>VZTZ01014979.1:825985-1038732 GCA_013400955.1 Drymodes brunneopygia | reverse complement strand
TTCTTTCTTTCTTTCTCTTCCTTCCTTCCTTCCTTCCTTCCTTCCTTCCTTCCTTCCTTCCTTCCTTCCTTCCTTCCTTCCTTCCTTCCTTTCCTTCTTTCTTTCCTTCTTTCTTTCCTTCTTTCTCTCTTTCTCTTTCTCTCTTTCTCTCTTTCTTTCTCTCTCTCTCTTTTTCTTTCTCTTTCTCTCTCCTCTTTCTTTCTCTGTTTCTCTCTTTCTCTCTCTTTCTCTTTCTTTCTCTCTTTCTTTCTCTCTCTCTTTCTCTCTCTCTTTCTGTCTCTCTCTCTTCTTTCTGTCTCTCTTCTCTTTCTCTCTTTCTCTCTCTCTCTTTCTCTCTTTTTCTCTTTCTCTTTCTCTTTCTCTTTCTCTTTCTCTTTCTCTTTCTCTTTCTCTTTCTCTTTCTCTTTTTGTCTTTCTCTTTCTCTCTTTCTCTTTCTTTCTCTTTCTCTCCTTCTCTCTCTTTCTCTCTCTCTCTCTTTCTCTCTCTCTTTCTCTCTTTTTATTAGGTTTAGACACATGAGTTGAGCCCTTTTCAGCAAACAGGCTTGCACCCTTAATGAAATAAAGCATTTGGAGGATCTAATGAAAGGCACTATACACATGCCAAGTGTTACTACTCAGCTGCTTCTAACTGAATTTCATAAGGTTGTGTATTCCAGACCTGTCCCAGGTTTGTTTATTTACATCAGCCTGAAGTGCAGGAGTCAGATTCCAGTTTCCAGCCCCAGCATTCACCTTGGTGGTTGCCTGAGAGTGTGCAAATTGGCATCTCTTGATAAATTCAGCTGTATGTTACAGCTTTCTTGGCTTGCACAACCAGCGTGGTTCTGTGAGCTCCCTTTTAGGTAAACTTTTTAGGTGGAGGTGGTTTATGTGACCCAGTTCTGCTGTGCACTCATGGGGGCTGTAGAAAGCACGTGCAGGGTTTTATGAAATCAGAGCTGGCAGGTGGCAAGTCTGAGATGTGACAATGCCTGTCTAAATACGTCTGGAATATGCATAAAAGTCAGGATGAAATCTTTATGTTGAATATTCCACATAGCTGCTTTTCTCAAACTACATGGGCATGCTTTTATTTCCAGCTCAACCATTAAAAAAAAAAATAAATCATTATCTCTCTATTCACACTGGGAGGAACAACATAACTTGGCAAAGTCAGAAGTATTTGAGCCAGTTAAAATAGTCCCAAATACCAAGAGTAAGGATGATTAGGAACACAGATATGTATCTGTGGATTTGCACTGTGTCATTTCAATCTTTGGTTTTCCAGATTCAGTTGACACGAGACATCACTTCATTTATGGCCCAGAGTTGCTTTATGAAGCCAAAACTCACCAGAGGAGTGGATAGCAGAGACTTACAAGCAGTCTTCTTTTTATAATTGATAACATAAGCTTTCACTGCCCTGAAGAGAGACAGCTAATGGGTATTCTGAGCCCAGCAGCAATTGGAGATTGTTAAAAGCAGCAGGTATTTTAACTTCAGCAGATCTGTAATGCACTGCTTTTTCTAACATTTCTAATAGTCAGTACAGGTTCAATAACAGGGAAAACAACTCCGTAGGTGTTTTCTGTACAGTTTCTAAAACAGAATCCCTGGCTTATTGCCAAGTACTTCCTGTGATTCTCTAGGAAGAAAGAAAAAAATAAAAACCAAACAAGTGAGAACCCAAAGGAAAGCCAGCCCTTCGTGTGGAACATCAGCAATCTCCAGAAGAGTCACATTTTCTGCTAAGCCATATAATGAGTCAGGTAATTCTGCCTCAAGGGTGCTGATGTACTTGGGTGCCAGATGGAGCTGCATAGCACTTCTCTTCATTCTAATTAGCAGTCAGAGGAAAACTTCCCCTGAATGTTTACACACCCAAAGCTTTCCCCATTCCTGCAAGCAGATTTTCCTGGCCAGCTACAATCTTATGAAAGTGTCTGAGCTTAAGCATGATGATCTAATGGAAGGACTGGAACATAAGAGCCCAGGTAAATGTTATGTAATTGAATCTGTCTCTATATTCTGATGTCTGCCTGCAGAGTACATTCCTTTTTTCATCCATCACCTTGTTGATGTTCATTTACCTTGGCATTTGGAAAGACTTCTTTTCAGATAACATCACAATTAAAGAATGGGTTCTGAAATCAAACTAGCCTTAGTGGGAACTGGTAAAAGGCACGTAAAACCATTTCATTTATTAGGACAGCATGCCATTTACAAGGAGGACTATAGATGGCTTTCCAAAGCTGCCATGTCTCATTAGGTTCAGCGTGGTTCAGACTGCAGTCTCATGGTTTGTATTGTCATAGAAGCTTGAGCTGAAATTCCAGCCCATGATACTGCTCCCCACAGGGACTAATTTATGTTTTCTGCAGTAACAAGCTGTATTGATATTGCCCAAATGTGTCATTATTGGCCATTGGTGTGTGTGGGTGATACTAGTCTGTGAGTGACACCTCTGTAACATAGTTGTTGGAATAACAATAAAGTTTTAGTGCCTAAATAGCTCAGACTTCTGTAAAAACCTCAGCCTGGAGTAAGAGAAATTGTGGTGTTCTCAAATGTTGCCTGGTGCAACCAGTTATTTCAGTGTTCAGTTTTATTTGGAGCAGACTTTGGTAGGAATAACATGACTGCAAGTAGGAGTGTTGTTTTTCTCATGGTTTGAGCTCAGTGTGAGTAGAAGTAGCAACTGGTCACCTTGCAGATCAGCTAGAGAGAGATGTGTGATCCCTTTGTACCCCCAGGGATGGTTTTATTCATAGATCTTTTACTCATTGCCCGTGAAGAAATGAATTGTTTAGAAAACACAATGTTTGCTAATTGCTAGTTTGTTTTAAAAGACTAAATATTTAAGCAGTAGACTCAGCACTGGTGATAGTCTTGCTTTGAGAAGGAGGTTGGAGCAATGACCTTGAGAAGTCCTTCTGACATTTCTGTGTCTGTTCACAGCTCTTCACAAAGAACATGTGGGCTGGTATAAGTTTCTCTGTTGTCCAATTTCTGTATTTCAAGCCCAAGTAATGTCCAGTAACAACCAAAGTAACATTCTGTACAGGATTTTTCTAAGTGTTAGGTCTGTGTTGATTGTTTCTTGCAACAGGCATTACCCTCTACTTCTATTTTAAATACAGTCTTTTGAGGTGAAGTAAAGAAAGGTAAGAAAGTGGCATTACAGGCTGAGTAATTCTGACTGTTTAGTAGAGGGCAAGCAAACACTTCTGTGAGGAGCACCATTAGAAACAAAAATTAGGAATTTCCAATTCCTGGGAATGATGAGGCACATTATCAGAACTGCAAAATAAAGTCTAAAAGAGACTTGTGTACTTTCATGCCTTGTGCTGGCCCTGCATGCTGAACTGCTAACATTGCTGTGCCTTTGTCTGACAGCAGCCACGTGCAGAGCACAAGTCTCACAGTGAAAATCAGGAAAGGAGCAAGTCTGGGGTGAGGACCACTGAAAAGATTTAAAGGGCTGAATATGCAGAGTTCCAAAGGAAATGTGGTTTGCTTGGTAGCAGTTTGGATTCCAAGGAGCAGCTCATGATGCCCCTGCTCACACGAGTGCAGTGTGTCCTAGCCTGGCTGTCAGTGGTTTTGCCCCAATGGCAAACAGGGCTGAGATTTCTAGAATTCTTTAGCAATTTTGCCATTGTTCAGCTTTTGCAGAGCACAGTGCCAGCTCCCTAGCTAGCTGCCCTCCTGCTTCTCTCCTGCTTCGGGTGCCTCCTCCATTCACTGTGCAGCCTCTCAGTCTGAGAGAGCACAAGGGAAGTACCCCCCCCTTGGCTGTACCTGTGGGATTGTGGGTGCAGATCCCTCCCACACTGTGTGCAAAGGCAGCATAGCACTGGAAGGGGAGGATAAAGAGTCCTCCAGCAATGCAAAGAGCCAGTTAAGTACAGGTCATAAGCCATTCCAGATGTACTTGAACAGATAATGGCCATAAACAGATTTTTCTGAATCCTCCAAACTAATAACTAATGGGATCTCTGAGATAGGAAAGCCACTCCACTGCAGTGTCCTGAGCATCAGTAAATTCTCTGCTGTCTCAGTTGTCTTTTGCCCATTCTTGATAAAAAACACATGTGCACTTTTATTTCAGCTTTAGAAAGAAAAAGGCACAATTCCTTTTTGCCATGCATTTGCCTGCCTTCTCCCAGAGTTATTTTAAGGCCACGAGCACTTGAGGAGTCAGAGGAGCATTTAGGAGCTTCCAGAGGTTCATGAGCTGCTGGCCAGCGACCCCAGCTGGAAGGTGGCACTTTGGGAGGAACTAAAGCAGTGGGATGTTCAGACACTGGGACAATTTTGAATTGTAACCAAGATCAGAAGGAGCCTTCTGGGGAGAACTGAGCAAATAATTAAATGTATAACCTATTAGATTAATTAGGGCCTTTTTCCCCCCAGCTTTGTGAATTCAGAAAAATAAGCAAATTCTGTGCAGCTGTCATGTTTTCCTGGACACTGTGATGCTGCACCTCCAGCTGCAGAGAAAGCCTGGAGCTTCTCTGTGCTCCAGGCAACTCTCTTGGGTGTTTGGGTTTGGAATGCATGTTCCTGGGGCTGCACTGTGGGAAGGGCTTGGCTGCTGGGAAATCTGCTGGAATATTCATCCAGTGCTGGGCAGTGCACAAATGCCAGTTGGTAGATGTTTTACACCCTATGGCACTGAAGGCTGTTACACCTCCAATATTTCAAAAGTAGGGGTTGCTTTTGGTTTTCCTTAACTCTTTAGGCAGCAAGGGGTCTCTATAAGGTAGCAAACCTTAAAGCATCTTCTTCCATCTGCTTTTTCAGGCAGTTCAGTAATGGCTGCTGCAGGCAAGTCCACAAAATAGCCATTTCCCATTTCATCTTATTCACCCCACCCTTGTAAACATATCTGAACAGAGGGAAGAATCTGTTCTGTCATTTGCATTTATTTTGTGAGTTTTAATTTACTTTCTGCTGGCATTCAGGTCACCAAAACACTGTTATGTTTCTTGTTCTATTTTCCATCATATAAAAATAAATGTCAGGATAATCATTTGAATAATCTTTCTTTTTTTTCCCTGAAAGGCTAGGTACTTTCCTTTCTGTAGTCTCCTGTGTGTCTTCTTTCTGTTTAATGTAACCTTTCATAGATTAAAAAGGCAATGATGTTAATAGAACTGCATAATTGTCAGGAGATAATGTTCTCACAGTGAAATATTGCTATTGAGGCTTAGCTAAGGCATTTAGAGCAAACAAGCATCCAGAAACAAAACAAAGATGTTTATTTTCAAAGTGACACATCTTTGCCATCACTGGTGTCTAAACCCTTAGATTTCTCATTCAGCCTCTGTGGGACTGGGACTTCAACATTCCCAGGGCAGCACTTCCTTCTGGTGGGTCTGATGGCTCACATCCTCCATCATGACCACAGAGAAGCAGAAATTTCAGAATTCAGACCCAGATCCAGCCTTTCCAGAGATCCAGGCATCTTTGGGGGCCTGCTTGTAGTGGCCACCTTGTATCTTAATTCCATGCCAGTTCATCCTGTGCCAATGGAATTACCCAGGGGGGAAAAAGGGTAAAATATGAGCAGGTGGGCTCACACCTCATAACTACAAAAAAACTCCTTCCTACAAGGTTAGATTTTAGAGGTGCTTGGGGCAGAGACCAGTCACTGCCAACTTAATTTCTGAATGTTGAGAGCAGAGTGGTAGTGGATCATGGGAGTGAATTGTACAGTATTTATGAAAATATTTTGTTTAATATTTTGTTAAATATTTTGTTAAATGGATATTGGTAACAGTGGAAGGGTGTGTTTGGAACTGAGCAGAGGACTGACAGCAGGGAGCAGTGGGGTCTGTAAGGAGAGGGAACAGATGAAGGTAAAGGCTGTACATTTGTGGGAAGCCAAGGCCCAGCATGTTCTTTTCAGCAATAAGGAAAATAAGCCAAGTATTGTCTCTGAAAATGCTAGATTTCTCCTTTCTGGATCAAAGTATGCTGAGTATGTAGTTGAGAAGCAATTCAAGTTACTGCCACGATCTAAGGAACAATTTGGTGTATAGAAGTCTACGTTTTAGCTAAAGGTATCTTTAATACTGCAGAAATACTAATTTCAGAATCTGCAAAAATCTGAGCACTACTTCAGTTTCCTGAATGAAACCATGAAACGAACCTTGAAGTGGTTAATGGACTTCTTTTATTGTCCCTTCTGTAGTTGTGTTTGAGACATCATGCCCAAATGACATTAAGAAATTTGAGCTGGAAATCCATCTCAAATGCAAGTTTCCAGGTGGATTGTGTGTATGATAGAACAGATGATGCCAAGTGCAAGGGTTGTCCCTCCACCTTCTATTAGGGGGATTTTGAATTTCAGACAAAGCCAAACAATAATAATGTAAGGTTACATGAAGGTTAATGTTGTTTAGGCAGATGGTGAATTGCAGATTCAACCTGTTGTCACAATAATGGATGTGTTTGAAAAGATGTTCATGTGGCAAATGGGAGAAAAATGAAACAGAATGTGCACATTCTTGCACACACGGACTGAGCATTGCTGCATGCCACTAATATGTCCAAACCTATACATATACCTACTTTTTTAGGGATTCTGTATTGACCCTTTGCCACAAATCAATATGAAAAGTAGGACTACAGGCTCAAAAGAATGCACTGTTAATACTGATGCCATAATTTTGCCTGACAGCAATGACAGAAGCATTTGATCTGAGTCAGGTGAAATTTTATATCCCTATTAAATGTAATTTCCCTCCCTTCTCCACCACGTCCATTTTTCACCCTTCTCTCTTTTCCCATTTTACAGCTTCAGAGCAAAGTAGCCCACAAAATAAGTGTTTTACTGGGGCCTGGAGTGCTCAGCCAAGTGTTTCTCCAGTGCTTTGAAACTCTGTGGTTCCTTCTCCTCAGGAGCCCTGTTAGAACATGGAGTGGCTTTTTGATGAAGCTGTTTCTCCCCGTTCAGTCAAGTATTTAGTTAAAATAGTATAGAGCCAAAGCTTTGTGTTTTATTGTAAATCCCTTTGAAAATAGGTGAGCAAATGCCCTCTAGTTGCAAAAAAATTCCATTGGAGTCAAAGCATCTGTGGGGATTTGTTCAAGCTAAATAAAAATAATGTGGGAGGTCAGCTGTAACAATGGTGTTAAATCATTTTACGAAGGACACTGCTTTTGAAAAGGATTCCTGGTCAGCCATACTTGGTAAGTAATCATCCAAATTATCTGAGCTTGTTGCCAACACCTGGTTCAGGACCCTTGTACACAAGAATAATATAAATGGCCAGGAAGGGGCATAGCCCACTGCTTCAGAATTGATTCTGTACCTGGAATCAAAAGGAGATTTAGGATACTTGCAGCTTTTGCAGGCTGTATCACTTACACATGTCCCTGTAATACTTCTATTTTTCTGCAACTTTCACTCAGAATAAAAGACTCAGGGACATCATAGTGAAAGTTTAGGACTAATGCAGAAAATTCCCTTTTTCTTTGTACAAACCCACCAATCCCTAGCTGAAGAAAAATGCATTTGCTGTAGCAAGAGGCAAAGAAGAGATACAGAGGAAGCCAAAACTCTTAATATAGCCTTTGCAAGGATTGCAACTTTATCAGGCTAGGTTATGTGTCAGATGCAGAGGTAATTCTCCATTTGGACTTCTAACAGACTTTAATCTTTTTTTAGTATTTTTGCAATAATTCAGTGTAAAAATTAAAAATACTTTGCCCTTCTTCCAAAAGCCATTAAAAAAGCTTTCCTTTTTCCACCCTTCTTTCTGCCCGTGAGGAGTTGTCATTTTCCATCAATTCCATTTTCTCCAAACTGTGTATTCAGCTCTTTTTAAATATTCATTTTTCCATTATATTTTTAACCTCACTGTGATCATCTTTTGCCTAATTACTTACCTGCTTGGTTTCAGCTATATCCTGAGGGGGAATGCCAGACTAAAACCAGCAGTGTCACTAGATAATGTCTGGAAATTGGGAAGCTAGACATAGTTAGCCCATCAGGCTCCTTTGGAGAGTGACAGGCATCAGAATCAGTGGAGGTTGGAAACTGGGGGGGTTTATGTTTATTATTATTATCATTATTATTATTATTATTATTATTATTACTATTACTATTACTATTATTATTATTATTTCACCCTCATGTATTACTTTTTCATGGCATCAACATTCTGTATGTAATTGTACTTGCAGAAAAAATTGCTCAGAATCTCAGAACACACAAATGTGTGCTGTATTTCTGCCAGAAGGTGGTACTGACTTTGGGAACCTGGGCCTTTAGCACTGTGTAACCCAGAAAACACCTTTTAGATGGAAGTTTCTTGTCTTATCCCTTCCTTTATGGTGGGAAAACAATCTGGAATAAATAGAAATAGCAATAGTTATGTTTAAACTCTCAACTGTCTACTCTCCAGCTGCAAATATTTACTTCCAGTACAATCCAAATGTTCAGTGAATTGGAGAATCAAAGGTGTGTTAGCTGTGTAGACACAACTGCTTAATTTCAGAGAGCAGAGTAAACAACCTGGAATGAAATTTTGGGGAAGGAAGAAAGTATTTGAATTGATCAGCCTCATTAGCAGACTGCTGCAATAACCCTTTTTTCTCTGAAATCTTTGCTGTGTAATGCATCACACTCTGTGTGAGGGGATTGCTGATATTTATACAGGCACAGCTGTGACAAGCGTGATATTTTTTGGCTCTCATGCATTTCCAGTGGCAGACATGAAGGAGGCAGGGAGAGAAAGAATGGCAGAGATGTTCCCAGCTTGCTTGAGGGCTCCAGCATTGCTCTCTGGCACTATGTACTCCTTGCTCCCCAGCAGCATGGAGTTCTCTGAAGAACCTCTGTCTGTCTGTCTGTCTGGAGTTTTCTGAAAAACCTTTAGTATCTCTCTGCCTGTCTGTCTGCCTATCTATTAGAAAGCTGCAGGTCACAACCACTGAGCTCAGTTTTAGACCCACGTTTTCAGGCGCAGTGCCGATTAACAGCAGCAGACTTTTTGGCTGATTGATGAAGAATGAGTATGATACAAAGTCACCTGGTGAAGGATGACACGAGTCTGGCCCAGTGCTGGAAAAACAGCCTTGTTTTCCTCAGCCTGGAAGTATTGGTGTTTTTCCAGCTGCCCATCTCTGCAGGAAAGCTGCTCCTCAGGAGTCACACCTCAGTCCTGCAGGCACCTCCCTGGCCCTTGGGTGAGGCCGCAGTGCTGCCTCTTCCACCCGACCACTGGATGCTTGTTGGATGCAGAAGTTCCTGTAAAAGCCTGCTCTTTGCAGACCTGAGTTTGTGAGATTTCACTGGCCCTGTGCCTGGCGCTCAGCTTTCAATTCTCTTTTTAGTAGGGATGCCCGATGCAGATGTAGGACAGGCTTTGGGAGGGCCTGCAGTCGCTCCTAAACGCAGCTTTGTCTCGGCTGAGGCAGCACGGCTTTGTTTGGGCTGCTGTGTGACAAAAGGGAGAACAAAAGCCTCGCGTCGTGGCGCGTTTTACTCCCCACCAAAACAAAGAGGAGAGAGAGAGAACAGGGCTGTTCTGGAGATTATCATCATTCTTTTGAGGCACGGTGGTATTTTCCCAAGGAGGCAATGACATTCCTTAATTACTCTCTTCATGGGTAGCCATGTGTAGAGATTAGCGGGGGCTCAGCGGGGCATTGTTGTGCGGAGCCTCGGAGGGTGATATTGCTGACAGTACAACCTGCTCCATCCTCCGCCCCTCTCCTCTCCTTCCCTCACTCTTCATTACTCCGGCTAATTAGTGCAGCTCCCGGTGCCTGAGCAGCGAGCCTTATCCCGTCCGCAGCAGCCCTTGGCTGGCAGGGTAATTCACAGAACGGGGCTGCTCCCGAGCTGCCGTCACTCTCCTGTCACAGCACCAGCCCTGCGGTGGGAGGCAGCCTGTGCTCTGAGCTGGGAAAGGACACGAGCATCGCATAGTGCTGGGATCCCGAAAGGAGATCTTCAAGGAGTTTTGTTTCTGTCTCTGCCTTGAAATGCACGTAACGCGCATGAGTTCTTTTCTGCTCTCCATGTCAGGAGCAGAGCAAGAACAGGCAATTGTTTTCAACTCACCACCTCAGCTTCATTCCTGAGCAGAAAAGTTTGAGCGTGCTAGCCAGTGCAAGTGTTACAGACACCTTTTTATTCCATTATTGTCGCCCTGCTTTTTGCAGTGTTCCATGTTTGTAATTTTGTAGTAGAAGTTCCCATGCATTTTCTATAAACATAGTCCTTGTTTTCCTAACTGGCCAGGATTGTTTTGAACTTGTAGATTATTTTTCATTCCTTTCCCCTAAGGCAGAGAAAGATGATTGACCATGTCTTTATCCTGTGAACTTATAGATGTTTAACCTCTTTCACCAATCCATGATTATCTGAAGAAAGAGATATAAATGAGAGAATAAAGAAGGGCAGGGCCCTTTTTGGTGGTACTGCCTGGTTTTTCAACTGCTGCTCTGAAGCCTGTGTGTTTCTGTTGTAGCCAGCCGTGCAACACATTATGTGCATATTTTTCTCTAAAACACTTAAGTGCATAAATGTGTTTTCACCTTATATAATATATAATTATATATTACCTAATGAGAAGCAAATTTGTCTTTGTACCTTTGGAAAAGCTCACTTCCTCCCTCCCTCCCTCCCTGTCCCACAGATACATATTTCTGTGGCTGTGTGTGGTTAGAGAGCATGAAAATAAACCCCACTGCTGCCTAGCAGTGAATTCACATTTTGACTCCACTGACAGCACACTGCGGTGTTATCGTGTGATATTAAACTTCCAGTTGATAAGAAGTCTGAACACCGGTATCAGCTCTGTGTGAAATATGGTTGATTCTGGGTATACACCAGAAAAACTGAAAATAGACTTGCTTTGAGCCATGGCCTTAACAGCTTGGTAGCTGCAGACACAAAACCAAAGTCTTCAGAACTTGGCAGCTGTGACATCCACCATCAGAGTCCATCAGACATTATATTAATAGAAAAAACAGTTTTGAACATATGTAAGAAAGCAAGTCAATCTTCTTGATTTAAATAAACTAAAGTTGGGGTGTTTTTGTAACAGATTGTAAGCAAAATATGCATAGGATATAAACACTCAAATATTTACATAACTAAGTATAATTATATATATGTACACACAAACTGAACATAAAATGAGCAAAATGGTTTATTGAATGTATTTACTGCTTAGAAACATGTTTAAGTAGCCTGTGATCCTTTTCTGAAGGTAATCTTGTAAATCTGGGGTGCAGAATTTGCTTCATAATTAAGTGATCAGTCTCTGTCCTGCCATTCTTGAAGATGGGAATGGCCTCCCAGCCCTCCCCTTTGGAGCCCAGCAGACCAGGACATGCCCCCCTGTCCTGATGCACTGAGGTGTTGCATTCATAGGTCAATCAGCTCTGTTAAACAGGGGCAGATGATATTTGATATATTCAGCATATCCTGGGTACAGTTCTGCAGGCCTGCCAGGCTTCTTGTTCCTGGCCTGGAGGCTGGGACTCTAAAGGAAGATTGTCCTGTTGTTGGGCTGTTCTAGGAGACAGCCTTCTCCCAGTAACTGTACCCTGTGTATTTACTTTCTGTGTTTATTAATGAATGATCTGTCAGAAATGTACATTTTAAGGCATTTTTGTTAAAGCTCTGTGCTGGAAGGGATGGAATATCTAACAGAAGAAAGACCTGGGAATAAGTCATTACTGGGCTTGGAAATTGTGGTGTTAGAGAGTTAACTGCCCTCACACTTGCCTGAGGCTCTAATCAGCAGACTTGGTGGTAATGAGTGATTTCATGGGGCCTATTGCTTAATTCCAAAACATGGAGCTATATAAACAGCTCTGCAGTTCATTACAAAGTCAAATGTGTTTTGCCATTTAAATGGACAGAGGTGACTGTGAGATGCAAGTGCTTCTATTTATTTCAACTAAATATGCTGTATGTAGCCAGATGAAGGAACATTGAATAATTGAAGCTCAGGATTCATCTTGGTCAGTGTTTATTTGGTGCCTGGGCTT
This sequence comes from Drymodes brunneopygia, assembly GCA_013400955.1. Taxonomy (NCBI): domain Eukaryota; kingdom Metazoa; phylum Chordata; class Aves; order Passeriformes; family Petroicidae; genus Drymodes; species Drymodes brunneopygia. The sequence goes on along the minus strand of VZTZ01014979.1, from coordinate 1,026,729 downwards.
TTCTTAGCTCACTATTTTGTTCTATTTGGTTTGATTTGGTTTTAATCTGATGCCATAAGGAGAGCAGTAGTCAGGCAAGAAGAGTGTAGCCCTATTTCCTAATGTAAAAATTTGAAGCAGTACATCTGTTTGAAGAGGACTTTGAATACACTGTCACTTTGTAAAGTGTTAGAGGAGATAAAAAACAAAGAGACAAAGAGGTTTACAGTTTAGTTCATAATTGAAGTCCCCTGAAAAGAGTATATAAGCCTTCCTATTTAGTACTTTTAAGTCAGTGAATATGCTGTGAAAGCATACTAAAAAATCACTTTAAAGTAACTAAAAAGTAAAGTTACTAAGAGTTACTAGTGTTACTAAAAAGGAAACTACAGTCTAAATAAAAAAACAAGGATCCCATTATTTGTTATTTACTTGCTGTGGAGGCCATTCTGCAGAATGTACAATTGGTCTCAGAGGGGTTTTCCATAAAGCTGCTCTTTTCATCAGCCAAAAGTGCAGGAATGGAGCCCCAGGGATGCTTGGATGTGTGTCTGTGTGTGCATGCCAGAGTATGGGGCAGTGGAGAAAGGGGAGTTGCACCAAGGCATTCAAAGCTGGGCAAGTTCCCAAAGATTCCAGGAGGTGTCAGAAAAGGGAACTCAAGCTGAGAACTGTTCCTCTCTTGCTTCTGTTTAGTTAACAGAGATGGTAATTCCAGAGGGGCAGTAAGCAAACAGGAGAGCTCTGAGCAGTGTTCTGGCTTTGAGGAGAGCAAAGAGACAGAAATGACTTTGAGATACTGTCATTGANAGAAAGAGATATAAATGAGAGAATAAAGAAGGGCAGGGCCCTTTTTGGTGGTACTGCCTGGTTTTTCAACTGCTGCTCTGAAGCCTGTGTGTTTCTGTTGTAGCCAGCCGTGCAACACATTATGTGCATATTTTTCTCTAAAACACTTAAGTGCATAAATGTGTTTTCACCTTATATAATATATAATTATATATTACCTAATGAGAAGCAAATTTGTCTTTGTACCTTTGGAAAAGCTCACTTCCTCCCTCCCTCCCTCCCTGTCCCACAGATACATATTTCTGTGGCTGTGTGTGGTTAGAGAGCATGAAAATAAACCCCACTGCTGCCTAGCAGTGAATTCACATTTTGACTCCACTGACAGCACACTGCGGTGTTATCGTGTGATATTAAACTTCCAGTTGATAAGAAGTCTGAACACCGGTATCAGCTCTGTGTGAAATATGGTTGATTCTGGGTATACACCAGAAAAACTGAAAATAGACTTGCTTTGAGCCATGGCCTTAACAGCTTGGTAGCTGCAGACACAAAACCAAAGTCTTCAGAACTTGGCAGCTGTGACATCCACCATCAGAGTCCATCAAACATTATATTAATAGAAAAAACAGTTTTGAACATATGTAAGAAAGCAAGTCAATCTTCTTGATTTAAATAAACTAAAGTTGGGGTGTTTTTGTAACAGATTGTAAGCAAAATATGCATAGGATATAAACACTCAAATATTTACATAACTAAGTATAATTATATATATGTACACACAAACTGAACATAAAATGAGCAAAATGGTTTATTGAATGTATTTACTGCTTAGAAACATGTTTAAGTAGCCTGTGATCCTTTTCTGAAGGTAATCTTGTAAATCTGGGGTGCAGAATTTGCTTCATAATTAAGTGATCAGTCTCTGTCCTGCCATTCTTGAAGATGGGAATGGCCTCCCAGCCCTCCCCTTTGGAGCCCAGCAGACCAGGACATGCCCCCCTGTCCTGATGCACTGAGGTGTTGCATTCATAGGTCAATCAGCTCTGTTAAACAGGGGCAGATGATATTTGATATATTCAGCATATCCTGGGTACAGTTCTGCAGGCCTGCCAGGCTTCTTGTTCCTGGCCTGGAGGCTGGGACTCTAAAGGAAGATTGTCCTGTTGTTGGGCTGTTCTAGGGACAGCCTTCTCCCAGTAACTGTACCCTGTGTATTTACTTTCTGTGTTTATTAATGAATGATCTGTCAGAGATGTACATTTTAAGGCATTTTTGTTAAAGCTCTGTGCTGGAAGGGATGGAATATCTAACAGAAGAAAGACTTGGGAATAAGTCATTACTGGGCTTGGAAATTGTGGTGTTAGAGAGTTAACTGCCCTCACACTTGCCTGAGGCTCTAATCAGCAGACTTGGTGGTAATGAGTGATTTCATGGGGCCTATTGCTTAATTCCAAAACATGGAGCTATATAAACAGCTCTGCAGTTCATTACAAAGTCAAATGTGTTTTGCCATTTAAATGGACAGAGGTGACTGTGAGATGCAAGTGCTTCTATTTATTTCAACTAAATATGCTGTATGTAGCCAGATGAAGGAACATTGAATAATTGAAGCTCAGGATTCATCTTGGTCAGTGTTTATTTGGTGCCTGGGCTTTTCTTAGCTCACTATTTTATTCTATTTGGTTTGATTTGGTTTTAATCTGATGCCATAAGGAGAGCAGTAGTCAGGCAAGAAGAGTGTAGCCCTATTTCCTAATGTAAAAATTTGAAGCAGTACATCTGTTTGAAGAGGACTTTGAATACACTGTCACTTTGTAAAGTGTTAGAGGAGATAAAAAACAAAGAGACAAAGAGGTTTACAGTTTAGTTCATAATTGAAGTCCCCTGAAAAGAGTATATAAGCCTTCCTATTTAGTACTTTTAAGTCAGTGAATATGCTGTGAAAGCATACTAAAAAATCACTTTAAAGTAACTAAAAAGTAAAGTTACTAAGAGTTACTAGTGTTACTAAAAAGGAAACTACAGTCTAAATAAAAAACAAGGATCCCATTATTTGTTATTTACTTGCTGTGGAGGCCATTCTGCAGAATGTACAATTGGTCTCAGAGGGGTTTTCCATAAAGCTGCTCTTTTCATCAGCCAAAAGTGCAGGAATGGAGCCCCAGGGATGCTTGGATGTGTGTCTGTGTGTGCATGCCAGAGTATGGGGCAGTGGAGAAAGGGGAGTTGCACCAAGGCATTCAAAGCTGGGCAAGTTCCCAAAGATTCCAGGAGGTGTCAGAAAAGGGAACTCAAGCTGAGAACTGTTCCTCTCTTGCTTCTGTTTAGTTAACAGAGATGGTAATTCCAGAGGGGCAGGAAGCAAACAGGAGAGCTCTGAGCAGTGTTCTGGCTTTGAGGAGAGCAAAGAGACAGAAATGACTTTGAGATACTGTCAGTGAGTGACCTGCTTAGTCAAGAGAATGCAGAGAACCACGGGGTGGTGAGGAATAAGCCATGATCTCCACAGGCTGGGAATGTCACTCCAAATGGCCCAAACACTCCTGTATGGAAGGGGTGAGCTGTTTGGATGCCATGGATGTGAGAAGAGGATGAGCATATTACAGCTTGTGTGATCTGTTTGGGGCATGCTGAGGGGGAGTGTTGGAGATCCCTTGACCATGGGGGATGGTGACAGCATGGAAGTTATGTTTTTGTCAAAATGTCATCACTACTGGCAGGTTTTCCCATGCAGAGAACATCTGTCCTAGAGGAGTGTCCTCTTGAGCCAAGTTCGGTGGCCAGACTGGTTCTGGACAGGGAAAGTTAAATAGGCATGCAGATTGATGTTTAAAAGGAGTAACCCACCTTTCCAGTGCAGGGTTCATCCTTGGTTTGCATTCTGATTGCTTAGTTTTGCTGTAGTTCATGAATTAATTTATTATCTCCAGGGAAAGGAAACAACACTGTGGTGGAACGGGGCAAAAAGAGAGAACATGGCACATTAGCAAAAATGAGCAGAGCCAGAATGGACACATGAGAATGGACACTGAGAGGTTTTGTTTCATGATGTGCAGTAAAAAGCATGTGCCAGGTCATCTAACTTAGCTAAGTCTTTCAGGCTGAGCAAAGAGTGAAATTTCCTGTTCCCTCCCCTGTTTCAAGTCATTTTGCAATGCTGCTAATGGAAATAAAAGGATCTCACTCAGCACTTTGAAATCTCTGCATCCTTTCTCAAGCATTTTCTAGCTTAAACTCTTGATGACTCTTCATCCCACTGCCTTTAAAGACTTTGGACAGAGGAACTTCACAAGAAGGTGCCTGTGGTGAGAAGGTGCCAGGGCTTTGGAGCCCATGGCAGCAGGGTCAGTGTGAGTGTCCTGCAGCACCGCCCTGGGGCTTTGATGGAGTAGCAGAGACCTGGCCATAATCTTCCCTTCTGTTCTAGCACCCTGTCTTTCCCCAAATTACAGCATTATAACACCTATTAATTTTGTCAGAATTATCATCATCCTCATACAGATCCTACTCACCACAAGCATGAGGCTATAAAATCATTCTTTTTTTTTCTGTTGGTATTTCTCTTTTCTTTTTTAATTGTTGCACAGTGACTGATTTTAATTGAGGCACACTGGACACAAAGGAATGCCAATGAGATACTTCCCTTTAAAAATCTGCATGCCAGCAGCATCTCCACTGGATGCTGACTGGCACAACTGCCTTTCATAAGAACTTCATGTGCCTTCAGGTGGTGTTTTTATATCACTGCTTTGCAATGCCATGGGAGAGATCACATGTCAGAACAGATACAACCCCAAATCACATCTGTGAATATTATGCAAAGAACAAACTGTGTGTTCCCTCTCTTTCTCTCTCTCATGTCTATGCTCTCTAGGTCTCTGCAGATACATATGTGTGTGTTTTAAGATACAGCTCTGTGTTTATTAATGCTCTCTGTGTGGAGGTGCTACAACTATCCTGCAAAACACCCTCTTCTGCAGTGCTGCCAGAAAGGAGGGTGAAGATTCCAGGTTCATGGAATCCCAGAATGGGTCAGGCTGGAAGGGACCACACTGGCTCATCTGGTCCAACCTTCCTGCTCAAGCAGGGTCAGCCCAGAGCACACAGCACAGGATTGTGTCCAGATGGGTCTGGAATATCCCCAGTGAGGGAGACTCCACACTCTCTCTGGTCTCTGTTTGAAAAGTTCTTCCTCCTGTCCAGGTGGCTCTTCCTGAGCATCATTTCCTGCCCATTCCTGGTGTGCCACTGCTGGCCCCCACAGAGCAGAGCCTGGTCCCTGCTCTGAGCCCTCCCTGCAGACAGGGACACACAGGGATGAGGGTCCCTCTCAGCTGGGGCTCCTCTGGAGGATGAACAGCCCCAGCTCCCTCAGCCTTTCCTTGTCCAGGAGATGCTCCAGTCAAAGTTGCCACCACAGCCATATCTTCTGGGTTGCCTCACCTGCTGGGAGGTCATGAAAAATCTATCTTCCTCCAGAGCCTTTTTGGGACAGCATTGGCAGGAGCAAAATAAAGGACTGATTGTGTTTGCTGTGTTCAGTTGTGTTAAGTGCCTGTGTTTGCTTCCACAAGGAATGCAAGAGATCTGTTACATGGGTACCAATTACTGCAGAATTAGACAAACCAAATGGAGTATTACATGGAGCTATATTTGTTCCTTTTTTTTCTTTTTTTTTTTTAATTTAATGAGGCCTAATATGCTCAACTAGCCTGGTGCAGAAGACCTTCAGCTAAAGCTGTCAGCTAATGAGGATTTTCCAGGGTGCTTAACCTGAGGCATAAAAAAGGAGCAGAGATGTGTCAGTATCTCCTTGATTTGGCTGTCTACTCTCTGGATTTTCGAGTAAGACACTTGGAGGAGTGCAGGTTGGGGGTGTTTGAATATAACATAATGGAATGCCTTTTTGTGGTGCATTTCTGGCAAGCAGAACCTGCAGGTTTTGGTTCTCCTGCTCCCCCCTGCACAGCCAGGCTGGCAGTGTGCCAGGGGCACAGGTGGGGCTGGGCAGCAGGCAGGCTGTGCCTCCCCTGCAGCCAGGGAGGGAGTTTGTCTCCAGCCCTGCTCTCTCTCTCTCTCTCTCATTACATGCAGGATCAGGTCTGGGCCGTTCCAGCCTCCTGCACAGCTCCTCTGGAGAGCTGTCAGCTCTCTCCTCTCCGCCAGACTGGTTGACAATGCAGCACATGAAGTTGTGGAGCACAGAGCTCTGCCACCTTAGGGGTTGTGGGTTTTTCCTCTTCGCCTCTCTGGTTGATTTTTTTTCTCTATTTTTTGCCAAGAGAATTGTTTTCTAGAGGAGAACAGCCTGTTTCTTATTCAGTTGCAGGTTGTAAATTACCTAAGGGTTACAAAATCAAATTGGTTTTAGTAATAAATCCCCTGGTGCATTATCTGTTGTTTGCAATATTTCATGTACGCAAGCTATTCAGCTGATTCTTTTTTATAAATCTCATTTTTAATCAGTCAGTCACTAGCATTAACCTTCCTAGTCATTTGGTGTATAATGATAACTTCTTACAGGATACTTTTTTTATCCATGAGTATTGTAGATGCCCCTTCTGTCCAACAAATAACCATAAGAGCAGACATCCTTATGCTCCTTCACACCTAGGAAATGCTAATGCTGGCAGGCAGACACCTGAAGTTGTTGTTATTATCATTGTTATTTGGGGAGTACTTTCTGCTTTTCATACAAAACGCCTACCAACACAATCCTTCTTATTGTCAAAATAAACAGATTATTTGAACATCTTCTCCCTGCTCTGTCACGTGGCAGGAATCCCACTCACAACAGGGAGTTCTCTGATCCTCTTGTCATTTTTTTGTCTATTCTCACAGGCAAACATTTGACCTCCACTTCTAAATCTGAATTTTCTCAGCGATACTGCAGGGTTGTTTTCTGTCATTCCTGGTTTTTTATTTCTGAGTTTTGTCCTCTGGGGCAGCTGTGCATGTTCTTGTGGATATTTGTTGCTTGCTGCATATTTCATATGTGCAGCTAAGTAGAATTAATAGCCCTTTGTCTCTCTTTGGGAAGCTTTGTCTGCTATGCATCACCTGAGTTGCTAACAGATATTTATGTAGTTTAAGCAAACTCTTTACTAGGCAGGTTATTCTGTGGGTGTTTGCAAAAGTTCAGCTGCATGGGACCAGAGTACAAGAATTAAGAAGAGAGGGGAAGGCAAAATGCTGAAATGTACATGCTGTCTGCACTGTAGCTTTGCAGAATTAATTACTTAAATTACTCAGATTCTAGAAGCAAAGCTCAGAAACTGTTAGGACAAGTCAGCTGTTCAGAGAGCTTGCTGATAGACCAGCTTCCTAGAAAAAGGACAAGCTGTTATAATATTATAGCCATTAATAATGCTAGACCATATTTTTACTGGAAGTTTATATAGGGGGATATCAGCTAAAAAAGCGCTCTCCTCCCCCAAAGTGTAAATGTGATAAGGGCCTGAAGAACTCAGCCTCTCCCTTTGCTGATTCTGTAAATTGAGGGATTTTTAATGTAGGTGCAGGACAAAAATTGCTGAGCAAGAGAAGGTGGAATCAAGACCTTGTCAAATGTCTCTCACTGACGAGGGGATGGTGAGTTCCACCCAGCCAGTGCAGGGGCAGGCAAGAGGCAGGGCTGGCTGCAGCCACTGTTCTGTGCCTCAGCATCCTCAGCCCCAGCTGAGATGAGCTCAGGGAGCTCCAGACACAGCATTTCCCTCCTCAGGCTCTGAGTGAGTTTGTTCAGAGCCCTCAGAGTTGCATTGCAGCTGCACACGAAGAGCAGCACATGAAACCACTCGTGTGTCATTGCTGACAGGTATTTTCTCTTCCAGCTAAAATGTTTTATCTGCTTAGCTCCTCACAGTGCTGGGAGTGCTTTTTTACCTCTCACAGGAAAGCTGCTGACCCTCAGCTGGTGCTAAGTGAAGGCCATTGTGTTAAACAACAATGCTGACTTACAAAGGGAAAACAATTCTGTATAAAGGTTTTATAAAATCTATCCCAAAGGCTGCTAAACCTGCCTTGCTGTAATGCTGGGTTGGTCTTTTTTTTGTTCATGGAAAGATTGGAAGTAACCTGTCGCCCTGGTTTTATAGGGCCTCATAAGTTGTAATATCGTAATTGTAGTTTCTCATGCTTTTTCTGTAAACATGGTCCTTGTTTTTCTTAACTGGCCGGGATTGTTTTATACTTGTAGAATTGTTTTTCATTCTTTTCTCTGGAGTAGAGAAAGATAATTAACTATGTCTTTGTTCTGTAAGCCTTTAGGGGTATTAACCCTTTTCACCAATCCTTGATTGTCTTTAGAAACATATAAAAATACGTAAATAAAGAAGGGCAGGACTTTTAGTCAGTCCTGCCTAAAGATGCAACTGCTACTCTGAGTCCCGCGTGTTTCTTCTGTTGCCAACTGTGCAGCAGTAACCCACACACACTTCTACAATTTCCCATCCTCTTGCACATGACTTGCAGCTTTCAGTCTTCAGACAAATGCCATGAAAAGCACTTTTGCACAGATCAGTACGTCTGCAGGGCAGGGTTCCCAGGAAAGTGGGATCATCCTGTCATCCTGGATTTGTAAACAGTAAATCTGAAATGGCCATGACAGAGCCTTCATTTGATGTTGCTTTTTGGAGATCCCCATTGCTCTTTAGAATATTCACTTATGAAAGAAATGTTCTTCCTCAGAGGCAGAGAACTGAAGTGCACTGCAGAGTTCACATCTTCTTGGTACAGGCCATCATCTGACCACTCCAGTAACTCTTTAGCAGGCCCAGCTTTCTAACAGGTTCTCTCTGTGAAGTATTTAGTCACTGTTTACTGATTTAAAGGTAATCCTGGTGTTCCTTTTCGATAGTCACATGCTGCATAAAAGTGCAAAGTGGGTGCTTGGTTGATAATAAGAATTTTAAGCTGATGCTTTTAGAGGTTCATGTTGACTGTCACTCCCTTGTGTCAGAAGCTGTTGTTTATCTGCAGTTTCCTCACTTGAAATGACTTGGGCATTGCAGTGTTTCTCTTCTTGTAATTCAAGTGGTATCAAAGTCAGCTTCTTGTTGCATCCTAAGGATGATGTTCAGTTTTAATGGCAGCTGGTGAGTAAACACAGAATACTGGGGTGAATTTAAGCACAAAGAAACCTGCATGATTCCTTGTCCATGACAGCTCTCAGCCTCCATGTTTGACAGCCAGAACAACCAGGGATGCTCCAGAGAAAATATCCATGATAGCTTAAATTGCAAACAGAAAGGTTTGGGGAGGCATAGGAATACCTGCTTTTAAACCATCTGAAAAACTTGTTAAAAATAGGCAGCCCTGCAGGTAAGAGAAATCCCTCTCAAGGCTCTTCTGCTGGTTGGCAGCTCTGTGCCATACCATGCACTGACTGTGGGGGACAAATATGCACAGCCAGGCCCAGAAATGAGGGACAGGTCCTTTCCTTGCTCCATGCTAGTCACACACCTCAGGGCCATGCTCTGGATGTTTCTCTGGGTTTTGTTTTTTTTCCCCTCTTCTCATTTTTTGATGGACATTCTGTTGATAAGAAAATGGCATTGCCTGGATTAGACATTTCAGCCCCCCTCATCTCACAATAAAGCAGTCTGTAAGGGGAAGGTAGCACAGCACTGCAAGCAGGGTTCCTCCTTCTCCACAGTGGCAATTGCCCATCCTGCAGCTTGTGCAGAGGTCCCTGTGCTCTGGGAGCTCCCTGGTGGCAGTGGCAGTGTGCACTCAGGTTCCCACACGGGCTGCCTCCTCTCCAGGGTGGCCAAACCCCCATTGCCTCACCCTCCCCTCGTATTTTGTCTGCTTCTTTCCCCTCCCTAACCATCTTATCCATCCTCTGCTGGGCTCTCTCTGCTCTGCTGATGGCTCTCTTCTACCACTAAGGGGTCTCATGTGCAATTTCAAATAAACAGAGGGGAGTAATCTCTTCTGATCAGCTGCTGGTTATTTCTGGTGGTACAGCTCAGTATGGGACCAGTCTTCAGAACTGCAGAATGCACTGCTGACTGCTGTTCAACACTGGCCTGAAATGGACACTACTCATTCCTACCACCTGAATTGAGTATTTTTCCAAAATCCAGCTATTTTACAACTTGGCATTTCTTTGCAGTGGGAATTTTCCTTCAGGTGAGAATGTAGAAGAACTGTGGATTCATGTCTGGAGGCTGTATCTGCTCTCCTTTCATCTGGAGCAGAGAACATCAACAATAATGTAATATAAATAATGTTGGGACACAGCCTTGACAATGAAAGTGTACTGGCAGCACATTCCTTTTCTGTATTCCTGTCTCCATCTGATGCTTAGCTAAGGAGCACAAAAGGGACAAGTGAGATTACCTGTGCTTGGGCACATATTCCTATGGCAAAGGGAATGAGAATCCAGAGAGATTGGGATTGTTACTGGGCTTTACCATTCCCCCTCTGTCTGGAGTGCCTGTGACGCTGCCTGGTGATCCCTTTCTGTCTGTCCAGTCCAGATGCCTTTCCCAGTACTGGAATCCCAGTCAGCACAGATCTCACAGGAGAATGCAGTGTAGGACAACAAGGAAATTGCCAGTTCTGTGGGCAGCACTGTACAGAGCTTATTATTCCTGAAGCATCATGAACAAAACATGCAAACCTCACTCCCATCATAAAAATTTACCATGGGTACTGGAGTATATGGCAGGGATCACACATTATTTATTTCCATGCTAAACTCTGACAAGATGCCAAATGCCACAGAACCAGGTCTGTCTGGAACATCTTATAAACCTGAAAAATCAGTGTCCTAGGTTGTTTCTTTATTAGCCTTGATTTCTCCATCTCCTGCAATAGTGTGGTAGATTTGCCATCTTTTGAGTGGGCCTGCAGCTGCATTCAAGTGGCTGTTGTGTTGATTGTTGAAGGGAGGGACTGAACTCCCAGTCCCTTGCAAGACCAGTATCCCTGCTGTTGATTTGATGTTGTTAACATCACACTGTATCAAGAGCAGAGAAGTGTGGGATGTCCTCAGAAAGTGATAACAGCACAAGATTGGGGACAATCTTTGTGATAAACCTGCATCCTTTCTGTCCCACCTTTTGCAGGCCTCCTAATCCTCCTGCATTTCATACTCCCTGCTGTGCAGTGTCAGTGGAAGTCCTAACCTAATTAGTATATAAGCATAATGGAAGTGATTCATTACTTGGGTTTTTTCATATCCTCTGAATTCATTTGTGGTAGGCAATAGAGTGCTGCTGCCAGGGTAAATTGTCTGCTGTCCTTTCATTCAGATTGCCCCATGCTGTTGAACTGGTGCACAGATCAGGCTTGAATGTGCATTTCTGTCCCCTCTGTCACTTTCTGCTGATCCACCTGGTATTTGATAGAGAGACTTTTCCCAGTGGCATCCAAAGTCAAGGTGGCTTTAAAGAGTAGCAAAAGCACACTGCAGTGCCCGTCCTGCACAAGGGCAGGGGTGTGGGGTGTGTTAGGAGGGCTCACACTGCTACTGCTGGGGGGCGCAGTGCTGCAGTTATCTCAGAGGTGCAGGTGGTCGTGGGTGAGTGGCTGTGGTATTTTAAAATAGATACCTTCCTCCTATTATTTTTGGTCAAAAATGAGAAAAAGAGGCAGTGAGCAATTTTTCCTTCCAAGCTTACCACTGTCAGTTGAGTTTGTGTTGATTCAAGTGCTCTTCCTCAGTGACCTTCATCTCCCCGTGCCTGTGAGATGTGAAAGATGCTGTTGACACAAGCAAAGGCTCAAGCTCCCTCAGCTCATATCCCAGACAGCACTTTAACATGGCATGTTTGATGCTGCATATTTCTGTCCTGCTGACAAAGTGGCAGTGAAAGTTATTGCATTCATCTGGGAGAGGGAATGGAGCAGAATGAAAGCCAGAGCAAACAGTGCTACCTTTCCTTTCTTCCCTGTCCTTGGTCACTAAAACCTCTGAATGCAGGGGGCAAAACAGAGGGGTCTGGGCACTTAGAACAAGGTTTAGAAATGCACCCCATGAAAAATTAAGGCCTAAAATTAAATTATCAGGTGCATAACAGGAAAACAATCCCAGGTCTTTATTTGCAGGAGCAATGGTTTCTGCATTTGCACTAAGAAATCAGCTTATACACACTAAAATGTGATTGCAGGGTAGTACTAGAGGCAGGACTAACCCTCCCCACTCAAATTGGTCTCACTGTGCTTTTCTCAAGTGCATTACACTGCCAGGGAAATCTGGAGGAAGAAGAAACCAGCCTGTGTTGCTTCACAAAGGCATCAGAGCCACTGCAGATCTCTGGAACACATTTGTTGCCAAATCAGCATGAACTATAGCAATCAGGTTTGAAAAGGCAGTACTAGGAAAAGTACAGATTAAAGTGCTATATTTTTTAATTGCAGATTTGGGTCTTTTTAGTCTTTGGCTAAAAGCAGGTCTGCCTCCCAAAGTGGCCACAGTTAGCCATGCCATGTTGGATTGTGGTTTGGACATACACCCCTCTGCCTTGTGCACAGCCATCTAACAGATCTGACATCTGCAGGAGCACATTGTCATTTCTCTGCCATTGCCAGTGAGAGCTCATCTTCATGTCTTCTGCTGCCTTTTCTTCCATCCCTTTCTATTTCTGAGGACCTGACTGTTGGGGGACACAGTCCCCTTTGGCTGTGCTCATGCTCTTTGGAGAGCTCCCTGCCCATGGGGCTGTCACTGCTGCTTGTGCTGGTTTTAGGCTAAATGAGCCACTTGGAACAGTTTAGGAAGGTGGTGGTTACTGTTCCTTGGAGCTGAGAGAAATACAGGAGCATTTGTGTGAGTTACACAGGTGTAACAGGTCACTGAAGGCAGGCTGGACACAGCCAGCAGCTGGAAGGGAAGCATCTGGAAAGGATGAGAGAACTGGGAGTTTTCAGACAGGACAGAGAGGAGGTTTAGATTAGATATTAGGAAAAAATCCTTCCCTGTGAGAGTGCTGAGGCCCTGGCACAGGCTGCCCAGAGAAGCTGTGGCTGCCCCATCCCTGGAAGTGTCCAAGGTCAGGTTGGATGGGGCTTGGAGCACCCTGGGACAGTGGAAGGTGTCCCTGCCATGGCAGAGGGTTGTAAGTAGATGATCTTTAAGGTTTCTTCCAACCGAAACCATTCCATGATTCTGTGAGGAGGCACAGGGTCGGTACACAGGGAAACACCCTGTTCCCTGCTGTACACGAGTAATGGGACATCTCTCTGCCAGACTGGGAGAATAATAAAGACAACAGATGTTGTGTTCTCAGTTTTCAAAGCCATGAATGGTTCCTTGGAGCTCATTCCCTCTCCACATCTCGTTTCCTTTGGCCTGTTATCTGTGTAAGCATTCCCTGCAACTGCTTCTGTTTTCACTCCACAGATGCTGCAAGTGAAGTACAAAGTTCCATGCCCTGATGAATCTGTCATATTGTTTTCTTTCTATGGGATGAAATAAAGCTGTTAAATAAGAGCCAGCAAAGAGCCAGTTTCTCAGTTCTCACTCTGGAAGTCTTTAGGAGAACAAGCTGAGCATCACCTGCTCTGGGATGGTGGGACACGGGGAAAGACTTTTGGAAGGGAACTGAGTTTATTACAACTAGGATAGAGCAGGGAAGGAGGAGGACATCCCCACTGTGGGTAATGAGTGGAAATGAAGTTAGACCGCAGAAGCTGGGAGCCTCTGGAATAGCTGGGCCGGCTGGGAAGTTTCAGAGCTCCGGGTGCTGCCATCTACTGTGGAAAGCTGCCCCTGGCTGGAGCTGCAGCATCCCTGCCTTCCCAGCCTGGGACTGAGATCCGAGCGTGCTTTCTGTCTGTCTGTGTGCCGTCTGAAGAGCAGCTCTGCCGGCTGGAGCACTGAAACCATTTCCCAGGCCAGCTGCTAGGAAATCATGGTTGTAAGTCTAGCAGGGAATTACAGTTTAATCGCAGCCTGTAGCAGAAAGGCTGCACTGGAGTTTAGTATTTTACATGAAAGGCTGCTATTGAAAAAATGTTACCCTGCACTTCAATAGATCTTTGCTGCCAACTGCAAGCAGTTTCAGCTCTGTTGAGCTGGCAGAGTTCATTGATGACAGAGTAAGAGCTGGCATTAAATGTGTGCCAGTGTGTTAAGGAAACACACCACAGGGGATTTTTAAAGGAGTCCAAGAGAGGCAGCCAGAGGGGTGGGAGAGGAGAGAGCAGGCAGGAGAGCTGGGTCCTGCTCACAGTGTGGGCTGGCAGGGGAGAGGTGAAGGAACCATGCTTTTTTGCCTTTGGAAAAATGTTTTATAAGCACTGAGCAAACACCGATGGCATTCTTCTGCCAGCCAGTCAGCAAATAACTTAAGCCAAGGAAGGGGACAGAGCAGCTCGTGTGGGTCTCACAGCCCTGTGAGAACTGGGGGCTGGTTTTGTTTGCCTAACAGCTGAAGTGATTACTGCTGCCACTCACCCTGAGAAAGCTCCCAGGGCTCCTGAGGACCCCTTCCCACTCAATAATGGCAATTCCCATGGTTCCGATCAGAAGTGGGGCAAGGGGAAAAGAGGAGGCTGTTTGAGATGAATAAGTAATTCCTGGTACATTACCTTTGCTCAGCCTTTAAATTCTTCATATCCGAGTTCATTGGCAGCTCAAAACCTACTTTACAGGAACAAGGTGAAAAGAAAAGTCTACATTTTTCCTGACATGTTGTACTTCAGTAAATACAGCATAAATAAGGTCCTGGAAGGCTGTTCTGCTAATTTTCTCAGTGGCTACAAAACTATGGGCTGTTTGTAACTATGCCTCTGAAACAAATCCTTTTCTTTTGATACCTCAGCCTTCAGGGTTTCTGAAGTAGTCTCTTTTTAAGTTTTGTTCCCTGCTAGCTTTCCCAGTCCTGCTTATTTGTGAGCAGCCTGATTGGATTTTGTGAAACAGGGGGCCCATGAGAAGAGGTGAGGAGCTGCTCAAAATACAGCTGAGCAGGGAGAGACAGCTCAGGGCCAGAACAAAGTTATTTCTTTAAAGAAATTATTTCTCCCCTAGTGAGGTGGCCTCATTGTACAAACACTTGCTCTTTATGGAGTGAGTCTCTGTACCAACTCTATCACCCATCTTTCATGAAAAGTGATCTGTCTGGGCTGCAGAATTTTGTTTTCTGTCCATCAGGGGATGGATTTTGTTCCATGGTTTCAACTGGTGTTCCATCCCTGCTAGAAATGCAGTTGCCAGTCTTCTCTTGGAGTCTTGGGAGTTGGGTCTGATCAGCCTCTTGACCACAGCAGCACTGCACAGAATTGGGGTGAGGAGGGAGGGTAAAGCTGAACCTGATAAGGATGCAGTATTTGAAGGTGTGCAGGTGTGCTCCCTCTCAGCAGATCTCTGTCTTTCTTACTTTAATCTAAAGGCCAGAGAAGTTGAATACATTTCATTGTTGACAGGTCAGGTTCTGAAGAAATTTTCTGTATCAGAGGAGCCATTTCATATTTGCTTTTTTTGCGTGTGTGTGTGTATGAAAATAATTATTCAGTGAGTTGTTTGGATTGGCCACTGTTGCTCCAGATATTACTGTTAGAATCTGTTAATCAGCAAAGATACATGCAAGAAGCTTTTCCCTTTCTGTGTTCTGGAGAAGGTTGTCCTATTATATCTAATAAGATGCCTGCTAGATCTTTCAGTAGTAGAACTGAATACAATGTAATCAGGAGGTGAACAAATAAAATGTCCTGGTACAAATAGTCATTGGTGGTAAAAATGGATAATACAAGAAAAATGTATTTGTTTTAGTAGAAGAATCTCTTTCTCTGGTTCTGGTTTTGCTTTAACTTGTGAATTGAGTTTGCTTTAATTGTTATTAGCATGACTGCCAGGTGTTCTTGTTGTCCTCTTTGCTTCTGTTAATACTCTTTTAAAATAGTCCTGAGTAAGCAGGAATCTTTGACCATTAACAAGATCCCTAGAGTTTCTTATCTATTTGTCTAATCACATCTATTTCCCACTATTGGAAGATGTGGTGCTGGCAAACAAATGATTTGGAGTCAGGCACAGCTCTCAGACAGAAAGTTTTGGTGCTGGATTAGGAATTGACACAAAAATCTTCTCACTCTGCATCTGTATCTCTTGGCCTTGGGTGCTGACTGTGGTCATTTGTGTTGCCTCACAAATGCAACCAAAATTTATTTATTTAACAAAAGTATTTATCAAAATCTCAACCTGGAGGAATTCTTAGTTTTCACAGGAAGGTTGTGGTTTACATTTAGATTTTTTCCCTCACTTTATCTTCTTTTGGCTAATTCTCACCTCTTTGAAATGTGAAATATCACAGTTTATATCACTGATCATTAAAACTGAAACAAACAAAACAAGCTCCAGCCCTTTACTCATATACATATATATGGAGTTCATTCATCCACATCACCTTGAGCTTCCTGAATTTCCTAGTTTACATGCAAACTTGTTATCTCTGAGGTGCCAGATATGCACAGGCTGGACTCTAAATATTCCATTTGGTGAACGTGGACATGCAGTTTCTACGTTGTAGCACTTGTCTCATGCTTCAGTTTGAGATCCAAAAGCCATTGGATTGAAATGTTCTTAATTAAGGCTGTTCATAGCCTTGAAAATCCCATCCATTCTAGATCTGTATTCTCATAGATGTACTCTGGGTTTATTGATTCAGCATCTGTTGTGAAAGCAGCTGAAGAAACCACCCCAAACTGGAAATGAGACCAAGTTTGCATCTCCATCAAAACTTTCCCCACACTGAAGGGCTGTTTGGGATTAGAATGCCAGTTCATGCTCATTATAGAAATAGTTCTTTTCTACATGTTCAGAGCTGACATTTCCCTGAACTTGTTCAAATTAGGATATGGGGATGGGGTTTGAACTCATTGTTAGGACAGTTTTAAGGGCTTCGTTCTTCTGCAGACAGATGTGATGCAGTGAATTTCTGTGGCTTTAAAGCAGCATCAGACCAGCTTGGCAGAGGGAAAAATTAATTTCCTACCAAATCTGGTCTTTACCACAACCTGACTTTAGCAGCTGATTTGTCTGGTTTGTACCTTGTAGCTTTGTGTTAAGGAAGGTATTTACAGTGTCATAAATGCACAAACTCTTCCAGAGAGAATGTTTTTTTTTCTTTCTTGTAATTAAAACAGTAAGAATTAATGATGGACTGGGAGGCTTGCAGTTTCTGCAGTAATGAAGTGGACTGCTTTCTGTAGCTAAGAAAAAAAAGTTAATACAGGGATTATTTTGGTCTGAACTAAGTCCTGTTGTAAAAGATAGAAGTATTGACATTGTATTAGACACGTAAAAAATCATGACCCAGAACAGTATACACATTGCAACTAAGCAGTATAACTTTGATTCTAATGCTTAGCTAATTACAAGAGAAAATATGATCATTT
Organism: Drymodes brunneopygia; assembly: GCA_013400955.1. Lineage (NCBI taxonomy): Eukaryota > Metazoa > Chordata > Aves > Passeriformes > Petroicidae > Drymodes > Drymodes brunneopygia. The sequence continues at coordinate 1,009,614 of VZTZ01014979.1, read as the reverse complement.
TTTCAAAATTTGTCTTTCTCTCCCCATTTTTATCCTCTCCCCATTTTTTTTTTTCCACCTAGGAATATTTAAACAAAAGTTGCAGTCACTTCTGCTGGCTTTGCTGAACCACATCCCTGTGCCCAAACCAGCAAGTTCTGCCCCTGCCTGCCTTTCCTTTGCAGTTCTTCAGCTGTCAGCATCCCCAGAGGGGCTGAGGCAGCTCCCAGGGATCAGCTGAGGGCTGCAGGAGCAAGCAGCAGTTGTGTGTGAGTGCCCAGGGTAGGAGAGGAGAGAAGCTGGGGAAAGGGGCAGTGCTTGCCCTGCTCGTGTCATCAGGAAATAGCAGCTGGCTGAGAGTGTGGGTTTGTGTTTGAGAAAGCCCATAAATGTTGGCAGCTCAGGCTGTTTGTGTTCAATGTTTTGTCCCTTTTGTTTCTGGGCAGTATCCGTGTCTCACTGTGGCAAGAACAGTGTCTCTGTGCCACAGTGCCTTGGAAGCACAGGGACAGAGAAAGGTGGAAAGTCAGTAACTTCTGACTTACAAGATCAACCAAAAATTGAGATCTTTCATGCTGTTTCCATGAGCCTACCAGAGGGCTAATGTGTTGCAAATTTTTCCTTAATGATTTGTAGTTAATTTAAGAATATATGAAAAAGTCCTTCTTTCTTGGAGACAGATCCTGACTTCCCTCTGCCTTGGATTCAATCCATCCATCATTCTCAGCTCTTCCTAAAAATCATGCTGGAAGTCCTATTCTAACCTTATCCCTCCTGCATGTCATCATGCAGTCTCATATGGACATGCAGGTGGCTGTGTTTTGACCCCACAGGAGACATCGGGGCTTTCTGAGGGTGAAATCCCCCCTTCCCCAGCCACCTGATCCATTCAGCAGACTGAATGTCTTCTCACTCTCCTGCTGAATGAAAGCTGGTTTTCACTCCCATCTGGTCCCTTCTTGTTTCCCACAGCTCCTGGAATAATATTATTCATTCTCCTTTGCTGCTGTTAATTCTTTCATAAGAAATGTGCAAACCAAATTCCTGCTTAAAATACACATGCTGGGATATTTCCAAAACATTTGGTGCTTGCTAGGCCAGCTGCTTATTGGGATGTACCTGTTTGTTCAACACACACCAAGACTCTGCTGTTTGGGTGTTGCAAATGGAAACACAAACATTAATATTGCCCTGGGATAGTGCTTTCCTTGGCAGGTGAAGGCAGCCTGGCACTGTGGGGCCACGAGATAGAAATTATCCATGGACACTATGAATACTGCAGAATAGATTCAAGAGATGGGCTAAACTTTTAGATATTTCAGGAGCAAGTTTGAGAGTCAGATATTTGGGGAATGTCTTTCTCTAAGTCTTCTTGCACCTCCATCCTGTTGCCCACGGTTGTGTTGGAAAGCCCCATTGCTCAGGGGAATTCTGAAGTCTCCACCTCCACCAGCTCTTGTGATTTCATTTAAAGCAAAATCAAAGGATGGGTGAGCATGCACAGAGTTAAGGTGTACCCTGATGTCTGGCAGGCCAAAAGGCAAATAAGAACAGAACCCAGTAAGTGTTTCTAACTTTTTCGGTTTTTTGGGGTCTTGTTTTGTTTTGGTTTTGTTTTTGTTTTTTTTGTTAAAGAAAGAGACTTTGGCCTTGATTTTTCAGTGTTTAACACTGGCAGTATTGTGTGTGTGTGTAATCCCAGTTCATACCAAGACATGAAAGGTAGCTGTATGGTAAGTGTAAAGGTGAACCTTCTGGGGTGCTGGGGGACTGATTTCTGTGGCAGTCTGCCTTCTGGGGGATCACAGCATTGCTGCTCTTACAGGAAAGATCAGAAAGATGTGCTGGCTTGCTGTCCTGGATGTGCCAGGGTGGTCCAGGTTGTGGTGTGAGGGTGCCCCAGTGCAGTCTCTCTCCTGAGCAGTAGCTCATACCCAGCAGAAGCACATGGCAGCTGTCAGAGCTCTGTGAGGTTTGCCATCCATAAAATAAGGCCCAAAGTGTATTTATGTAGTGCAGGGTTTTTCCCCCTCAGGACAGGGCTGGATGGTTACTTAAATCTTCTTTAAAAAATGGAAGGGAAGCAATTTCCTGTGAAAGAAAGATATGTGTAAGGGCTTGAGTTTTCTTAGAACTTTCTGGACTCAGGCTGGTTTTCTATGGAAATTACCCTCATTGCAATCTCTGTGTCTCTCTTCAGTTTCCCTTGCAATAGCTTTTCAAAATGTCGGTTGAATTTATTCAGATTGGACAGGGGAGAAAAGGTCTCAAAGATATTATCTTTGTATGAGTTTCATAAAAATAGGCATCTAGATAGATGAGACTGTGATTAGTACTCCCACTAAAGGAAAAAGAGGCACTGTGGGCTCAAGACATTATTAAACAGCTGAGAGTCCATGAGGGAGACTGCCAGGGAAAACCTGCCTTCGAGCTGTCTTGGGGAGCCTGGCTGCTCCTGTTTCCATTCCTTTTGCCACACAGCTTGCCCAGCATCCCAGCACTGAGAGCAGCAAAGCCCAGTGAGCCTGTGCTCTGTGCTGGATGTGCCTGCAGTAGGATTTAGAGAGGGATAGCAGGGCACCTGCAGCACCAGCATGACACAGCAGGGCCTTCAGAGAGGACTCACTGTTGGAAAGGGATCTAAATCCCTCAAAACCAGCTGTTCTCTAGCCCTCCACAGTTCACAGGGGACTTCTGGTAGAGATCCTTGAAGAGCAGTGAGTTGGTCTGTGGTAAGCTTTAGGAAACCCCTTTGTGGCTGGGGATGTCATCATTGCTGCAAGGTAAGAGCTGCAGCTCAGTGAGCATGGCAGGTGGAACCTGGGAGCTGCCTGTGGGACCCTGCAGTGCCCCAAACACCAGTGCCCAGCTGGCTGCAGATCCAGAGTCCTGCCCTGCTGCTGTGTCATTGCCAGGCTGAGGAGACCTGGGCTGCCCCCACAGCTACAAGAGGCTGAAACATCTGTGCTGCATCCAACCTTGGCCTTGGCTTTGTGGCCAGCTTAGGCTTCCCTAAGATGCAAGACCCACCCTGTACTTCCAGCCTCAGAGTTAGTGAGGGAGAACTTCCCTGGTTTTGCTTTAAATGAAATCACAAGAGCTGGTGGAGGTGGAGACTTCAGAATTCCCCTGAGCAATGGGGCTTTCCAACACAACTGTGGGCAGCAGGATGGAGGTGCAAGAATACTTAGAGAAAGACATTCCCCAAATATCTGACTCTCAAACTTGCTCCTGAAATATCTAAGAGTTTAGCCCATCTCTTGAATCTATTCTGCAGTATTCATAGTGTCCATGGATAATTTCTATCTCGTAGCCCCACAGTGCCAGGCTGCCTTCCCCTGCCAAGGAAAGCACGATCCCAGAGCAATATTAATGTTTGTGTTTCCATTTGCAACACCCAAACAGCAGAGTCTTGGTGTGTGTTGAACAAACAGGCACATCCCAATAAGCAGCTGGCCTAGCAAGCACCAAATGTTTCCCACTCCTGAGCACCTTCTGTCCACAGGGGACCATGACTGTCCTGAGTTTGAGCCCAGGTGATCTTCAGCCTGTCTTGGGCAAAGCTGAGTGAGGCAATGTCACAGAAATTCCCCCAGGAAGGACAAATCTCTGGGTAGTTTTCCTGGAGACAGGATCTCTCTGACCCCTTTACCAGCACTGCAGCAGCTGCCCTTTAGTGCCATTCAGCAATTCATGCAAAGATGACCCAGCATCTCCTGGGTGGTGGTGTGCTGGCCTGCAGCTTCCCAGAGCAGGTGCAGGAAGCCCTCATTTTTGTTCAGGATGAGTGTATGTAAATAGGGCTGCATTCTTTCCTCCAGTAGAATTTCATGCATTTGTGATCAATGAGGCCCCCTGGAGCTCTTTGGAAAAGCAGTTCTGTGAGCAGCAGAGCTGCTGAGAGCTGGTTGCCTGTGATTTATGTCTCGTGATTAGGTTATCTGGAATTTAATATGTTCCTAGTGCTAGTTAAAGTATCCTCAATAATGTCTCTTCTCTTCCGTGGAGTCTCTTGTGCCCAAGAAAGACTGTGATCACAACTGCAGAAAAATATTACGGCCTTACTCCTCTCCTTGCCTACCTGCTTTCAGGAAAATAACAAGAACACAAAACTTTTGAAGCAAGTTTTGAGGTTGAAAACACTCATGAACTCTCCGAGACAGACAGAAAAATAAATAAGCATGTCACAACTGCATCAGCCTGATTCCTTAGGGAGCCAAGCGTGTCAATGGAGTGGCAAAGGAAAGTAAATGTCAGTTCTAATGAAAACAGTAATGGTCATGTGTGAGCAGCTGAATTACAGCTTCTGAGAAGCTCTCACTACCATTCACTCTGTCTGTGCTTGGCTGGGAATTTATCAATGAATGTTTCTGGAATCTGGGGTTGGGAGTGCTGCGTGTTTCTGGAATCTGGGGTTGGGAGTGCTGCGTGTCCTTATGTGCCAGAAGTGATTTTATGATGGTGAGATTTGGAGAGGCTGTGCAAGGTTAGTGGAGAGGCAGAGCCAGAATTACATGTGGCTGTGTTGTGATCCAGTCATCACAAGTTCATAGGAGTCCAGGTGTGATCCCAGGCACACTCATCCCTCTCAGTGCCTCTGGAAAAGCTCTTTCCATCACAGTCCATAACACCTGGTGATGGTGGGCAGCTTTTGTTGGCCTGATTGTTTTATCCTGTTCTCAGGGACAGCTTGATTCTCCCTGCCTTGCTCCTAAAGAGCCCTTACTGTAAATACCTTCTTAAAGGTGTTTCTGTTGGGTATAAAGATATTCATGTTGTCCCTCTGCCTCTGCATTTAATCAACATGCTTCAGTCAAGGTAGAGAAATATTTTGAACCTGGTGCATGTTAGTTTTAATTGAAGAGGAGAAAAAAATGCAACATGGTTGGGTCCTTGGGGAAATGGTGAATTTCTACAGCTGATCCTTTGAAAGATCTCAGCAGTTTTAAAGAGAGAGAGAAGAATTGTGAATGAAGCAGCCAAGAGATGTAGGAACAGCTGAAAAATGCCAGCCAAGAGAGTGTGGGAACTGTGCTCAGAGATTTCTCATGTTTGGGTCTGATCCCAAGAAACCAAAAGCAGTGTGAGACATTTCTACTCACTGCAATGACTTTACTGTTAGCAGACCCTTTTAGGAATCTCCTGATTTCAGTTCAGAGAGGAAGATGGTTCCTGTGTCTCCGTGGCAATTTGTCAAAAAAAGTTTTGGCACATTGGCAATGCTGGAGCAAGCCTGGAGCATGGAAAGGCTGCTGCAGAACTGCAGGAGGAGCAGGGGCAGCTCCTTGGGCAGGGTGTTGGTGGCTGATCCCCAGAAGGTCTCGGTCACAGGCCAGAGGAAGAGGTTGAATCCTCTCAAAAGCCCTTTGGCTACTCCAGGCCATGTCCTGTGTGAATTCCATAGCCAAGGCTGGCAGTTTGACACTGGAAATCATAGAAAAAAATCGTGGCTATGGATTATAGTGAGAGGCAAAAGGTAATGGGGTCATAGCTGGGGAGAAAGCTCAAGTATGAGGGCTTGGGATTTTAGAGGAGCCCAGAGCTGCTGGGTGTCCTCTGCTTCCCCAGTGAATTACTTTGCCAGTGGTTAAAATCCATCTCAACCTGATTTGAATGTTCCATCTGAGTGCTGTGCAGCACTGACCCAAGGCTTGAACCTGTCTCAGTTGTAATTAATGAAAAAAAAAAATCCCTTTAAATTCAGAAAATCAGAAGTTGAGTCTTAAGACACTTAAAATGTTACTATCAGTGGAAATACACCTGCCCTGCTTGCTCTGTGTTCCACTCAGGTCACATGTTTCAGCTCAGCAGCTCTCAGAATTTCCAATGTATTCACCACCCACATGCTCAGATCTCAAGATGTCAAAGTCATGAGTACTTTTCTTTCTTTTCAGAGAAGTCGTGGCATCCCTGGCTCTGGAGACAGCCTAACAAAAGAGTAGCTGTAACTAAAGTATTTGCTGCAGCTGGGAACTGGACAGAGATCAATTAAAACAATCAGTTCATGCTCACTGAAAAGTTCTCAGATTTAGGCACTAAAACCTCAAGTGCTGGGATTCATCTCAAAATAAATGGATTTCAAAAGCTTGAGCCAAACCTTGTTCAGATATTTCTGGGATCTAGGAAAAAAAAAAAAAAAGACATCAGTTTTGTTTAGAGGCCACGGCGAAAGTTTCTTTTTAGATATTTACTACTTCAGAAGCAGTTTCTCCCCTGTGTAGGGTTGTGGTCCCTTGGTAGATCTGCAGAAGCACTTTATGGGAAGAGTGAACCAATATATGGCACGAAATATCACTGCAGTCAGTGCTTCATAATTATCCAGGTGCACAAACCTGCAGGGTAGAATTATACCTCATTTTCTGTGAATATCCTGTCACAAAGTAATGTTTGAATTGCCTTGGGTGTGTTGCCCCCATATCTCCATGGAGTCACTGGCTGGGTAGGGCTGAGCTGAGGGACACAGGAGCAGGGGAGGGGACAGCCCATGTACCCCAGTGCCCAGCTGTCCTTTCCTTGGCCACTGCAGAGTCTCTGGCTGTGGTTTGCACTCCCAGCCAGGGGAAGGAAGGTGGCAGGCTGTGTTTAATGATCCCCACAGGCATGGAGGAGCTTCAGTCTGATGGCAGGGAGCTCATGGGGCACGGTGGCAGCTTGACTTCCACTCTGTGGGCTCTCCCTGTCAGCACTGCAATGCTCTGAACCATCAATAATAATGGGATGCTTTAGCTGGGGGGAAATACATGCCTCTTGAAACCACACTTCTGCCTTCCACACCCCCCATTCCAGCTCTCATCTGTATTTATTGAATGAGGTTAATGGATTATTTAGCAGGTTTCTCCAGCCATTATCAGAGAGCACACTGTGTTTATGTGGCTGGCCTCTCCTGCTCTGTCAGTGTCATAAGCCACTCAATTAGAAAAGGGGGGAAAATGTATGTAATAGGTAACTATGGTTACCTGTGATGTGGGTTTTTAAGAAGTGCTCAGAAACCTAGTGGCAACAGAGTTTGGAAGTTCAAAGCTGTAATTTATTCAAGAACTCTCTTGAATCAGAGTATCAAAAGCATTTAGAATAGATTCAGAGCATTTTCTTTTGTGGAGCAGTATTCAGTCCTAGGCAGAAGCCAGTGTACAGACCAACTGCTTGCTCTGCTCACGTGAGAAGAAAATAGCAAAGGGAGAGGGTAAACAAGCCCTTGTTCCACGTTTCTCCTGCAGAGCCTGGTGGCCCTGGCACTGGAATAACTTGTGAAAGTGGTGATTTCTGGAAGTAGTGCTTCCATTGTCCTGTTGTTTCCCTATTTACCCTGAAATGGGGATTTTAAAAGTGGTGAAAATACAGAGCCCTGAAGCTGCACAAGCTTCAGGGGCACCTTTCAAATACAGGTGCCTACCTCAGAAATTCAGCCCCAGTCATGCAATTTGCTCAGAAAAGAAAAGAAAATCCTCCATGCTTAATTTAATGAGGACACAGGATACTGCTAACAGCTTTTAATTGGACTGAAAGCCCTATGAAACACATGTCTTGAGGTAAAAATTTTCACCTCTTGAGTGTTTCAGGGGCATCGGTGGAATTCTGTACATATTTGCATTTTGCAAAGCAGGGAGCTGCTGTGGGCTCTTCCTGTGGGATTTCTGTCTGAACACACAAGATAGTGCCACCACACTGTTCCCTGTCTGCCCAAGAGAAGGGGAGAGTAATTTCAGCTGTCCAAAAACACTGCCTCAACCAAACCAGCCAAGTCCACAGGGTGCAGGAAAGACCTGTTCTGTCACATATTTTATTATCATAGAATGCAGCTATGTGAGATGAACACTGGGATAGCCTGCATCCAGTGCATGGCATGCCAGTTTATCAGCAGTGGAAAATTACCTGCTACAGGGTCAGGAGTCATTTCCCAAGAAAGCTGCCTAAAAAGAAGTTTGTAATGAAGGGAAGACATTGGACTCAACCTTCTGTTAGATGTTTGCTGGATCCCACCTTCACACAGGTGGTTTTCTTTGCCCTAAGTTCATTTCCTAGTAGGTCAGCAAGGAAACTCTGAAGGCTCTAAGTGCTTCCCCCAATTCCTCCTGTTTAGCCCACTGGAAACACACAGCATGTGGTTTATTAAGGGTTCATAAAGCTGGGGATATTGCAGTTCAGGCAGGTGCAGGGCATGGCCAGGGAAGGTCAGGGTATGGGATGGTTTGGGGTGTGCAGAGTTTCCAGTGTGTTTGCACTGGGGCTGTGCTGGTTCTGAACCTGAGGGAAGGCTGGGCTTGTATCTGTTAATCTGGAGGTTCCTTATTAATAGGCTGCACACTTCATTGATTTTTAATTAATTTCTGAAGAGACACAGAGGAGAAGTGCTGCAGCCCACAGACATCTCTGTACTTATTGCAGTCCACATCTCTATTGATTGCCTGCCTAAGGAGCAGAAGTAATCCATTTTAAATACACTTTCTTGGAGAGGCTGAATGCACTGCACAATACACTCTCCTGACTGTAATTGCATTGGCAAGAGGTCAGGGGCTGGCTGGGGGAGAAGTAGCCCATTGTTCAAGTTTGCTGCTGTGGGCTTCCTTCCAGGAAAGCCAAGTGACCTCCCTGGTGGGCAGTTTGGAACTACAGGATCAGGAAAGCACTGGTGATCAGCTCCCCCATGACAGGTGCACTGGGAGCTCCTTTGTAGGCTGCTTTTAACCTTCCTGCCCCTTCAGAGGAAGGAGCTGGAGCTGCTCTAACTGAAGCAATTAATGTGAGGGAGAAGAATAGCATTCAAAAAGCCTGCTCAAATTGATACCTCTCTTTGGTTGCTACTTTGAAAAGCTTCAAACACTTTCCAGCACTATGTGCTCCACTGGGAGCTGAAACCTGAAGTCTCTGAGCACTCCCCAAATCAGTGGACAGGTGTGTTCCTTCTGCTGGCACAGATCACTGCAGATTGCTTTTGAAACAGCCTTTGTCCTGAGGGCTGTGATCCTGCCAGTCTCTAAACTGTTACTTTGCAGTGAGTGTTATTGCCCAGCAAGGAGAGTTTTGCAATACTGAGTTTGTTATTCAGGCAGTTAGTTGTTGTTTAAAGGCCTCTTTGACAGAAAAGGCTGTTGTTGGTGCAGTTGCAGCCAGAGCTGCACAAAGTGCACTGTGGTACCCTCATTGTGAGCACAGCTACAGGCTGCAGTTTCTCTCTCCTCTTTGGGCTGCACTCCCCTGAGCTGTGATTTTCTTCAGAGCTAATGGGAAACCATCCCTGTCCTTTGCAGCTCTTTGGGAATGAGGGAGAGCAATGTGGTGTGCCCACACAGCCCAGGAGGCTGGGATGCCTGCTCCAGGTGAGGGGTAGCACAGCCAGGGTGACCCAGTTTGCCACTGAATGGAGAGTGGAGCTGGCACAGGACAGCACCTTGCACCCAGCTGTCCTAAGAAAGCACCTGAGTCAACTGCAAAATGGAGATTAGACACAGCTCCACAGCTCCCTCCCTCAGGAATCTCACACTTGGGAATGAACTTTGCACAGGTGTGGCTGCAGGTGAGACCAGAACTCAGAGCCACATCCAGGATGGCCAGTATTGAAATAAATACCTGCTCTGCATCTCATTGCTTATGCTACTGAATGTATTTATGTAACACCTTTGATCAGGAGAATGTGAAGTGCTTCACAGACTCTTTATATTCAGCACCACCTAGTCCAGAAGGCTGCATAATTTGAGGGAGCCTGGGAGACAACTCATCTTTCCACAGGAGTTCAGGCAAAGGACATGTTTGATGATGCAGTGGAACAAACTCCCCTTCTGGTGTTGCCCAAGGAGCTTCAGCACCTCCCCAGGATAGAGAGCTTTATTTCAAGAGCCCCCCAAGCTCAGAATTGAGGACCAGTCAATTCTGCAGTGACCCACTTATCTGTGCCATGAGATGACATTCCTGAGATGTTAATTTAGGATTGGAGTGGGTCTAGGCCCATCAAAATGTCTGCTCAGTCCAGTCAATTAAGTATTGAAATGTCATAAGCTTATAAAATTGCTTCTCCTCTCATTTCTTTCCACTCTTTCTCCCTTTATGAATCACCTGTCATTTTGGAATAGACTGCATTTTCCCTGTAATTCTCATCTAATCAGCCTCATAGCCTCTTTCCCTTCACTTTTGCTTCTTGAGTTTGTTTTGACCTGTTGTGCTTTAGCATCATCTTTGTGTCCTGGGATGGAGTTTAGCAGGGTAGTAAACCAGGCTTTTGGACTCCTATTTCTGGAACAAATAAACTGCAGCTGCCACATGGTGCAAAGCAAATATCTGGTGCTGACTTCTTTTTACCCAGACTTGTTCTTTTGATGTGCAACTGGCACTTTTATATTGCCACGGGTAGCCTGTATCCTCCTGTGGTTGGTATGAAGCCAACTCATCCCAATTTTGTGCTTCAGCTGAGCCAGCCCACGTGTGAGCAGACAGAATTTTTACTTCTGGGTGAGCCACAAGTGGAGAGATGTAAGACTCACCTGTGTTCAAAACATCACTGCCCTTTTCACAGCAGAGCTAGCTCAAGTTACCTGTGCAGGAGCTGGATTTTCAATGGTTGTCCTTCCATAGGGATAATAATCCAGCTGCACTGGGATCCCATCTCCTGAGTCAAGCACAGATAGTCTTGGTCTTGCTTCTGTGCACTCTGAACTGTTTAGTGTGCAAACACTTAGCAAAGTCACAGCAGGACTGAGGGAAATGCTGTTATCAGCAGTGTCCCCTCTGCTCGTGTCACACCTGCTCACATGACACATCTGGCAGAGTTTCTGTCACCTGATCCTGCTCAGGTGGACAGGACCAAAGCAACTGTAGGCAAATCCAGATAGTTACATCAGCTTTGTATCCTAAGTGCACCTGAAGAGGGCCTGCTTGAGATAAAAGCACTTTTGCCCTGAGGTACAGCCTGCTACACATGAATAGCACATTGCTTCAAACTCAAACTGAAGCCAAGTGAAACCTTGGGAGAGTTTGTCAAGTGAGCAGGAGATGGGCAAAAACACATTACTGTCACATAAGCTTTCTTTGTCTGCCCTCTGCCACAGAGAGAGAGATTAACTCAATATAACTGAATTGAACTCCTCAATATTTGGGCTTATAGCACAGCACATGGTGCAGGACTGGTTCTCCCTTGCCAGCTTCACTGGGGCTGGCAGAGCTCCAGGCATTTTCAGGCATCCTTGGCAGGTGAGCTGGTGGAGGTGTGTTAGCACGAGGTGTGAGTGCCCAGCTGGGGCTGGCAGCCTCCCCTGGGCTGAGGGGGTGACCTGCAGTGGCAGCTCCTGCTCAGGACAGCACAGCTCTGCAGCTGAGGCAGTGCCTGGCAGAGCAGTGCCAGTCCTTCTCTGCCCCAGCTCTCCCTGGGTGAGTGTGGCTGCTCCTGACAACAAAGGGCACAGTGTTTTCCTTGAAGGTGCATTTAGCCCCAGGCAAAATGACACCTTTTCCACGGGGTATGCAGGGGAAAGGATGATCATTTGGGGCTTTCTGCAGTGATTCACAACATCGAACAAGCCTGGAGTTATTAGGATGGTAAGGGAGCAGTCTCCAAGGCTGCACGTTAATGTCCATGAGACTTGAGTTGGACTGGAAATTTTCTTCCTTCACGTACCTGAAGAATGAATTTGATCATCTGCCATGTGTGCTGGCTTTGGTGGGTGGAAGTTATTATCAAAGTTATTATCAAAGAAAGACAGGCTGCTCTTAATTCCTGGGTGAGACAAGATCAACATGCCCTCAGTTTAGGGAAACAATTATATTTAGTGTAGAAAACAACCAAAAGTCACTCTGAAAAGAAGTCTTTATAGGGGGTTTGCTGTGGGCTGGTATTGCTGAAGGTCTTGGGGCAGGTGAAGGTCTTCACACTTGCTTTTTAAATTTGATTTGTTCTTGCAGAATGATGTCTTGGGTCGTACAAGACAGAAGACATATGTTAAACTTTAGTTAGTGATTCCACACACTTCAGTTCATCTCTAGCAATTATCCCTAAAGGACTTTGCATTTAATGACTTACATACCTGTTTGAATTCTGCTCTGAGTAATGAATACCTTTCTCCTGGAGATGAAATTCAGGCACCTGAGGGAAGGAGCTCTCAGGTGAGACTTGTGCAAGTTCAGAGTTGGGGCTTTCCCTACCCAGCAGCTGCCACTTCTGAAACAAATCCAGCAGCATCCTCAGCAGGGAGGGGGGACCCTGAAAAGTCCAGAAAAGTGAAGGAAATCAAATTCCAGAATCTGAAATAGTCTGTGCTCACACACTCTGAGCTGCACAAGTGGAGGCTGTGCTCAAAAGCTTCCCCCAGAAACTGGGAGGCAAATTACAGCAGTAGCAGAAAGTAACACTGGTTATAATAAAGTGAGGAAACAGCAAATGATGGCCACAACTTCAAGGCAGAGCTCAGGGGACAAACCTGTGATTTGCCAGAAAAACTTCATTTTCCTTTCTTAAAAAATCCTTTTATTCTTCTATTTCCTCCACCAACCTAGCTTTGGTGATACTTGCACAGCACTGGAAATCCTAATACTTTATGAAACCAATTTGATGTTTTCTACACTGAAGTTCAGCACTTGGAAAGATCAGAAAGCTGTCCCAGATCATTGTCTTCTCTTGTCCCATGGATTTTTTGGCACTAAGTCTCCTTTCCAGTGTCCCACTTCAGTTTATTGCCAGCACATTATCTCATTTTCTAGTCTGATTTTTCCTTGTGAAAAGAACAAAGCTGACTGTACCTAAAGTGACCATTCCAAAGCTGTCACAGTGCCAGAGAATTTATAAACACTCCTTAATAAAATTGCAAAACATCTTTTTTCATAGCTCTTAACTTTTAGTCTATTCAACTCATAAAATGTCCTCCTGGTATTCTCCCATGGGCTTTTTGGGTGGGGATGCCATCAGCTGTCTATTTTTAATCATATTTCTGTGTCATATTAAAAGATTAAAGATTCATATAGAGCTTTTTTCCCTGCCAGGTTCAAAAATGCCTTCAGATGGTGCATCTCTGCATAATATATGTTTAGACAGTCTTGCTGCAGTGGATACTGTAGGATTCCCTTTTTTAGATTCTTTTCCTTCCACTTGGATAGTCTCATTTATTGAAAATATATACAAATATACCTTTTCATTTACACTTCTGCCACCCACATTTAAAGATTGTTGACAGGGTATCAGGACAATCAAATGTTTACACTGGATATTCCCAAGAGAATTTACATTTCTGCAGACCATGGGGTCCGCAGAGGATTTTGTAGCTGCTAACCAAGCCTACAGGGGCTGGTTTTAGCTTTCAGATAACACAGGTGGGAGACAGCCCCGAGAAGGTTGTTTGACAGAGGTGAAGCAAACAGTGAGTGCAATGATACACAGGCAGTAATTTCTGCCCTCTTTCTGGACACAAAAGAAAACCAGCTGTGCTACTGCTGAGGAGCAATGCAAGGTGTGGGTGGTTGTGTGTCCTTCTAGCTCTTGAGAGAGTGTGAGGTTAGGATGAATAAAATAGAATCTTAATAAAATGATGCTAAATGATAGCACAGAATTGGAATAAATGGAAGTGAATATTAGAATAAACAGTGAAACGTCCTGAAGCCTATAGGTTAAAAAAATGCTTGAAATTAGAGACAGTAAAATAAGACCACAAAGGCATGGTTAAGAATTTGGTGGTGTAACTCTTTCAGTGAAGGGTGTTTTTGCACACCTCACCACCCATTCCTGCCATCATTAACTGGAAACAGGAGGCTAAAGCCTTGGTACAGGTCATCTGTTTTGATTTTGACAAGGCAAATTCTGTTTTTTCATTCTGGCCAAAAGAAACCTGCAATATTTTCATATTGTTTCAGTGCTGATAGGTACAAGTTAATCTATTTCAAATTATCATTTTATTTGGGCCTGATGTATTCTGATGCCAGCAGAACTCCCTCATCACCTGGTATCATGGTGTGATTCTTTTGTGACTCACAATTGTGAGATTTGCCTTTTTTTCTAGCAGTTTTAATTTGATGTCAAAAAACATTGATGTCAAAAAAACATTCTTCTTTTAAAGACTTACAATTCTGATGGTGAAAAGCCTAAAGAATTGATTTGCAATTGGCAGGAGGGTGTGTTTGCTTCAACTAGCAGTGCTTCTAAAGAAAAACTTTGGTTGCTTTTTGCCCAGGAGTCGCTGTGTCCTCTCTCACAGCCCCTTCATGCTGACTGCATGAAATAGTGTTTATGCCAAACATTCTCCCAGCTATGTTCAAAGCTTTCACTGGTGCTTGCACTGACATTTTTCACCTAAAACCAGTTTAGGGCTCCATTTGATTCTTTTTATATAGACATCCACTTTGATAGAATCCTAGAGGTGGAAGGAACCTTAAAGCCCATCTCGTTCCACCCCCTGCCATGGGCAGGGACACCTTCCACTATCCCAGGTTGCTCCAAGCCCCATCCAGCCTGGCCTTGGACACTTCAGGGATGGGGCAGCCACAGCTTCTCTGGGCACCCTGTGCCAGGGCTGGGTCCAGAGACCATTGGGTGGCAGCTTGTAGTGGGGCAGGTACCTGTGAGCTCCTTGGGCAGTGAAGGGATAATAAAATCTGGCCCATGGCACTGAGTAATCTGGTTATTTTAATCACAACATGTGACTGTCTGAATTATCATCTGTATTATGGGATAATATGATCTCCTTGGTATTCAGCAATGACTTTTTAAAAATTATCATATATATTATACAGAGCTAATATATTAAGAGATACCTTAAAGGCAATTGTCAAGTGTGTGATTTCATCTCTAAGTTCTAATAATGGTGGTTAATGTCATAAATGCCTTTTAATGAAATTATAGGCTTGTAACCCTGCCCAGCTATCCTTTGTGTGTCATATAATTAATAAGACCAAGCTTTGGTGTTGATCTCAGTGTCACAAAGCGTCGTGCACATTTCCATACTGTTGGTAGGTGGTTAGTCTCCCATCAGAATAAGAATAAGGTTAAGGCCAGGCAGCTTGAGTATATGTTACCTTATCTTTAAAGGCAGCTGGATGGGCTTGTTAACAAAAGTACTTCTAACAGAATATATATGCTCATAAAAAAAAGGGCCATTGATCTAATGTCCTATTATAATACTACAGGCAATATTTTAAGGGAGTGAAAAGGTGAGGGAGTTGCAGCACTTGGAATAAAGAATTGTTTTCCTTCTAATCCACTGAGGATAGGGAAAATTTGTGACCAACTTAAAAACCATTTGAAGATGGACAAGAATCTTCGTCTTGAATTAAAGACACTTGCCTGGAATGTAACAGAGCTGGGATTGTTTCCCAGTGTGCTCTAATTTCTGGGGGGCTTTGGCTAAATTGATTAATTTTTACGGTCATCAGATTTCCTGTCTGAAGAACAAGGGCCATAATATTTCTTCTCTTTGTCTCACGTTTCCAGTTTTTAAGCTTGCTGAAGCAGAAGAGTTATCTATATGTTATTTTGTTGGGTTTTTTCCCTTTGGTAATTGAATCTTACAGAATCCTTCATACTGGAGTAACTCAAGGTCATCTAATCCTGCCTCCTGCTCAGAGCAAGAGCAATGCTGAACTTCTGCCCTCTGGGCCATTTTCTCATTGTAAATACTCCTAATTGAAGCAGACATTTTACATGTCACCAGTGAAAGTTGGTTCTCAAAAAGCATGTAAGACTTCTTAGCATTCTTGTACTGCTCTTATTCCTGCAGGGAATGATGTACCTGGAAGAGAGGAGGCTGGTCCACCGGGACCTGGCAGCCCGGAATGTGCTGGTGAAATCACCCAACCATGTGAAAATCACTGACTTTGGCCTGGCCAGACTGTTGGAAGGGGATGAAAAGGAGTATAATGCTGATGGGGGGAAGGTGAGTACTGAACATGTCAGGAAGTGAATCTGCCAGGCTGTGACAAACCTCCTGGAGTTCCTGTTCAGGTCAGTGTGTCCCTGTGGGACTGTCACCTGTGTGAGAGTCTCTCAGTAGCTGAGCAAAGCCCTGCCCTGCACAAGCACTGGCTTGTGAAAGCACACATAAAAGCTGCTCATTTTTTGCACAGTGAGCTTCTCCAGGCACTGAAACATAATTGCACGAGCAGTTTTCACACTCAGAATCAGGGTTTTTTTCATGTGCTCCAGTTTGTGTCTTGTTTTGAATAGTTGGGTTCAACAAGGCATAGATGTTCTGGGGTATTCCTGCCCAGCCTCTTTCTCTGGCTAGTACACACCTCAATAATGTGCAGTCCTGTTTTCCCAGATAGGTGATTTTTGTGAAAACAAAAGGGGAGGCCACAGAACATGAGAATTTAGCTCTTTGATCACATTGGAAGAGCCTGCATATGTTGTGTCTTGCTTCCACTGCTCCACTACCATGCTGAATGCCAGGCCACTAAAAGCCAGCTTGAGGATAATTTTGAAACCAGACACTTTCCCCTATTCCTTTCCATCAAACTACACCATGGCCATGTAGTGCCTTACCTCATTTCTGCTAATTTCAGCTTAATGCATGACAAAATTCAGAAGGCAGTAAGTATGTGGTGCTTCTGGCTGCTCCCTAAACATCTTGAAATTCCCCATTTCAATCTGTCACAGAATCCCAAAGGATTTGCTTCAGCTGTCATTTCTGTTCCTGGGTGTTTAGTTTGCTTTCTGTCTCCTTGCTATCTGTGGCCTTTTGTGCTCACTCATGCCCTTGTCTGGGACAAGCAGCTGTTGCCAGTGTGTGCTGTTCTCCTGGATGAGCTGCTGCCTTGTTTGTGTGGCTGCTGCCCTTGCATCACCTGGGCAGGTCAGTCAGGGAGATGAAGAGCTTGAGAGAAGCCACCAGTGCTTCCCCATTTCCCCATGGAAAGATAGCCCCTGGCAGGGAAGGTGGGGTTTTGGCAGCTTTCCCTGGTTCCTTCATTTCCATGATCCTCTTCTCGGGAAGCCCTCAGCCTCTTCCCTCCATCTGACAGAGAGTGACAGAAAAAGGGCTGATCCTTGCAAACCAGCTGTTCCCTGGCAGCTGTGTCTTGGACTTGTTACCCTGCTGAGAGCTCTGCAGCAGGATTTATGTCAGATGCATCACTTCCCAGATCCAAAGAAGCATCCTGTGAAATCCAAGGGACTTTGGCAACATCAAGTTGTACTGAGAGCATGCTAAGGGAGGTTCAGATTGGACAATCAAGTGGTTGTCAACAGAAGTGGTGCAGTTCCCATCCTTGAAGGTTTTCAAGTCCAGACTGGACAGATCTCTGAGTAACTTGGCCTGCTCTCCTAGGCAGCTGAACCTGCTGTGAGCCTGAGGTGGGATTAGAGCCTCCTGAATCACTTCCAACCTGAGTTATCCCATAGTGCACGAGACAGCTTTGCTCCTTCAGCAGCTGCTCACTTCTGGGATGCAATGGGAGTGAAAGCAATGCACTTCTGCAGAGTTCAGTGGGGGAGGATGAGCTGTCTCTGCAAGAGTTAAGGCAGCCTTTATTACAAGGTGCTATTTTTGCCATAACTATAGGTTATGTTCATTAGTGAACTTCATGCAAGGTAGTTTCTTCAGGGTTTGAATGAAGACACATCCTCTGCTTTTACACCCACCATCCACTCAGATTTTGCCTGCAGTTACTCATCCCTTTGAATTATTCCAGTACCTCTTCCATAGTTCCAAACTGGAGGCAATTCCCTGCCAGGTAAAAACCTCTGAAGTGTTTGTCCATCAGAAATTCATGGACTGCAAGGCTGTTCCTGACAGGCCCAGCTCAGGAATGGGAAGCACCACGAATCCCATTTTAACACAAACTCAGGAGGGTGAGCTGTGGTGCAGGAACAAGGTTTGGTTTGCCTGCACACCCTTCCCTGTCAGAAGAGATGAGCTCACCCTGAGGGTGATTCAGTGAATGTGGGCCCCTGACTTAGTTTGGGGAGCAGCTTCTCTCACTGCAGTGCTGATACAGAGAGCTGGGATGGCTAGGTGTCTAATAAATATTAGAAGTTTACAAAGCACCGCAAATTCTCCTCATTGCCTGTTTACCATGATGATGATGATGATGATGATGATGATGATGATGGGGATGGTGAAGTGTTATGGTCACTGCATTGTAACCTGGCCTCATTAGAGAGCAGCTGAGATAGCAGAGCTGCTAGCTCAGATTGCAGAGATTGCAAACTGTTAAGGAAAAAAAGCTTCTGCATTCCACCTTCTCTGCTGCATTTAGGGGAATTGTGTGTGATTTTTGCATTGGTCCCTCTTTACACAGGTTTGATGTAAACATGAGTTGTTCCACTGCTTCTGAATCAGTAAATATCAGAAATTTCTGCTGGTAACTGGTTCATCTTTCTCACCTCCAAGTTTTATTAGGCACAGCCCCATTCTAGAGGGCAGGAACAGTCATTTCCTCTGCTTTTCTCCAAGCTTACCATTGAAGGAGGCAGGGAGAAAGCTGATGTCTTCATGCAGGATCTATTTGTATTGTTTTAATCGTATATTTCTAAGGTTGCATTTCTCTTGTCCTTCCCTAGATGCCGATTAAGTGGATGGCTCTGGAGTGCATACACTACAGGAAATTTACCCATCAGAGTGATGTGTGGAGCTATGGTAAATCTTCACCTGATTAGTTAAAAAAGTTGTGTGTTTTAAAGCATTAAACCAAGTTGTGTTAGTATGTTAAAGATGCTCTCTTTTCTCAAAGGAGCTAATTCCAGAGGCATTTGCTCTTCAGGGTTTTTTTTCTTTTCAATGTGTAACTCTAAGCACCAGTTGTTACTGTCTCCTGTGTTACTTCCCTGCTCACTGAAATATTTTATCATGATGTTCCCCACTGGGGTGAGTGCCTCCAGGTCTGGGCTGGTAGCAGTTTGGCTGATTATTATGACAGAAGAAGATCTCTTTCAGCTTAGCCACAGATTCATAAAAATACAGCTGCAGGTCACAATTTTCAGCAGTCTTTGAAAAGCTCAGCTCTAAAAGCCATGAATGTCAAAAAACATTTTCAGGCTTATGGGACTTTCTCTACCCAGAGTCAGATAAAAGGGAATTTGTCATAATACAGAGCAAATATGGCAAGAGAAAGAAAAGGAAGAGACAAGCTCTCCAAACTAACTAGAACAAGCATCTATTTAATTTCACAGATAACTTGGGAATTGGTGAGCTACACACACAGAGAGAAAAAGTCATATTTGAGAAATGAGGTGTTCATTCAGTTCAGTGCTGCTAATGGTTATTCAGATGAGCTGTTTGCCACATCTGCCTGTTGATCTGGTATAGCTATTACTAATAAAATCATGTATACCTTTGTAAATGGAAATTTTCAGCTGTATCTAGGGCTATGGATCCTATTTGCATTTCCTGTTGCCATATCATTTTGAACCAAAAGGGTGTACAGCTCTATTCATTACTCACTTTTACCTGTGGGTAGCAGCAAAAGACACTGTTTGCTGTGGCTGGGTGGCTGCCCTCTTCCCGACAGCTGAAAAAAGCCTGGGAGAGCTCAACTGATCTTGTAAAGCTGCTCTTTCTCCTCAAAGCCTGTACACCCTGGATCACTCAGGAAAAAAATATGCCTTCATTTATGAAATTCATTTTAAATGCAGAAAGCCCAGAACATCTCTAATCAGAAAGGAAAAGACCATAAACAATTGACACGTTATAGTTATTTAATATCAGGAAGGAGATGAATGAGGGTGAAATAAATGTGGTTTACTCATGTGGTAATTTTGCCCATCACTTTTCATGTTAGCATGACAGTTGTCAAAATTTGGTACTGATCTGGAGGCATGCTTAAAATGATCTTTGCAGTACAAACAAAAGTTAAACAAAATGGTGTGAGAGCAGCATTTTCAATATTCAAGGTTCTGTTTGGGCACCAGTTCTTTTACTTATGATATATGATCTTTATTTCCAGCTCCAAAGCCCAAAGAAATCCTATGGCTTTTCAAAAAGAGAATCTTGGGTTTGTAGCACAGCACTGTCATAAACTCAAATGCATAAGGTGATTTAAGGGAAAAAATGATAGCAGGGGCTGTGAATGACTTACAAGGCAAGCCAATGACCTAATGTTACTCAGTGCTGTACCTCTGTGGGAAATTGATGCTCTGAGTTAGGGAGCATCTGTGCTTTTTGCCCTTAAAATAATAGAGTACTTCAGCCATTCATTTCCCTTTTTGATAAAAGAAGATGATGCATTCTTTTGTTATTGTACCCATTCACTTCACCACCCTTCATTTGTCTCAGGCCTTTCTCGTGTGCCTCAGCTCTATCATGCCATTTCTTACACCAGTAAAAATGAGGGAAGTTGCTTTTGAAGATTACCACAACGTGCTTTTTCACCATTTCTAACAGTTTTTAAGTGTCAGACTGCCATGGTGTAAGCCCAGGTGGCAGCTAAGCACTGTGTAGCCACTTGCTCAATTCCTCCTGTCCCCCCAGTCCAAACCACTGCTGTTCCAGGCACTGATGAAGAAGAAGAGCTTGCAGTCCAGAACTGGGCCAGGATACTCTGCTGTGAAAGATTGTGGGGGAATCTGAGTAGTGTGACCTCAAACACTGACACTCTTCCTTCTGCCTAGGAGTCACCATCTGGGAGCTGATGACCTTTGGTGGGAAGCCGTACGATGGAATCCCAACTCGGGAGATCCCTGACCTCTTGGAGAAGGGAGAGCGGCTGCCCCAGCCCCCCATCTGCACCATTGATGTTTATATGGTGATGGTGAAGTGTAAGGAATTGTCACTTCTGATACCCCTGGGCTAGAGGGACACTGGCTTAGGACAGTTGCATAGGTGGTCTCTGACAGAGCTGGGAGCCAGGGCAAGCTGCTGCTGCAAAACAAAAGCTTCCCAAGATACTGTAAATTCCATTGAAAAACTGCCTGCACATCTTTTGCAGTTTTGCAATTGTTAGCCATGAAGGGCCGAGTTAGCTCAGCTTCTTATTACTGTCAGATGTTATCTCATGTACTTGCTGGGAAGTCAGAATTGTATGATTGTCATTGTAAACCCTTGTCATTTCCATGACAATTGATTCTGATGGAAAAAAGATAGTATTAAGCATAATTATGGCATGTGGATACCCAGCCAGTGAAGGTTGTGAGGAGAAATCCCATTTCCAAATATTGAGGAAAGAAATCACGGATGTTTTATTGTTAGTAGCAAGAATGATGATTGCAATAGTAATAATAAAAAGTAAAATTAATAGAAGAAATGCTGCAGAGAGGATTGTTTTTTTATCATTCTTAGTCCAGTGCAAAAATTTATGAATATTTTTACTTTAGTAAAAAACGAAGAAAGTCTGCACATGATTTCTTCCAACTTTTTTATCTCCAAGATACCCCAACTAATGACAGTATCCTCCAAGGTTATGCTTCTAATTTAAAAAGAATTAGAAATATCTCGCTGATATTTCTGGCTTAATTTAAGTGAGATTAACATACAGACATCTCATCCATCATATATACTCCTTTCCCTTTTGCTTTGTACACAAAAGCCCTGAAAAAAAAGGGAAAGGACAACTAGAAGAAGTAAATTAAGTATCTTGTGAAAATGGTTGTACTGTGCATGGAGGTGTGGAAATTAAATCATGCAAGGGCTTTGTTGAGTGCAAAAATGTCCCATCTGGTGAGACACATCCTTAATAAAAGACAGTCCATGCTGATATCTAAATGTGTAAGCTGGAGAAAATTGCAAGGTGGTGTTGCTGTCTCTGGGACACAGAGGAGCCCAGCAAATGAAGAAAAACTCCATGCAGTAAGGAGCAATCTAGTCTGGCCAAAACCAGGTGTTTCCCCTTTTATGCATCATAGAATTCTAACTTTCCATTCTTCTGGGTTCTTTATTGCAACTTTTCTTTGGGCCAGAGCTATCAAACTTCAAACTTGTGCATTTAAAAAACTGGAATGATTTCCTCCCTTGACACTTAACTGTTTTCTTTCTCATCTTTCACCCAGGCTGGATGATTGATGCTGACAGTCGGCCAAAATTCAAGGAGCTGGCTGCTGAATTCTCCAGAATGGCTCGAGACCCTCAGAGATACCTGGTAATTCAGGTAAGCAGCCCTGCAGCATCACAGGGGTGGGAAAAAGAATCCTGTCTGCAACACCCAACTGTTAGGGGCATTGCCTTGGAATTTTTTGAAGTTCAAGGTGCTCTTGAACCCAAAGCAAACAGTGACCACACTGTTATATAAGCATGAAGTAGAATGGGCAGTGTCAGTATCTCAAAATGAATAATATTAATAACACAACAATCTGAAGTTCATTTCCTGAGCTCGTGTTTATGAGCACATGTACAATCTCTGGCTTCTCAAGCTGCTCAGTGCTTTGTATTCCCTCATGAAACTGGGGACAAGTTTTGTCCATTGGCAGACAGTGGATCTATTTTTAGACCAAGGACTTCCTTGGTTCTAAAATTGATTTGACTGAGTCTCTTCCCTGCACTGCTGAGATCACAAGCAGGTTTCTTTTCACAGCCTAAACATGAAAGTTTCTTAGAAGACAGGGAGTTGTGTCACACTGGTACCTCTAATGCTAGGGGGGAGCTTCCCTCTCTGATCTCCTTACACTCTGAGGGCTCTGGAGGCTTCACATCCCTGTGACAGGGCTGTGAAGGGTTCATCCTTCAGGGCTTCATCCCATGAAACTGCCCTGTGGCAGCAGGGTGACCCCTGGTGAGTACAGCTGGTTGGGGCTGTGTGTGCCTGAGTACAGGCATGTGTCCTTCCCTCATTCTGTGGCAGCCTAGACCTGGCTGTGTGTTTATTACAGCTCAGACTCAAGCCACAGAAAGTATAAGGCTCTTAGGTAAGGGCCCAGTGTGGGAGCAGTTCAAAGGAAAATGAAAACTTGGAAGTGAGGTGATGGTGAAACCCTGGAGAGCAGAGCGTGGGAATAGTTTGATCCAGGTAATGATATTTATGCTGTATCTGCTCCACATCATGGAGCACAGGGCAGAGGTTCACCTAGCTGGAGCTCAGCTTCACACTGATGTAAGAATTCCTGCTGGAAGAGCCTCCAGAAGTACAGCCTGTGCCACTTCATCTCTCCTGAGTGGGTCCAGTGCCAGTCCCACAGTGTGGTGTTTGATTTCACTGACTTGTGGTGTGTTCTGCACACTGTGAGTCATCCTGCTCTCCTTCAGCTTCAGCACAAGGAAAACATGGTTGGAAAGTGAAATACTAGTCAGGAGGATTTTTGGTGCTGGGTGTGGAATTCCTCTTGCAGTATTCCCCACTGGGGTAAAATGTAAGTTCAGCTGATTGTGGAAAAACCAGTCTGATTAAAGGACTTTGTTAGATAGCACAATGTTAGATGTTTCCTTATTCTAAATTCCTCCTTCCTCCATTTCTGCCCCTGCCCTTCCCTGCCCTGTGGCAGGGTCTGGTGTGTGTTTCATCCTGTGAGGCTTCTGTGCAGTGCTCCCTGCAGGCAGAATGAGCTCCTGGAGGAGGCACCAGGGTCACTGATTGCACTGTTTCCTCTGCCCTCACCACTCCCCATCCCTGCCAGGTGCAGCCAGCCCTGGCAACCTTGCTGTTCAGCTTTTAAAGGGGTCTGTCTGCACCCCACAGCACAGCCATCGTTCCCTGCTGCATTCCACATGTGGCAGGATAACTCTTCAGGAGTGGGAGGCCTCTCTGCAGGCACCAGTGGAGTTCAGCATTGTTTCTCTAGGCTGGTTTCTATAGGGGTTTGTGGCATGGGCTGCCTTTGGTGATGTTTTGTGGCACCAACAAGGTGCAGCCCAGATTTGCCTCTCCAGCTCACAGGTATCATTTCAGGGCACTGTTGTTCCCTGGTTTGATTTTTGTTGTTTTCAGCTCTCTCACATTCTGCAGAACTTTCCATACGGATGGGAGAGAAATTTACTCTCTAAGTCCCTTAAAGTACAAATTAAAATAAAGCAAACATCGAGACACAACAGTTTCCTTGTTATTCCCCACCCCTCCTATATGAGCCTAAAGAGCTGAGATATTTCACAACATATGTCAGAACTTGGGTCAGAAACTGATTTTGTATGGGAAAAAGAGAGAAGAAAGAATCAAAGCTCAATCACAAGAATGCCAAAAGGAGGGTTTTGCTTGATTCCTGCAGTTACTCCCTTTTTGTCATCATATTCCCAGTAAAAAACAAAACAAAACAAAACGAAAACAAACCCACAAATTAAGTGGATATAGTGCTTCTGAACAAGCAAAGCTGCATGTGTGGTCCCTGCAGCCTGGCTGCCAGCATTAGGAAGGCTGAAATTCTCTCTTTGGAAAATTATTTCCATCTTTTGACATTTTTCCTCTCTCAATACAATCTGTTTAGGGAGATGATCGTATGAAGCTCCCAAGTCCAAATGACAGCAAGTTCTTCCAAAATCTTCTTGATGAGGAAGACCTGGAAGATATGATGGATGCTGAAGAGTATCTTGTCCCTCAAGCCTTCAACATTCCTCCTCCCATCTACACCTCCAGGACAAGAATTGATTCCAACAGGGTAAGAGCAAGCTCTGACAGAAAATATTGGTTATTATAAAAGCACAGGTGGAGATTTAAGTACACCAATCAAACACAGGCCAGCACTGCCTTGGGAATTACAAGCTCCCAGTGTAAGGAGAGTGGCTATAAAAGTGTTGTCACTGGGCTCCCTGTTCATTGTGCCCCAGTGAATTCTAAATAAATAGCCCAGCCTTGAGTGAACAAAGGCTCAGCTTGAGCTGCCTGTCCTGAGAGCACAGCTGAGGCTCCTGAAGTCAGGCAGTGTTGTTTCTGCACTGTGACATGGCCAGGAAGTGCTCAGCCCTGGTGCTGCCATCCTGCTGTCTTGGCAGGGTTGGCACTGATGTAACTGAGGGCAGCTGGAATATACAGATAGTGTTGCTTTTGTGTCTGGAGCCAGATTTCCAACCCAGCCCCTTTTCCTGACTGCATGTGGTGCTTTCATAGCCCCCCTTCCCAAATGCATGTTTGTGCTGAGCACGTGGCAGATATTGGCAGGCTGATCTTTGCACCCTCCCTGTCAGGGGAGGAAATGCCCTTCATTGCACATGGGACCTGAGGCACAGAGAGTGCTCAGGGGGAATTCAGCTCACACAACTCCCAGCATCCAAGGGACAGGAATACACTCTAAGCTCTTCCCCCAGCCTTCATTTGGTGTCACTGGAGTAGCATGGGTGAGCACTGCTGCCTACCTTGGGTATTTCCAGTAGGATAAATTACTTTCTGGAGGTGTCTCTCTGTATCCACAAACTCCTGACAGCTGCAGAGCAGTCTGAGCCTGGCTGTGTGAGCTGTGCTGTGTTGGATCCTGCCCTACATGTCTGTGCCCTGCTGCAGGTGAGGAGCTAAGTCAGATGTCTGGAATCTGTTTTCCCTCCTCAACAGGTCTGACCTCTGCCTGTTCCTGGGCTTGGCTCCAGCCTTTGAACAGTTCAGCTGCCAGCCCTTCTCACATACCTAAGAGATGGTGGAATGCTTTACTAAAGTGAGGGCATTCATACAGGCATCAGGTGTGTTTGAACTGGAGACTTGTTTTCTCTCCAGGCTCCTTTTGGTCTAAAGTCACAGTTTAAATACTAAGTATAGTCTCTTTGAGATGCTGGTGTTTATTCCTCATGGTTTAGACACCTTCTGGACATTTATCCTTAGCTGAGGTGGTTCCTCATAGCCAGGTGTGAACTGATTCCAGCATGTGAGACAGGAAGAGGGGAGTGAAAGAGCCAAGAGTGTATAGTCTGAGCCAGCACCCATGCTCTGACCATCCCCTGCAGGAAGCTCCTTACCCTCTCCTGAGGAAATCAGTGCTTTCTGGGAATAAGGAAGACAAAATCTGATCTTAATAGTCAGTTTGGGAGGCAATTGCTGCTGTTTTAAAGGCAAGGAAACTGGAGATGTCTGGATTCATGCAGCATTTCACCTGCATCACTGAAAGACAGTGGAGTAGGGGCGATGCATGATTTAGCAATAAGTGAGAAACTTTCTTTTTGGAGCTGCAATAGTTAATTGATGGTGGTCTGAAATAAGTCAGGTTTACCACTGGCTGTCTCTGGAGAGGTTGTTTCCTTTCCTGCCAACTTCTGAGGAAAGAAGTGAAGGACAGCAGTTGCCTTTGGAAGGTACTCTCTGTCCCAGGGGTGTAAATCACTGGAGCTTAGTTTGACACAGTGGAGTACTGTCATTTACACCAACACAGGGCTGAGAGGGCACAGTCTGACTGACTGGGTTTGTTACATTCATCTCACTCCCATATTTGCTGGAAACACTGGAACACGTTTAAAGGAGAAAGGCTTAGCAGAAAAATGTACTTGCTTTTTCAACAGCTCCTTTTGCCCTCTGTCTTTGGTACCAGCCCAGCTGAGGAGCCCACTAGAGCTGAGGGAATTCCAATAAAAATCCTAGAGTTAATATTCTGAAAGATTTATTTACAGCGTGTTATTTGGGCAACCAACATGGTCACTGGGATATTCATGGAATGAAAACACAGGCATTTATTTTTATTATTATTATTCTCATTAGTGGTGATGGTGGTGTTATTATATGAAAATTCATATAACTTTCACAAAGCCTTTTCCCAGCTTCAGAGCACATCATTGCAGCTGCTTGCACACATGTGATCCCCTTGAAATCAGCAGAGCTGCAGAAAGAGATGCCAGGCCTTGTTTTTGCCATACAGAGAGACTGCATCATATTCTTGATGTGATGTCTCCTTTCCTCGGCTCACAATTTGCAATCTTGGTTTGAAACTGTGACCTTGTGCCACTAAAGACAGTGGGAGTTTCGCTTTGCAATTCCATTTAATGACAGTAGCAAGACTATATCCTTTTTTCAGTAACTCCTGTTGCTGGGCACTTTTCTCTGGCGTTGTACAACACTCCAGCATTTAAACAAACCTGGAATTACCCTTTGCCAAAAGTTTTCAGGTTGAGAGCCAAGTTGTCTGACCCAGATCAGACAGAGAAATCAGAGAGGGCCAAGCTGGAAGCCCTGCACCATTGTGGCACTCCTGGTTTCCTTTGCAGAGAGGTGTTTTCTGCATGTAATACATGTGTGCAGAAAGCCACATACTTTTACTTCTGTTGCCTTTGTGAAGCACTCAGTTTCTTGGTAAGTTCAGTATTCTTGTAGTGAAGATTGATTTAAACAAAGCACAGTCCCTCCTTCAAGGTAATACTGCATCTGCTGTGCACAGTTCAGTACAGATGGATGTCAGCCACAGGAATCACGTGGAACTGAAATGCTGTCAGAGCTCTCTGTCTGCACTTGTCTGATTCTGTCTTGGTGTTTCCTTTGGATAGGCTCTGATTTGTGCTTGTTTAGAGCAGAGCATATTGATATTGCACAAACTCATTATGGTGCTGCTGCAGCCATGGACACCAAATGAATGGATACAGCTTAG
Organism: Drymodes brunneopygia; assembly: GCA_013400955.1. NCBI lineage: Eukaryota > Metazoa > Chordata > Aves > Passeriformes > Petroicidae > Drymodes > Drymodes brunneopygia. The sequence goes on along the minus strand of VZTZ01014979.1, from coordinate 982,319 downwards.
GTAGTTTGTGCTCACTGTGTCTGGTAAATTGCATTTTATGCGGAGATTGTGAGGCAATTTGGTGAAGGAAAACACACAGACAAGAGCTGCATGATCTCCATGTCATTTTCAGGGGGAAGAAGCATGAAATATCCAGTATTTCCCACCTTAGCTGTTCCAGTGGCAGTTTTAGTGGCCAGGGAGTCAGTCAGGCCACTGTGCTCCTTCTCTGTGCTGCCAGTGTTGGTTGGATGCTCCAGCAGCACAGCTGCATGGGGACAGGAGTGGGCAGGAAGAAAGCAGGGAGATCATGAACCTTCTCACATGTAGGCTTTGAAGCCAAGGAATGAAGGAAGAAAAGGAGCATTTCCTTTCTCAGGAAAGCCCTGAAGTTTCTCTGCGGGGGTCTCAGGTCTGAATCCTTGCGGTTTCTTGTGTGGAAGAGGCACCACTGAAGGAGGTTTGTGTGAAGCACTCCCACCCATGGGAAGAGCAGAGCTATTTGGATGTGCATTAACACTGCAGGGCTGCAGCCCATGGAGAGAAGACCTGAGAGAGGGAAGGCTGCTGGGAAGTTGCCAGCTCCCCAGGAAGTCTCACATCCTTCTTTCTGCAGGGGTTACAGAGATTTATGAAGCTGCAAGGCTCAGACACAGCTTCAGCATTTCCATCACATCCACACTGGCTCCCTGCTGGCACATCCTTGGGACCTACCTGTGCTGCTGGGAGCAGAGCCCTGCACAGCCTCTGACCCCTAACAGTGGCCTCTCTTGTGAAGTCCACTCTGAGACTGCTGCAGCTTTTAAATAAAAATTACCATCCTAAGCTAAATTGAATTCTTTCATTGGATCTGGAACTCTTCAGTTGCAATTTTGTCCCTTTGGCTTTTTCCAGTTTTTATTTTCCGCTGTCTAGAGATACTCCAGAAAAATAGAGTTTTAGAAGCTCTGTGCTTCTGAGAGATAAGCTGAATCCTCAGCAGTGTTTCCATGAGCACAGGAGCCCAGCTCATGCTCGAGTCCTGCATCCACATCCATTAGATGATTCATTCAGGTATTTGTAACGAGTGCTGTCCTGTGTGTGCAGAGATAATGCTAATACAGCAGGCACTCTGTGTGCCCCATGATGCTTTTTGCTCTAAATCCTTGGCTAATTCCTGCTGGAAACTGTCTGTACTGTTTATTACTCACTGATTCTGTCCCTGTAATTTTATTCCATACATTGTATATCATGGAAGCACCTGCCAACCCTGCAATTCAATATCAAGCAATTTTTTTCAGAGATGTCTAATCCATATGTCCATGGAGATTATCCTGCTTGGCTAAAGCAGACTGTGGGACACTGGGAGCCAGTTTTCAGCTCTCTGAGCAGTATCTGCTGTGCCACTGCAGCAGTCCTGGCCTGGCCTTAGGTCTGGTAGTGCAGCATCTTTGCCCCTTGGCAAAGCAGGAGGGAGCTGTGGTTTGACCATGGTTCCTCCTGTGTGCAGGGCTTTAGCAGCACCTGGTCCCCATTTCTTTTCCTGTAAGAGAGGGCAGTGATGTGTTCCTGCCCAAGTCGTTTCTCCAGGTGTGTCCTGGCCACGTGGGACTGATGGCAGTAAAACTGCTTCATCTTGAAGTCAATCCAAAATGTATGTGAAGAGATCTCCAGGCTACATGGAGCCATTAAAAGCATTTTGTTCAGCCTTCTGACATAGCATAGGCAAGAGTCTCTTGTCTCTTAATTTCTGCATCAAGTGCAGAAATTGTGCTTGAGGTGGAGTTTGTCTTTTAGAAAAATTGTCTTGATTATATCAGGTGGGATGGAAAATACATCACAGTCTCACTGGGCAGTTAATGCTGACTCTTTAGCCGGGTTTGGATCCTGTTCCTGCCCGCCAAGCACACTTTTTTGTGCTAAATTTAAGGAGCTTCCAGCTATCAGAAATCTCTGGTTATCATGGTGTGATTCTTGGGGTGTCTTGTGCAGGGCCAGGAGCTGCACTCCATGATCCTTGTGGGTCCCTTCCAGTTCAGGATATTCTGTGATTCTCTGATTCTTCTGCTTAAAAGGCTAAACAGGGTATTCCCATTTGTATGTTAGCTGTTAAATGATGACAACACAGATGTCTTTTTTTGTTTGTATGTTTGTTTGTTTGTTTGTGGTGTTTGCCAGTTTTCTGCTTCTGCAGTATCTTCCCAAAAAATAATATGACCAAATCTTCCCTTGAATTTGATACCTCTTAGGACAGTCTGTCTTCTTTAGTTATTTCTATCCCATTTCTTTAGTCGCTGCTCCTTAAAAGGTGATCAAAAACTTTCTGAAAATCTTAGTCTTTTTTTGCCTCTGTCACTTTCCTTATGCAAGTGTGGCAATAAAATCTCCAGTGCCAGAACAGATGATCTTGTAAAGGAACTAAGCATTGATTCAGAGCATTTCCCAGTGTTTCTGATGATTCCACTGAGTAACTCTGTGTCACCTCTCTCACTTCTTCAGAACTGCAGGATTACTTAGAGAAGTATGGATGTCTTTTGCTAAATACCACATCTTGTGTATTTCCCTAGGCAGTCCAGGCAACTGTCTGCATTTACTGCCTTTAGACCTTTGGGGTCATTCTGAAAGTCCACCAAGCCCCCTTTCAAGTGCTCCAATTCCCATTTTCTGCTTTACTAAGTTTTAATGACATTCTGGGGGTAGGAGGCTCCTGCCTGTACTGCTCTGCCTTTTGCATTAAGCATTTCCCCAGAGCTGGTAGTGTTTAGTTGGTGTCTGGCACACCATCGTAAGTGTTTTACCTATTCACTTTTTTCTTCTGGAAAATTCTTCTGGGTCTGTTTCTAGTCTTCATGGAAAGTGTGGATAGCACCAGGCCAACCTTGTGCTGAAAAGCAGTAGATGAACCCAGACTAATACTAGTCAGCTTGATTTCATTCCTTAGGGTGAAGAAGTAGTGAGGATAAGCATGCAAAAATACACTATAAAATATTAATTATTAATTTGGTCTTAATACTTTACATAAAAAAAGAAAGCTTCTTACAAAATACGTGTATCTAGAACAGGTGTACTTAAATACCTTTTTAAAATGTGCTAGGTTTGCTAGAGGAGAAGGAAAAATTCCTATGGAAGACTGAAATGGAATAGATGACTCCTGGGTCTTCACAGAGAATTCTTTGGAAGTGCTCTATGGCAATCAGTTTCTTGCTTTGCAGCCAGACTGACTGAAATCAGTGATATCTCTCAAGGAGTAAATCCTTCTCAGCCTGAACTGATTATCAGGACCAACTTGTCAAATTAACTCTTGATTTTGCAGGGAAGTGCCTTAAAACAGGGCTTTTTTAATGCATAAGCTATTTTCTGTCACATTCAGGCTCCTGTATTCAGGCACATAGCTTTAGACACAGGCATAAAGAGTTAGAGACTTTCCTAAAGAATTGGATGGTACTTTGGCTTCTACAAATTGTACTGTGGATTAATAGCAAAATCACCACCTCACAGCCCTTTCTGCGTGCTCAGTGGAATCAGTGGGAGAGACTGTGGCTGTACATTGCTTCCAGCCTTGATGCATGACATGGAAATTCATTGAGCTTTAATATAAACTGGTTTAAAATCAGGCAGCATCTGCTTAATCCATGAATATCTGCTGTCTGTGTTAACAGTGAAGAGAGCTCACAGCTGATCCGTTTTCTTTCCTCTCCTGAAAGGAAAAAGTCAACAGATATAAAAAGAGTAAGTAATAAATATTTTTACACTGCACTGATGAGGCATTCTTGGCAAACAGCAAGCTAAACAACTCTACATAATTCAGTAGATGGAAAAGTGGACTGAGAGTCAGGAAATAATTATGAGAGCTGGGAGAAAATTTTCTTTCTGTGACGAGATGTGAAGCAGAAATTGTTAGTGGAAAATATCCTTTTGTGAGGAACACTTATTTGTGGTTTTCTTAAAATAATAAAAGCACCTGTAAAATACAAGGGGGCATGATTTGGAGCTGCCCCTTAAACCAGTCTGGCCCCCAAGGCAGAGTGCTCAGTGTCCCAGGGCAGCAGGACTCCTGGGGTAATGCTTTGGGAGGACTCCCAGGTGGCAGGAGGACTACAGAGCATCCTGTAAAATAAATACTAAATACTAAATACTGTACTTTCTAAACATAGATGCAATGAAGCTAAATGCCAGTGCAGCCTGAAAACGCCCTTTGTTAGCCAGAGTAAAGAGTCTGCCTTTCTTGTTGAATGCTGCAGGAGGGGAGGGGAAAATAATTTTCAAAGCTATAAAAAGACTCTCCAAAAGATGCAGTTGGGAGAAGTGGGAGGAGGCACAGATGAAGTGTAGATTTAGAATGTTGAAAAATGATTATTTTATCCAAATCAGCTGGATGGTTAGTTCTTTTAGACTATTATTGCCACCAGAACCTCAGCTCTGCTCTAAATCAACTCAGCATTTCATCAAGAAGCCTATTCTTTGCTTTAAGAGACCAAGAGTGCACAATTATGGGTTTCTTTTCCCCCTTGCATAATAAAATTGGGAGATTATCATCAAGTTTCTATTCAGATTTTAGGAAGGCTTTTTTATTTTATTTTTAAAACCCATCTTTGTCTGTAAAAGCTCCCTGTTCAGGCCAGCATGTGGCAATGATTACTGCTGTAAAGGCTTCGATGGAGATGTGCTCTATTTCATTCTCAATGAGGGTTGATGGCATTTTGAGAGGCTCAGAATATCCTTTGATTACTGTATAAAACAGGCTGGGGAAGATGGCAGTGCAGCGTGCACATAGGAGGGGGCTGCTGCTCCCAGGATTGCTCATCAACTTTCTTTTGTGCTTTTTTTTCTTTTTTCTTTTTTTTATCTTCCATGTCACAATCAGAAATCGTGGGCATGTTGTGGTTTTGGTCCTATTCTTCATCCTTTCCCTGTTTTGGGATTTGAAGCTTGAGGTTTGTACAGAAAAGGAGAGGCTGCTGCTCCAGTGTTTTGGCCAGCACAGGAGCAGGAGCAGTGCTGACCCTTCTGTCCCACAGGGAATTGTTAGAACAGGTTGGAAATGGTACTGACTCAAATTGTGGGGAATTGGCTCAGTGTTAAAAGGTGCCATTTACTGTAAAGTGTCTTGGAGAGTGTCTTAAAAAGCAGAGTGACAGAAAAGCCAGTCATGGGTGACAGGAAGGATGGGGGAGTCAAGGAGATTGAGAGGAAAAGATAGGCAATGCCAGCTGTCTCTCTTCCTGCCCTGCTCTCTGTTTGACACTTGGGTGCATTAGCACAAAGTAACAGGCAAAGGGAATCCTTGCATCTTCATCCCTGTGTCATGCTTAGATCAAAGTGCATATTGTGCCAGCTGAAATCCCTTTGCCAGCCCCTCTGGAGGTAGGAAGGATGGAGATTTCTGAGGTCCAGGGAACAGGTGGGTTGCCAGAGGTGAGGCTGCAGAAAAGCATTTCACCTACCTTTTCCTGGCAGTGTAGCTGGATACTGAGCTTTGTGCCCAAATTGTGAATCTCTTAAGGGATTATTTTTATTGGTGGTGTTGTCATCTTTGACTTCTCTACTTGGTGAAGTGTTAGACTGAAGTGTTAGGTTTATAGCTGGTATTTTCCAGTACCAGCACGGGAAATACTCTGTGCAGTGTATAGGTATGTTGTTTCCCATACCACTATGCCAGGGTTATTATGTTTTGTTTGTGATATATGCCATTAACTGTTCACATTCCAGACTAAATGACTCCTAGAAGGCAGTTTGGGTATCCCAGTGCTTATAGACTGCTGTAAAAGAGTTAACAAGTGTGAAAACAGAAAGTTGTTATGAGAGAAAATGATGCAAGAGAAAGTGGTGATGAGTTATGTGAAGCTCAGAAGTTTGCCAGTACTGGCCTGACCCCAGGGGTCCAGTGACACATCTGTGCTGACTTTGGACAGGTTCAGGGATGTCTCAGACCCACCTTTCTGCCAGGACAGGGGCTGGCATCTCCAACTGGCACAGGCAGCTATGGGAACTGAGTTAGAGCTCAGCTGCCTGCAAACCTTACCTGTCCTCTGGCTAACAGCAACCAGAGAACGCTTAGCTGTAGAAAAAGACTTACTCATTGTTTCTTCTATTTATTTTTTCCCTCGCTGATCTAAGCTGGATGTTTTGTGTCTTGATTGTAGAAGTAGTTGTTGTTGGAGGCTAGAGCAAACACTTCACACAGGCTGATGCTTACATTGTTTCTGTACTTGTGATCAACATTGCAGTTAAAACGCGTCACATTCTGAGAAAAGATACTTTTGGAAAAGGGGCTGGGACATCATCATTTCCCATCAAGATTCCTCTATTCCCAGTGGAACTTTATGGCCAAGGAATGCCAGACTTGTGTCAGGTGCTGTGAGCTGTAGGATGGATATGCTTGAGCCTTAACAGCTCAGGGAGGTGTCTAATCCTTTCTTTTTATATAGGGCCCTTCTCTGAGCAGGGGCTGGGACCAGAAAGCCCCAGAGGTCTGCAGAGCCTTCTAGGAAATACTGTACAAACAGCATTCCATTTCTATTTAACATTACACAGTGATCTCATGTTTTTTCCTTTGATTTTCATCTCAGAAATGTTTGCTGTCTGGAGCAGGACAGAGTAATCTGCAAATTCTGTGGAAGCAGGACTGCGGCCAAGCAGAGATGGCTGTTCTTTTGGAATGGTCTTTCCTATTTGAATTTCAGATGTGAATACCAGGCTGCTTCCTTGGAATGTAGCTGGAGTTTGCCAGGGGACTGGCAGGACTGTTGTCCTGTCCTGTGTTGTGTGCTCTGCCTGCAGCCCCACCAGACCATCCCAAACACTGTTCAGACCCACCCACATAAATCAGCTGTCCTTCCTGGAGAACTGCTGAAATTTTGGTGCCTGCAGCAAGATCTCGTATCTTATGATGATTTGGTTTGGTGCCTGGAGCCTGGATACTCCCTTGGTTTGAAATTGGGTGAAGAGTTTCTAGGGGAAGGAGGAGAGTGAGTTGTTTCTGGGGGCACACAGCCCCAGAGTGATGAACAGCACAAAGCAGATAATCACTGAGTTGCCCGAGGCATGGGGCACAGGATGCCCCTGAACAAGACTTGGGAGAGAGGTTTCACTCCTGATCCATGTTTGGTGCTTTCCACGTGCGAGAGCAGAAGGAGAGGGAGAGGGACTTGGATTTTATGGAGTTTGAGAAGGATCAGAGTGGGTTCAAACGTGTGTGTACATTCATGCTGGCAAAGTCTCGCCTTTGGAAGAGAAAAATCTTTCAGTCCCATGAGTTCAGCAGGATGTTCAGGAGCAAGAAACAGCAATGGTTGTGAAACCCTATCAGCATTTCTGTGGGTGGCCAGGAAAACCAGCTCTGCAGCAGCAGGGGAGCTGGACCCAACAAGGCTTTGATTTCATTACAGTTTAAGATGCAGCCAGAAAATATGTCCCTGCTATAAAGGAGGAGATATTTACCTTTAGGAGATTTTAGAAGCAAGGAGTTGGAAAATGAAATTAATGAATAGAAAGCAATAACACAAGCCAATATTCACAGAAATGTTATTTACCACTCTGATCAAGGCTCATTTTACACAAACATTAGCTGTTGTAACAGCTGATGTGTCACTGGTATTTCATACCAGAGGGCCTTGGAAAAAGGCTGTAGGAGACATTTTCTTGGGTTTTATCCTTTCTCTGTGTTGTCATGTTTTTGCCTAAAATTTATTCATGTGCTGTACAGAATGAAACCTTGAGCATTTCTGAGGAGGGCTGCTCGTGGGCAGTTAAAAAAGTGAGGCTCCCTCTGGAGTGTGATGAGTTCCCCTGTCAGTGTATGTGTGCATTCCACAACTAATGGATATAACACACATTACACCATCAAACAGGAGACAGTATTGATTTTTTTATATATATATTTTTTTTAATATAGAAGCTGAAACTTCTTAAGTAGGCTTATGTAGTGAGGACTTGGAGCAACCACCTGCTAAGGTCTCTGTCTGTCTCAAAAAGGCAGAGATGATGATTCAGGTGAGACTTTCAGAATCAGAAATCCAAAATTCTAGAACTTTTCAGTACAGGAACACCCACTAATTTTTTCAAGATGGAATTTAAAATGCAAAAACAACAGCCACCCCCAAAAATCAACACAGTAAATTGGATTTGACATGCAAAACAAGCTATTTACGTTTTACCTGGTAAAATCCAAATATATTTTCTTCTCACAGTGTGATTCATGTCCTGACCAATAAGAGTTGTCTGAGGGTAATCTTGGAAGCCTACAAAATTATGATCTCAGATTGCAATTACCAGTCAATTTAAGGACACTTAAACAATTACATTACATTTTCAAGCCCACTAAATGGCACCACAGCTGTTTCCTTTGCCTGCTGTCTTAATGGAACAGTGGCCACAGGGTATCAGCTCATGGGGAAAAACAGTAAAGAAGTAAAAAAAAGTGCAGACAGCAGTGGTGGAGAAGAGCCATGTGTAAGGTTCTGTGGTAAGGGGTGTTGCAAGACATATGTTTAGTACAGCACTAAAGGGGAGGCATGAAAAGACACAATTATAGTGATCTTAGTTGGCAGGCCACTGGCTGGAAAGGCTCTTGTCAGCAAAAATAGCAATAAACACATATTGTCTGCTGACATGGTGAGACAGGGCTGTGCTGAGAGGACCTGTTACTGTGTTGTTATAGTTGCAGAGTATGTATTTAAATATTAGAGTCACAGCCAAGAAGAGCTAAAGATAGGATGGTGGGTTTGGCCTTTTGTGCTGAGGGTGGAGCAGAGCCCACAGACACATAATGTGGCCATCCTAGAACAGTGGTTTTTACTGGCAGAGGGCTATAGCTATAGCTCTATGTGCTGAAATCAAGCCTACTGGCAAAAGACTTGCTTTTCTAAGTTGTCTTCGAGACATCACTGAAAGATGTGAACTGAAAGTACTTCTAAGGCAGCTCTGCCCTTTTTTATCCAGAATCAATGAATCAGCCTTGGAAGTTCATGGTAGTGCCTGTATGGAAAAAGGGAGATGTAAATGAAAGGGGTGTGATACATCCTGGTGTGAATATCCTGGATAGAAGAGGAGTGGTGGCAGACCCTGCTTTAGGGCCTGTGACCCTGGACAGCAGCAAAGCACTGTGCCCTGCCACACAGTGACAGCACAGCATTGCCACAGCTCCTTCCACTCCTGCAGCCTGGGGGGCTGCAGCCACCTGGCAAGGCAAAAGCAGGAAACCCTCTCACCAGTGCCACAGCTGGGTGCTGGGGAAGGAAGCTGGGAGCTTCACAAGGAGGGGAGAAGATTCCCTACAGAGCTTTGGATTCCTCCTCACTGTTGGGAGAGTTGTCTCTCTCTAGTCACCAATTTATATTCCTGCTCTGGATCCTACATGTAACCATGAGTTTGCCTAAAACTCCACCACCCTCCATGGACCAGGGTTTACTACTTTCCTGTCTTTGATCTCCTCCATCTTTCTGGAGTAGATGGAAAGCTGGCCTGAATTCAAGTAAATATGAAATCAGAGGGCAAGGCAGGTTAAGTGTCCTGCAGTGCAGTGTCTCAGAGCCATCAGCAGGGCTTTAAAGTAGCATCTGGCAGGCTCAGGAGATGTTTTTTTATCATTTGTCTAACACATTCTGCATTGTAACCTGTCATTGCCCATTTGTCATTCCAAGTGGACTGTCAATCTGGAGGGGTTCAGAGGTAATCACAGCATCCCCAATTTTGAAGGTGTTCCCTGATTAAAGGCACCTTCCCAATTGTCACTGACAATCCTCTTGCACAAGCAACTTGTGAAGTTGGAGGCTTGCTGCAGAGTCTGTATCCAGTGTGTCTTGGTCTCTGTTTGCTTTAAAAAAGAAACATCTAGTGAAGTGTCTTATGTTCCCTCTTCTGTTACGGCCTTCACTCAGTGAGCCCATGGGGTCAGTGGCTCTGTCCAACACTGGTGAGACACACAGCCTGTTGTTGGGGGTGAGGCATTTGCCCTGACTGAATTTGAGTTTTGGGTCCAGTTAGGAAGTCTGGCTGATGTGCATGTTTCTCCCAATCAGCTCACACAGCTCATGTGACTTGTTTCATCCATGTGGCCTCTTGTTACGTATCCATCATCCCTTTTTCTTCCCTATTAGAGTGAAATTGGACAAAGCCCTCCTCCTGCCTGCACCCCTATGTCAGGAGTATTTCACATTCAGCCTTCATCCTTTAGGCTTTCCTCCTTTCTTCACTACTTTTTTTCTTTTTCAAACTCCTTTTTCCTGCATAAATGACCCAAAAGCCAACAGATAATGAAGTGTATATATAAGGAATCAAACAGTTAAGATCTCCAGACTCAGCCTGGGTTCGTGTGCAAACTCTAAGGATCCACATGCAAAATTATGACAACTTTCCTTGAAAAAAAATTTAGGTAAAAGCCTTGGATGAATCTGTACATCTTACCTTCCTATCTATAGGTCACGATGTTGAAAGTTCTTTGCATGCCCATGCTGACAAGAAAAATGGTAGGTTGAGTTGAACCAATGAGTTGAGGTGCCAATAGAAACACAGGTCACCAGCCTGGAATGCACTTCCTGATGAAATCACACATGGTGTGGGTGACCCCATGATCCTCACCACAGGGCACACTGAAAGTATCAGCCCAGGAATAAACAGAGATGATCACAGTTTCTATCCCCAGTCAGGAGGAGATTTTCCAAACGTGTAGTTTGAAGGGGTTTGATCAGAAATCAGGGGAGGTTGCTGGAGTTAATAGAAGAGGAAATAGCACGTTCACCTCCTGCAGCTGTGTGTGTCCAGCCTCCCCGTGCCTGTTAGGAGACAAGTTTTCCTGCCTGTTTCTATCCCCACTGAGCACCACCGGGCAGATGGATGCTTTGTGGGTTCACACCAAAGCCTGGAAGCACAGGATGGGCAGGATTCCCCTGCCCAGCATGGCAGGGCAGGCACAGGAGGCACAGCCATGACTTGCTGTTGAAGCTTGTCCCCTCGGGAGCCTCCTTCCCCATGCTGTGTTCTTCCTTCCAACAGAACCAGTTTGTGTACCGGGATGGCGGCTACGCTGCGGAGGTGCCGATGCCCTACAGGGCTCCGGGCTGCATCATTCCAGAAGCCCCAGCTGCTCAAGGGGCCACAGCAGAGATCTTTGAAGACACTTGCTGCAATGGCACGATGCAGAAACAGGTGGCAACCGTGGCAAAAGAGGACAGCAGCACGCAGAGGTACAGCGCTGACCCCACTGTCTTCATTCCGGAGCGGGCCGTGCGGGGAGAGCTGGATGAGGACGGGTACATGACACCGATGCGAGACAAACCTAAAACAGGTAAAATATTGCCTTGCCACAGAGGCTTCTGGTCTAGCCTGGCTGCATTTTTTCTCTTTGTACAACAGCAGCTTTTCATCAAAAATGGATTTATTTAGTTACCCATCAAGGTTGAAGCATTGTGACCAGGTTAATACTCCTTTACATGGGGATTTGGTTTTCTCTCCTTAATTTTTTATTTTGAAATGCTCAAATGTGCATGTCAAAGTTGGTAATTCAACCCTTTACTTTTTTTTTTGAGAAATAACAAGAGGAATTTTTAAAAAGCCAAGCCCCCTTCTTATCCAAACACAAATCTTCAGTTATTTCCAAAGAAAGGATCTATCTTCAGCAGCCATAGTCCCAACTTTACTTTGTTTATTGATCTTCTTATTCCTGGCATTGTGCTTGGTAAATGTCATGTTGAACCTACCACAGAAACGATACACACAGCTGGCATTTTATACCCAAGAGAAGTCTAGGATTGAAAGAACAAGATGTGCTTTAAAGAGAGCATCACTTCAAGGGGAAGATTGCCTAAATCTGTGCCAGCTCAGCATGCTGCACTTCCCAGTTTGCTCTCATTCATTTCTTCCTCTTTAAATAAGGATAGCAGTCATTTGGATGTAAGGGGATGTGTCATTATTAATTTGCTTCCAAAGCTTTGCATTAGCTTTAAAGAAATTAATAAATGCAAATGGAAATGACAAGTCACTCCTGTGTTTGCTAAGAATTTGGAAGCCAATTGTCCTTTGTGTTACATGATGGTGGAATGGAGGGAGCCCTGAGGTTTGACCCACGCCAGTAGCAGTTGTGGGAGTCTCCCTTGCACTGATTTACTTTCAGTGTGAGCCCACATACATGTACCCATACAGGTGCACCCTGGGGACCCTCAGAGTTCTGCAGGAGCCACCTGAGCCCTTGGGGATGTGGCAGTAGCAGCTCAGGAGAAAGCAGCTCCTTCCTGACACCTGGGCACAGACACAGGGTTGTCATGGTGTGGCCACACACTGTGTGTTCCATGCCAGCTGCGTGGGTTCAAATCAAAGCACTGCTTGGCTCTCATCACTAAAAAAAAATGTTCCCACTATTCAGCTCATATTCAGTGACATCTTAGCTGTGGGTTCAAAGGTGTTCACTGGCTCTTGAACTTTGCCTTTAATAGTTTTGGCCTCATTCTGGATAAAACCGGACGATCCCTTGCACCAGGACTCTGGGGGGAGGTGTGTGCAGAGCCCTTGAGCAGCACCACGCTGCTGGAAATGGGCTGTTAATCCACAGCAAGTTATTTGAGGCTACTGTAACCTGCTCCAAGTCCCATTTTGCTCTCTTGTTCCCTTTCCAGGGCTCATTTCTATAACTTTTTTTTCATAATGCTTCAAGGCCCTTTGTCCTTCAGGGATGGAAGGTTTTTAATCAGGCAAATTGTTCTGTTAGAAATAAAGCTGTCTTAAAAGTTAGCCCTTGGGGATAGGCTTTGTGCACGGAGGCTTAACTAAGATTCCTATAGAGTTTTATGGATGGAGGGACTGCAGAGCAGAGGGTTTGCTAACAGGTCCAAGGTTGCAGAGGCAGAAGTTGGTCAGCGTGTTTGGCTCTGTAGATCATACAGTGAGAGGAAGCCCAGGGGAGCATATGGGCTATGGCTCAGTAAGAGCTGTAGTTTAGTTGGCCAGTGTGTTTGATAAGTCAATCTTCCAAGGTATCTGTTCTAACTCATATTGTCTGTTTAGATTGTAAACACTTCATTTTTCACAAGTGTGTGTTCAACATACCTGGCTCCTGATCCCATCTGGAGTTCTTGGAATGGCTGAGGTGGAAGGTGCTCTAGGGCAGGAGCTGCTTCCTGCCACGTGATGCTACATGGATGGATTGCTGCCACTTTCGGCTGACTTATTTTTTATCTTTCTTTAGATTACCTAAACCCAGTGGAAGAGAACCCATTTGTTTCCCGACGGAAGAACGGGGATCTGCAGGCTGTGGACAACCCAGAGTACCACAAGGCTCCCAACGGGCAGCCCAAGGCAGAGGACGAGTACGTGAACGAGCCGTTGTACCTCAACACTTTCGCCAACACCTTGGAGAGCGCCGAGTACCTGAAGAACAATTTGCCAGAGAAAGCCAAGAAGGCCTTTGACAACCCAGACTACTGGAACCACAGCCTGCCCCCACGGAGCACCCTCCAGCACCCAGACTACCTGCAAGAGTACAGCACAAAATACTTTTACAAACAGAACGGACGGATCCGGCCCATAGTGGCAGAGAATCCTGAATACCTCTCTGAGTTCTCCCTGAAGCCTGGCACTGTGCTGCCCCCGCCGCCCTACAGACACCGCAACACCGTGGTGTAGTGGCTGTGCTCTCACACAAGTGGAAAGGCAACCCCTTCTAGCTGCCTCACTCTCTCGCTCCCCCTTTCCCCCTGCCCTTGCCCGTCCTTCCTCCCTCCCGCCCTTCCTCCCTCTCTTTCTCCCATGAGCTTCCTCTTCTTGCCAGTTCACTCATTTTTGATATTTCTAAGTGAAAGGATGTCTTGGAGTTGGTTGCGGATTGGGTTGGGAACCTGGAAGGAAGGAAGGAAGGAAAGAGACTGAAAGAAGGCGTATACAACCTGGCCTTTCCCACTTCTGGCAGATGCAGGGGGTTGGATGCCCAGAGAAGCCAGGTGGTACCAGGAAAGGCCAGTGGCAGTGCTGAGCTCGTTCTCAGTGATTCAACCAGAAACTGTAGGGAAAGCCACAGAAAGGCTGATTCTTTCAGCAGGAACTGACGAGAGTCTGTACAGCATTCCTGGAAATCTCCATGCAATTTCCATCAGGGTGAAAAATGGACAATTTTTATATCCTGTGTGATAGCGTAGTAATTGAGATTGAGAATCCAATTTCTTTCTCTAACACTTTCTATCCCAGCAACTGGAAATGGCTAACATAGCTTTTCAAAAACATTCAGATCTTCATTGTGGCTTTCCAAGAAATGATGATGTGACTCCCACACACAGCTAAACCCTTCTTCTGAGCCACACTGTGATTTTGTGCCAATTCCCAGCCACAGAGACTCCTGCTCAGAACTGGTACCTGACATGACCATTTCTGTTTGAGTGCCAACACAACAACCACTTTAAACACAAAATACCTTTCAGAAGAGCGTAACAAAACCACACCTCCAATATGTTCCTTTTGAATTTAAAAACAGGCCAAGAAATGAAGATTTGTATGCCAAAAGCTTTGCTTTCCTGTTTTATACCTGCTGACTATAAACACTTCAAAAATTGTCACAAATTCTTCCCACTTTTTCTTCTTCATGGTCATGAAGGGAGCTGGGGATGCTGTCAGGCAACACTGAGGACAAGACAGAGAACTGAAGAGTTTGATGGGGTCACTAATGTTCTGTGGGGTGGGGTGGGAAGGGTCCTTTAAACTGGAAGACAGACACTGGACTGGAGAAAATGCACATAGCGGTTCACTGGAAAGTTAGTTTGCACTTAACCTCTGATTTTATTTGAACTGTTTTCTGGATTTTGAATGAAGCAATATGGAAGTGACCAGCAAAATACAAAATAATAATTTTAAATTAAAAAAGAAATATAAATTATTTGTAAAGGATGACTGTGGAAATGCCAAAATGAAGCAAATCAAGTCTTTGGAGCAATGTCTGCCGCTTCTGAGAGGCCGATGCAGTGACTGCTTCAGAGAATACAGTGACAGAGCAGCCAGCTCTTCCTGCTGCTCTGTGAAGGACAGCAAGGGATCAGGGGAGGCAAATGTCCTGCTCTGGCTTGCAGCACAGTACAGAATGCCATTTGTCTAAAAGGAGGATTACTCTGGCACAGAAGACAGTGCATATGAGGTTTGAGAAGTCAAAATGTGCATGATTTGCAGAGCTTTCTGTCAAAAATGTAAATAAGTATGAGTCAGTCTCCTTGCACTTAGTTCTGCTTTTATCAACCTCAATTTTTAGGTAGACACCCCCTGACCTGCTCCTCTTTGGAAATCTCTTTCAAACCAGAGTTCTGGACGTTTTTAGTGACCTGGGGCGGATGGAGCTGGGAAAGGAGGCGTAAGGGTCAGAGACACCAAGGCTTGCTCCTGGCACACCAAGACCATGTGTGTAAGAGCATTGGCGAGCCTACTTCGCACCAAACACCTTAAGGAACTACTAGGTACCTTTGGAGATCTGCCTGTCTCTATCCATCAAGGCTTTTAAAGGGAATAAACGATACCTGGTGGATGGCAGTCTTGGGTGATGCAAAAGTATTTCAGTTTCTGTGCTTCAGCTCCGTTAGAGTTGAGATCTTTGGGGTGACCTAACCTGGCAACAAAACCAGCAACAACCAGTGGTCTGGAAATGGCATAATTTCCTCTAAATTCCTGCCATTCCAACAGCTTGCCACCTTTAATTTTAGGGAAGGAGAGGAAGGGAGTAAGAAAAAAGCAATAGTTACCTGAAGCTTAGTGGCTGAGGGTCAGCTTGACAATGGTGTGAAGAGATGTTAAAGCTGGGTTGGTTGTTACCCTTGTAGATGAAAAACAAACCGTGTGTGATCACAAGGCTGGTTCAGCCAGTGAGCTGTTTGTGCAGCAGGAATGTCCAGGCTGGCTGCAACCAGGTGTATGTGGCTGAAGGTTCTGAAAGCAGCAAGAGCAGGCACAGATCTTGGAGCTGATAGAAGGCGATCTTGGGTCAAGTGGTACCGAGGTGGTTGGTGGTGATGTGATCAAATGGCCAGCAGAGCACTGTGGTGGGAGAGATGGCTACAATCCTGCACTGAGGGGCCTCCTGTGGTGCCTCTGGCAGCTCCTCAGCATCTCAGTGGGACAGGAGCATGCACTGGGCAGGGCTGGGGCACAGAGGGTGGCACGAGGCCCTGGATGGCTGCTCCAGGGAAGGTTTGCCCACTGCAGTGCTCACAGAGTGTCACCTGATGCACAGGCCAAGGTGTGCCAGGCTGGGACAGGGACCAGCATAGGAATGTGGGTGTCCCTTTCCAGCACAGGAGCTGCCTGCAGTGCCATGGGTAGGTGCAGAAAGGTTGATTTGTCCCTGAACAAGTCTTATAACAGAGTAACTCCTCATGGAGAAAACACATAAAATAAAATGCTGGCGCAGCTCAGGTGTTGGAATCCAGAGATGAACTCAAAGGCTGCTGGGGCAGAGGCAGGCACACCTCCAGAGCCAGGCACTGGGGTGGAGCTGCTCACACAAGGTGAGGCCTGTTTGTTCCTCTGGTAATGAAGTTGTGCTCGTGTTAGAAATGAGCCCATGGAATGATCCAAATGTAAATATTGGTGGGGTTTAACAGTTTAACGTTTTATTTCTTACAAGGCTTAAATTATTTATTAATTTTATTTGTTGACTGTGGGTGTGCTATAATATATTAAGTAGCATGGAAATGCAGAGGTTCCTGCAAGTGAGGCAGCAGGAGCTTGAGCTGTGCCTGGCACCTAGGATGAGCCATGCAGAGCCATGCTAGTGGGGGCTGGGATAGCAGAGGACAGGCAGAGGCTTAAGGAACACAGTGATGGGGAATGAGGGAGAGCTCCACACACTGCAGCTTCACAGTTTATTTTTTTTTTTTATTATTTTCTGAGCTTCTGGTTTGAGTTGCAGTTGCTAAAACTGGCCCTTGGGTTCCATGGCATGCCAGTCACTGACCCTTGCTCGGCAGATGGGCCTGTGTGGTGCTGAGGCTGCTGGTGAACCAACCCAGAGAGCAGCAGTTATCTGAACCCTGCCCCTTTCCTCTGAAAAAGAAGTTCTGAGCTATGCTGGCAGGTTTTGCCTCTTTGCAACAGGTAGTTTAATGATGGCTAAAGAAAAAAAGAAAGGGCAGCTGAGGGCAGAACTGTTTGGCTGCTTTAACCTGATCAGCAGTAACACCTGGCTGTCCCTAACTCACATCTTTGCCTTACTGGGTAGCACTGCTGGCTTGGGGAAAGACCTGGGGCAAGTGCACATGGCAAAATCATGGCAAGCATTCAGCTGGGATTCATATGGGATGGAAGATGAAGGCCAAGCTCTAATGCATAATGACAGGTTTGGGGGAAAAGCACGTAGATCCACACACAAACTGCATTTTTTCAGCACAAAGCAGCAGGTGAGCATTTCAGCAGAGGTACTGTGGGTGTAATTCACTCTCTAGTGCTACAGCAGTACCTGTACACAGCACACTTGGGGTTTGTGGGTTTTAGAATGCAGCCTCCTGTTTATAAATGTTCTCCTGCTTCCTGTCATGGCCTGGGTGACAGGAGTGACCAACTTTTCAAGAGCATGTTTTCACCTGAGTGTGGAGCAGCCATTGTCCAAGGCACAAAGCAATGTGCTAAAGGAAAGAGAACAACAGCTTATTTTGTCCTGATCTCTTTCAGTGATACTTGTCCTAGCTGTTATTATCTACCTGAGGGTTATTGCAAGCAGACATGGATGCTGGGGCTGATTGACTCACTGGAACATAATTGGCTGAAACCAGCTTTTACTTTTTTTTTTTTTTACTTTTACCTCTTCAGATCTTTTCAGATTTTTCTTCTTCTGCAAAAGAGCCAGGAGGGATTTTTACATGGCCAGTGTAGCAGAGTACTTACAACTGTATTTCAAACAGGTCATCTCTCTCAGGTAGCAAGAGATGGAAATAAATCTGCAGCAGGAGCCACCGTGTAGGTCTGCTTCAGGTACCCTGAAATCCTTTTCTGAATACAAAGAAATGCTGTGTTACCCCTGGCTGTACCACTCACTTGGTAGAAAATGTGCTTCTTGACTGCAAGACTCATATGCAATGATCTGGCACTTGTTTCCAGTAAAGACTTCATCCTCAGCCACCGCCAATCCCAGCCCAGAAGGAAGGAAAGAGGCAGCTCTGGAAGAGCAGCTCAGCCCTGACTCTGTGGATCCACTCTTTGCATAGCTTCAGGTAGAGCTGGCAGCACAGGGGAGAAGTATGAGCTGTGAGGTGAGTCAGCCTAGAAATACAGCTTGGGTTTGGGGATGGAAAATCAAATATTACAGGAAAAATCTTTTTTTGTCTAAAGGTGTGTCTGTGTAGGTGTTGTGCATCATGGTGGCAGCTAAGGGAGTGATGGGATTGTTTGAGCTCCTCTGTCCCATGTGGGACATGAGGAGACTGGCACAAGGCAGAGTGAGGCTGTTGGTCATGGAATTCCCCAGGATAACGGGAGACTCCCCATGGGCTGTGCTTCCCTGGGCAGGCCTGTCCTTCCAGAAGGGCAGCAGCCACTGCAGCAGCCACGAGCTGCCACACACAGGGACCCTTTCAGGAGGCAGGAATGGGAGTACCTGCTGTGCCCAGGACTGGCAGCTGGGCAGTGCCCAGGAGCCAGGGTTGGCTGCTCCCCTCACCCTGCACAGCTGCTGGCTCAGGGCTTCCACCCTGGATTCCCAAGCACATTTCAGAGCTATGGCTCAGACAGGTGTTTACCTGCTTGGAAGGATGTTTGGCTTGAGGGTGACTGGTGGAACAGTGGCTTTAGAATAATGGAAGCTGGGCCTGCAGGTTTCAGTCACCCCTTTGGCTCTTTGAGGGCACCTCAGAGGGGATGATGTCACCTTGATTTCCCTTTGGCAAGGCTTATTCAAAAGGTGGTGGCACCTGAAGTCTCTGCACCTGCTCATTTCCAGCTCTGTCACTTGTCTCACTCCTGTCTCACTCCTTTGACCTCTGCTGCTGACAAAACAGCTCATCTGTGGTTATGTAAACATGTTGGATTTGGGTTCAGATTGCTTTCCAGAAAGCCAGGGCTGGGTGGGGTAGGATGGCTGGCTGTAGTGCTTGTGCTTCATCAGGCAGGGAGCTGCAGTTGTCCCACAGAGTAGCCTCAGTGCAGCAGCACTGTGTGTGCAGGATTCCCTCTGTTTTATTTTCTGCCTGTTGCTAAGTGTTTGTTATAAACGTGGAAAAGGTCACTGTTACAAAGGGGGCTTTCCAGCTGGGAACAAATAACGAAAATAAAGTTATGTGTTTAGAAGCACCACTCTAAAATGTCCAAAGATCACGTCTCCATGTTAGTTTTAATGTTATTTTAGCACAGCTTTATTTCCCCACTGTGTGGAATAGTGGTTTGTTCTGATGGTGGGCTCCTTGCTCTCGAGGAAATCATGGGCGAGTGAGGCTGTTGGTGGTGCTGCAGTGATGGTTGGGGTCTGCCTGTAAGCTTGGTCAATGCAGAGCATCTTTTAGGGAACTTTGTGAGTGTTCAGGCCTGACTGATGGTGGTGGCACTCGGGCTGGAAGTGTAGCCAGTCTCATCTCCTAAGCAGAGCCAGAGGGACACCTTGTGCCCAGGGCATCCTCCAGCTGGGGTCTGTGGCAGCAATACAGGAAAAGGTGGGAGGGGGAAGCCTAAGGACATCCCAATAGGAAACCAGAGGAGTCAAAGCTGGGGTTTTTTTTTCCTTTTTTATTATTTAACTTTAGAAGTGAGCTTTGTGGACCTTGGCAGAGAGAGGTGTTAAGGGGAGTTTTGTAAGGCGTTGGGCAGTGTGAGTAGTTATGTCCCAGTTCTTCTCCCCTGGCCAATAAAAAAAAGCCATGAAATGATGCTCCAGCAGTGTTGTGGATGAAGCCTTGGGGGTGAAGGTGCATCCTGCCCAGCACCCTCGGGCTGCTGGCTCAGGTGTGAGCAGGGCCACAGGTCCACGGAGCCGCCGGCTGTCACTGAGCGCCGCTTGCCAGCAGTTCGGCCCCCAGCCCAACTCTGAGCTCTCCTAGGGGGGAAACACTGCATTGTCCATAGCACTCTGAAGACTAAACCCTTTTGGGATGACCACAGTAGGGAACTGTGAGTGGTATTTTCTAAGTGTAGATATGTATGCCGTTCTCTCGAGGTGAGGTACTCTGACATATGTAGCATAAACTGGTCCTGCTGTTAAATGGGTCGATTATTAACTGAGCAGCTGTGTAGGGGGTAGCTAACTTTGAATGCATGAAACCACTGTTCCTCTGGACATGGGATGGGAGGTAGGCACTGGCCACTTGTGGGGGTACTTTTGGTGGGGTAATGCAAGAGGAAAATGCAGGTGAATGAGAAAACTGGTGATTTTTTATAGCATTTTAATAATGGAAATTGGTACCTGTTCGATACATTATTCACCATGGTTTTAGTCCCTTCTTTTGCCCAGTTTTTGCTGCTTCCCCAATATTGTAAGCTGGAATTGCTAAATAGGTATCAGCCCTTGTACAGGGAAGGGAAACTGAGGGGAAGTCTCTTTTCTAAGAACAGAGATAGCCAAATTGTACTTCCTGACCTGGTGGTCTTGAACCACTGACTTTTCAGATGAGGCTCAACTTCAGGCCCGGGCTATGACATTACTGTCCCCTTGGAATCAGAGACTCCCACCTGGGAGGTGACACTGGGATAGCCCTGGGCTCCTGGTGACACCTGATCACAGTGCCAGCATGGCCCAGCCCAGAGGAAACAGCAGCACAGGTGGGGTGGTCTGGGTTTCTGTCAATTCCCCGCATTCTGAAAGAGCCACAACATCAAACAACAACACTTCTGCCTTATGAAGTACCTTCAGGAGAAGAGAAGTGTCAGCATGTTGGGGAAGACACTCATTTCTTGCAAAGTGATGCATTCAGAGTTAGCTGCCTTTCTGAAACAAAAGAAAAAAAAAATTCAATACCTACTGTATGTTACTTTGAAAATGTGAATAGTATTTTTATAGCTTGTTAAAGACACAGCTAGTTGCATTTGTAAATAAGGATAATGTTGCTTTTATTTTCCTTGTGGACACCATTGTTTGGAACATAATTGTCCTTAGGGTTGATTTGTATATAGGTAATTTGCTTGTGATTTAAGCCGCTCCTCCCCTTTCCTTTCTCTCCCTTCCCACCCTCTGGTTTTGGTTAGAAGTACCATTCTCAGCATTCTGTGTGATTCTGTGTTTTAGCACTATTGTGGTGTGTTCAGACTTTCTGCACTTGCTTACACAGTAGGGTATGCCAATCGTGTGTGGCGTAATGTTACTTTAACCTTTCGTTTCTCATATTTTAGCTGTTGGGAATTATACACTGTTAAAATACTTACTGACCTGGGTTAATATTAGGTACATATTTTAGCATAATTTCCCCTTCTTTTCATGGTTTCTCGGGGGTTTTTTTCTTGGTTTTTCTTTTTCCTTTCCCTTCCCTTTTGTCTTGTTTGGAAGCTGGGAAGAAACCTGTGGATCTTCTCTTTGTGTGGTTCTATTCCCCACTCCCGTGTGCAGCCCGGAGTTTCTCCTCATGCTCCTTGGGGTAGAGCTTCATCTGTTTGTTCAGGCAAATGTAGACTGCAACCCACCTTGCATCAACCCACGCTCATCCCAGCTGAACAATTTGAAAACTGTTCTGCCTTTTTGTTACATGAATCTGTCAGAAATATATTTTTAATTTAATATAAATGAAATTCAATAAAATATGAAACAAAGTCTCTGTGCACGTGTGAAATCTCTCGAAAGGTGGCTTGAGTGATGCCAGTGCCACTGAGTCCCTGTGTCCATGGGAGGCCCTGGCATGGCCCTGAGCTGGGGCAGCCACACACACCCTGCACACACAGACAGAACCCAACACTCACCCTACAGAGCCCAAAACATTCCACACTCACACACACACACACAGACAGAACCTCACACATCACGCACACACACACAGAGAACCTCACACATCACACACACACACACAGAGAACCTCACACATCACACACATGCCCTTCACACAGGGGTCACAGCCTATCTGACCCCAGCTGGAGCAGCCAAATTCCTGTGGAGAAGCTCCTCCAGCAGCACCCCTCTTCCCTGAACATCCCCGCCGTGCGTGCCCTACCCCTGCATCCCAGGGTAGTGCAATTCTGAGCTTTTCATTGTTTTGAAAACAAACCACGGCCCATGAAGGTGTCAGTGCCCTGTGCCCAGTGCCTGTGTCTGTGCCTGTGCCCTGTGCCCTGTGCCCAGCTCATTGTGTCCATTTGCAGCTCATTCACCCACAGCTCAGCTGAGTTGGTTTATCTCACCACTTTCATTGCTGGAGGGGATAGAGGGTGGTGTGGGGGATTGGTGTATGGGTATATTTAGACACATTGAGTCAGTGCATACATAAAATCCAAGCCCACCAGGCACCCTCTGGGCATGCACCCCACACCCACCTGCCTTCATCTCACACCCCAGCACCACAGCTGGGCCAGGGCTGGCTCTGCCTTTGGCAGCTGCTCCTTTAAATCAAGTTGGAAAACACGTTGGAGATGCTTCCCACACTCTCAGAGGGGCTGAATGAGTCCCTCCAGGTGCTGCCAGGTGCCCTCATTCCAATTTCCACTCTGTGGCTCGTTTAAAACCCATGACTCACACCCAGACCTGTGAGATGGAACTGAGGCATTCCCTGCCAGTGCCACAGGTTGATTCCTGTGGGGTCTGGCACACACCCCCAACTCAAGCTGCTCCCACTGCCCCAGTCTGCCTGGCTGGCTGGTGAGCATTGCCCTGCATTGCCAGGCCTCTGGAAAGCATTTTAAATTTAGCTAGAAACCTGTAAAGGTCATTTGGCTCTTTGAGGCACATTTTAGAACACTCCAGTCTCCCTGGATTGCAACTCTTTGTTTCACGAATGGCCTCAACATTTTATCCCCAGCAGCCTGCAAAGGTCATTGCAGGCACACAGAGTTCTTGGGGCTGGAATGCTGGAACATTCCCCGATGCCTTCAGGGAGCAGGAGCAGGAGCTGTGTGTAACAGCTCCACTTGCTCAGAGCGGGTCAGGGGGATGGAATTAAGCATTCACACTTCAGAGCTGTCAGGAATATCAAGTCTGTTTTCCACAGGAGGGGCAGGGCAAGTGAAAGAGCCCTGCTGCAAGCCCACCCTTCCATGTCCAGCCACACACCACAGGTCCTTCCATGGCTGGAGGGCACCCAGGGACACACACAGGGAGCCCCAGGCAGTGGAAACAGTGCCTGATGCAGGGATTTGGCACCACTGTCATCTTCACAACACAACTTCAGCAGCTCTTCAGAAATGAGCAGTACAAGTTTTAAGACACGTGCATAGACACATGCAAACACACACCCCTTTAAATCCCCAAGTAGAGTTTACTTAACTGGCCAAAACATGAAGGAAAGAGTAAATCAATCACTCATTTCCTAGTGAAATACATTAATTTAAGGCCATCTGCTACTCGTTTAGAGTAGCTTGGCAAAGGCCACAGGGTTCAGGTGTTTAAGGTGGCACTGAAAAGCACAGTTCAGCTTTTGCAAGCAGTTTCATGCCACATTACTAGTGATGGAGTTCTCTGCAGCCCTCTGTCACTCATGAAGCACATGGGCACACAAATATGGAGTTACTCAAACCTGATACCACATCACTGAAAAAAGCTGATTTTGTACTAAAAGAAAAAAAAAAAACACCTACAGGGATTTCATGAGGAATTTGTTTTGGTTTTCTAGTAGGTGTAGGGATGTCATCCCCTTTGAGCCCAGCCAGCCCAGGGTATACTCACAGCTCAGTCTGGCCCATGACTGTCCAGTGTTCAGCTTACTGAGGTTTGCAGAGCAATCCTGGCCAGCTGGCACATTTTGTCCTACTGCAACAGGCCTGTGCCCTGAGCACTGGGGAAATTGAGTTTGCTCCCTCCAAATCAAAATAAGCAGCCATTGGTGGCACTGTAACACCTCTGTTAAGGCCTGGGACCTTCCCAGCAGGAGCGGCTGCTTTACCAATTTCAGTAACAGCCCCAGAACTCAGACAAATCTCTCCAAAGCTTGCACTCAGTTTGCAAACCACACAAGGACTGTAAAGCTACTGAGGAGACCAAATGAGCATCTCATTTCAAACAAGCTCTCCAGTGCATTGACATAAAGTAAAACAGGGAAGTAAAAACCATCAGCAGGTAAAAACCAGCTCAGCTCCACTGATGAGGCTGAGGCTGCTGCTCAGGTTCAGGAGCACTTCCTAAATCATCTCTCAAAGACTGGGCCAGCAAACATTTCAGAAGCTGCTGCCAGAAGCTAGGAAAAGTCCAGAGAGAGAAAACCAAGCTTCCCTTTGGCTCCTTTACCCTGCCTGTAACACAGTGCCCATCCTGATTTCTGTGGCAGGCTCCCAGGGAGCCCCTCACTGTGGTGGGACAGGCTGCACCAGGCACTCACTCTGCCTGGGCAGAAGCACAGGGTTCTAACAGAGAGCCAGGAATAGTGCTGCCAGGGCACTGAGTGGGGACCTTACCTGAAAAGCTGGATTTTTTTTTCCCTGATCTCTTTGTTTTGGCAAATTCTTTCCTGGCACGAGAAGGCTGAGCCTGAAATGTTTCCTCCTGAGGCATTTTAAGACCACATCAGTAAATGTCTGCCAGCTGAACAACAGGATGCATTTTGGCTTCAGTCAACTAAAACATTTGCTTGGTCCTTTTGAAAATTTGGTGGGGGGTGATGGTGCTTTTTGGGGTTTGTGTTATTGAGGGAGCTTTTGTTTGGGTTTTGTCTTTAGCTCTCTACACAGATTCCCCCCAAGCAGTTCCTAGGGACATTTTGGAGTGTTGGTACAGCATCAGTGCATTCCCTGCTCCCTCCAGCCTGTCCCAAGTAGATAATCTGCTCTTCTGCAGTCAAAGCTTGTTCCTTCCTGGGGCAAAAAGGATTTGAAAAGTTGGCCAGGAAGGAGGCAAAGCCATCAAACAACAGCTCAGACCTTTGCTCCTCACTCACCTGGGGTTTTGCTGTTTGAGTCCAAGCCCTCTCCAGCCTCCAGTGCAGCCACCAAGGAGATGTCCCTGTCCATGGCCACCACATAGCACCCAGACTGTCTCAGCAGCCACAGAGAAAATGGACATGGGACACAGGGCTTAGGACAGATGGGGCAGATAAAGGCAAATTGTGTGGGCAGTCATGGATACCTGTGGCAATAATTTGCCCCTAAACGAGCCCCTGAGACTACAGGGAGCCTCCACAACCTCTGAGAGATGATACTGCTGGGAACAGCTGGCTGAAGTCCCCCAGCATGCCCACAGTCCAGCTCAGGGAGATGGCATGAGTCTTTACAGGTGACTATTTAGGAAAAAATTAAATTATTACACTTTAGAAAACTGTTTCCATGCTGTCTGCAACCCTCCATTCCAGCCCATCTTCCCCATCAGAGCAAGGCATTGTTGGGTTTTTAACCCTGACCACACAAGTCTATCCAAAGCCTTTGCTCAAGGGGACAGCCAGCAATTCCAGAGGGGCAACCACTGCAGAGCTCCATCCTGTCATGCCTGCTCCCTGCTCCAGAAGGAACAGCCAGCACAACTGCAAAATCCTTCTCCCTGTGATAAATCCTCCCACTACCCCCTGCTTTTCTCACACCAAGAAAAGCCTTTACCATTATGCAAAGAAACCTGTATGAGTTGTCTCATGCAGCACACGGGCAAGTCAACAAGATTGTGGCAACAAGGGAAGAAGTCATATTTTCCTTTCAGCCATGGCCACTGAAACCTGCTTTGTCCCTGTCATACAGGCCACTTGCTGCTGTGCCCCCTGCAAGGGCCTTGCACAGAGCTGCCCAAAGGAATAACAACAAAGGAAATATTTTGTTCCCACAGAAGAGAAATCACCATGATTTTTCAGATCTCTTGACCAACGTGTGTCCCTGGCAAAGCAAGGACCAGATCAGGGAGGGGATGGGCCCAGGGGAGGGGAGGAGGGATGAAGAAATGACTGTACTCTGTGAGAAGCATCTGAACTGTTTCATGCCCTGCTGCTTTGGCACTCTGTGCCTCTGACCCTGCTGGTCCAGCTGGGGCTGGGGCTGCAGGACTCCCCCTGCTTTCCTCAGCAGCTGAACCATCCCAGGCTGCAGCATGGCACAGGAGGCCAGCCTGGAAAGGCAGCAGGACACAGCTGCAGTGAAATCCAGCTTGCCAGCAGCAGGATCCCAGTGCTCAAACACAGGTCAGGCAGCAGAGAGTGCTCCTGCACATCACTGCCTCTGAGAGACACAAAGCAGCACCTGGGGCTGAAAACCACCCGCCCTTTGCTCCTCCTTTGCCATGGATGGCAGTAGTTTTCCACAGAGGAGTTCTCTCCTTGTTCTATGACTTTCCAACATGGCAAAGGGCACATTTGGGTTCCCCAGCTGTGCTGAATGCCACATCAGTGCTTTAGGTTTGAAAGGAGCTGTGGCACCCCTGAATCACAAACCTTAGTCAGGGACACACACCAAACATGACTGAACACTGAGGCCACCCTGCCTGCACTGCTGGCTCTAAGATGGGATTTACACGTGAGGAGAAACCCAGCAGGAGCCTGTCCCTGTCAGGTGCTGCCTGCCTGCAGGGAGCTGTGTCCTGGGCAGGGTGATGCCCTCAGCTGAACCAGGCATTTCTGGAGGCCCTGACCAAATGGACAAACAAACAGAGGCAGGGGCACCAGCCCATGAACAAAGCCATTTAGCCCAGCCCTGCCACACTGTGCAGTTTGGTCTGAGTGACCTGAACAGAGAGCAGGGAAGCAGGAAAGAGGAATTGTTTGAGAAATATTTTGTTGGCTGAATTTGCTGCTCTGCTAAAACCAGTTTTGGGTGGGGTGGTGTGGCTTCCAACCAGGAGCCAGGAGTTGTGGAAGGAAGTGGGGACCACAAGGCCTCCGAGGACCCCAGCAAATGTGATATCAGCCAGACTTAGACAGGAGCTGTTTGTGTATCTGGGGCAGACAGATTGCATGCCATGCCATTAGATATATTGTCTTGGCCAGAAGAGACAGATGAGGCAAGAACTCCCTTTTTCTGCTGCTTTATCTGCTCCATGCAGAATTGTCAGATTATGCAGAAATTCCAAGCATCAGACAGTGAAATATTTGCACTACATTTGCATTGTTTCCAGAGCAGAGTAAAAGATGCTCATTTTGACTGAACATATCTCTAACCTCAAGTAAGGAAATGATTGTGCCTGGAAGGCAGGACTAATGACTGAGTAGCTCTCCAGTGCTGGTCCACAGCACAGCTACCATGGCCTGAACTGGCTCCCAAGCCCTCAAGGGCAGCAGAACTATGAGCTGACCCAGAAACACCCCCCATGTGCTCACTGCCCTCAGGGGACTGGCACAGAGCAGGCAGACCCTTGGATAAGGCACACCAAACGTGCTGTGCCTGTGCTCATTAGGGCAGCTCTGGTGAGTGCAAAGCTGTGAGTGCACACCAGTGAGGATGGAGAGATGGGCCATTTGTCTGGAAGAGAACCCCAGGTGTGCTGCCACTCCCCTCCCCACAGTCCTGTGCTCTGCAGCTGCTTTCAGCCCTGTTTCTGAGCCAATGTGAGCACTCCAGCACACACGGATATGTGACATGGAAAAATAACTCAGTGCCAGGGACTTCACTGTCCCTGCTGTTTTCTTCTTCTTTGAGCCATAACAAGTGGCAACCAAAATCTGTGAGCAAGGGGTTTCTGATGGGTCTGATGTCACACAAATTGATATAAATTATTAAGAGCAAATATTTGTGTCCCAGCACAGAGGCTGAAACACCTGAGGCTGCAAACCCCAGTGCTGCAGGGGTCTGCCCCCACCCCCTGCATCCCAGCCAGGCTGGCAACAGCCAGCTTTCACCTCCTGAATCACGGTGACACTCTGTAGTTTGTTCTCAGCAAAACCTCACTGCTCCGAGTTACCTGTACCCACAGAGCAGCCTGGCTCTCACCTGTCCTCCACCTCTGTGGGACAGCACCAGCAGCTGTCCCTGAACACTGCAGGGGGGATGGAGAGCTCAGGGAGCACAGGCTGCCACAGTGATGCCTGGGGACACATCCCATCCCATCCCATCCCATGCCCTCGGGGCAGCCTCGCTGGGCACAGCAGGGCTCAGCAGGTTTAGCTGGATCTGATGGCTGGTTCTAAGGTTTCCTGGGCAACTTTTTCTGTTTCATATTACATCTGTTATCCCACCACCCTGACCAAAAGTGTGATGGAGGTTACTGCAGTCTGGTGGGCAGAAAGATCTCAAGGCATCCAACACCAAACATGGGAGAGATGACAGAAACATGAATCTCCTAAATGATCCAGCTGATTGGATTGAGTATTTCCCTGGAATCCATGGCTTCTGGCTCTCTCTTGGCAAGTGGGGCTAAACCCCACTGAGCTTTAATGGCATGGAAGAACTTTACCAGGTGGCTCTCTGAAACTGCAATGGTTAAAATAAGTTAGACTCCAAAATTATCAGTGCTCAGAATAGAGAATTATTCAGTGGGTCCCTTTGTGCAGGGAAGCTGCTTCACTTCAGTCAAACAGAATGGAGAAACAATGGAGCATGTTTCCTGTCACATTAGAAAGATTCTTTAGCTTTTAATAAAGACAAAAAAAGGAGGAGTAGGTGGATATTTTAGAAGCTGTTATTCAATGGTTTCTAATGGTATCTACAGTAATTTGGGAATAATCTTGAGGAATGACATTCATAACACAAGGGATGGGCAATGTCTCCTGCTGCTCCTTGCAGCAAGGGCAACACAAGGAAGATTGGGAAACCTTGGACAGTACAATGGGCTCAGCCATCCCAGGCCACAGTGCCTGTCTGAATCACAGATTTCAAATGCTTTTGAACTTATCAGGAGAACAAAAACTTTGGATTAAAACTTTGGATTGCCAGGCCAGGGACCCTCTGAGCAGGTGATCACCTTGAACTGCAGCCCAACATGGTCGCCTGGGGCTGCCCAGGAAGCTGGAAGGGGACACAGTTAGGACAGCTGACCCCAACCAACCCTGAGGATATCCCAGACCATGTGAGCAGATGACATTGAGTATATAGGGTAGAAGGGGGAACATTCAGAGTGATGGTGTTTTGTCTTCCCAAGTTCCTGTTCCAGGTGAAGGGGCCCTGCTCTCCTAGAGACAGCTGAACTCCTGCCTGCCCATGGGAAGGAGAGAATTC
This sequence comes from Drymodes brunneopygia, assembly GCA_013400955.1. Classification (NCBI taxonomy): domain Eukaryota; kingdom Metazoa; phylum Chordata; class Aves; order Passeriformes; family Petroicidae; genus Drymodes; species Drymodes brunneopygia. The sequence continues at coordinate 953,231 of VZTZ01014979.1, read as the reverse complement.
ATTCCTTGTTTAGCTTTGCCTGTTTGTGGCAGCTTTTGCTATACCTGTTAAACTGTCTTTGTCTCAACTCACAATTTTCCTCACTCTCACTCTTCTGATTCTCTGTGCTGTCCCATCAGGTGCAGCTGAGCTTGGGTTAAATTGTGACACACTCTGTTGTGCTTCCACCCTCTATTGTCAGATCTGAAAGCTGGGAGAGAAGATATGTGAGTCTGCCCTGAATTACATTACTTTTTAACCCATTGAAGAGGTGATATCTTTCTGGTTTTTATACCATCCTTTCAAAATCCACCTGCTGTGCTGCACTGCTTGGCAGTGAGATGCTGGAGGAGTGCATTGGGAGGACAGACAGCAAATCCAGACACCAACATGCCACAGGTGCCTGCTAAGAGAGGGCTTAGACCTTAACCCCAGCAGGGTTTTGTTGTGTGCTGGGCTCTGGAGAAAGCAGGGAGGTGCTAATGCAGCCACATCAGATGTGGAGACAGGGGGTGCTCATAGCCACAGCCCCTTTACCAGCTCAGCTGGACACCAAGAGGAAAAGGAATCATTTGTTCTTCATGTGTACCACTAATGACAACAGGAACTTTAGATTTACCTTGCCTTCCTTTGGGTGTAGACAGCCCCTGGGACCATCAGAGCACACAGCTCTTCTGGTTGTGACTGGCACCAGTTTCACCATGTCTGCAAAACACACTATTGTAAACTCATTTCCTGCCCTGCCTCATTTGTGGCAGGAGGCTGAGGCTGAGGACTAACACAGGGGCCTCTCAGGATGCTGCTAATCCAGCACAACAACAGGCTTTCCTTCAAATACCAAGAAATTCACTTTTCAAGAGCATCAGTGTATGGGACATTACCCCAAATGAGAGTTTCTGCAAGGGGCAGTGCCTTGTGCACTGGAGGGCCTCCAGGTTGAGCTGGAATAAAATCTCTCCCCAGCTGAAAAGTCTCAGAACTTGGATTCATGCAGCAGCAGTGGAAGAGCCCTGCTGTCTGCAGTGTGTGTGCCTGTCCCCAGGTGCCACTGCAGGGCACCACAGGGGCTGTGCAGGGTTATTGCACAGGCAGGGCATTTCCTGGCTCTCTGCACTGCTGCCTTCTCATTAACAGCTGAACTTTGTACAATTAGCTGTAATTTTCTCACTTCCTTCTGGAGCTTGGCCTGAAGGAAACAGACACATTTAGGATACCTGATGTAACACTGGGAACTTTCTGGTCAGATGAGGGCTCTGACAGCTCGGTCAGAAGAGGAAACAAGAGAGAAAATGTCCTTGTTCAGAAAGGCTTTGTGCCCTCTTGCTGTGCTTGTGTGGTCCCACTGTGCCTGTATGGATCCCTTGATGAGCAGCTACTCTTCCTTTAAAGTGAGTCCAGAATCACCTTGTCAGGTGATTCCCTGCCATGAGGTTAATGAAGAATCCACCAGATAGGCAAAACAGGGAAAGTCTCAGTCTTAAAAGTTCATCACTTAAATATCTCTTCACTGGAAAGCACTGAATGTTGAGCAGGAAAAAAATATGAGTTATTCCTCCCCCTGCTCATTAGCCACGACACCAGAAGCAAAAGCTAGTGACATTTATATCAGAAAAAAAAGCAGAGGTGTCTATCTTCCTGTGTCCCACAGAAGCTGAAAAAAGAGAGAAGGATGATGACTTTTCAACTTAATTAATAATGCAAAAGCTGAGGAAGGGGTGAGCTGTGCAGAATCCTGCAGGCAGATTGCAAAGGGATGGATTTGCTGATAGCACACTGCTTGCTTCTGCTGCTCCTCTCTTGACACAGCCTCTGCTGCCCACCAGAGCAATCACATCCAAGTGTAATTGTCTAAGAATTGTTCCACGCTGAGGAAATAGTTCTGATTACAGACATTAACAAGTTTAGGCATTAAGCTTCCTCACTGTAATTACCCTTGAGCTTAGTCTCACAAATGAATTAATGTGCTGATCGCTCGGACTAATAGAACAAGCAAAAGGGTGATGAATTGCTTCCAAATCAGTTAAAATCAAGTGTGACATCATTTAATTAATTTCAGAGCTTAAGGGGAGGAGCAAGGGGGCCTGCACAATGCTGAAAAGGAAGGTCTCTCTCCCTTAGTGATTTCTTGGGAGACAGAAATATGCAAACAGGGGAGGATGGGGCTGGGGGAAGGGAAGAGGTGCACCAGGTGAGAAGGAGGATGCTGAAGATGGAACTGTACAATTTCTGTGCTTGAGCAGGCAGGCCCAGGTGGCTGTGGCTGTGTGACCAGTGCAGTACAGCTGACAAAGGTGCAGTGCATGGATTGCTTCTGGCTATGAACAGATGCACTGGTCACCTCACTTTGATTTTCAGTCATTCCTGAATTCATGCACAAACTCTGCTTCTCCCCCAAGCAGAGAGCCTGGTCCTGGCTTTCCCAAGCAGATTCCTTGATCCCAGAACATGATCTTGCAAGGCATCAGACATCTCCTGAGATGCCCATAGCTCTATTTGCTGTCTTTAAATGACAAGCAGCAAACAACAGGAAACAGTACCAGCAGCCTGGCACTAACATTCACACATGCAAAAAGCTTGAAGGTCTTGAATTTCCTTTCCTAGTCATGACCTGACAAATTCTCTGCAGCCTCACCAGTTGCACCTTCAGAGATCTTGAAGAAGGCCCAGCTGTCCCTGCCTTGTTCATCCAGCTTGTCACAGAGATGCTGGTTCTGCTCTGACAGCTCTGTTTGCTCTGAGCTGTGAGTCTCACTCTGCTCTGCTTCACTCCTGAGGAGAAATAGCTCATCACACTTGTTCTTTCATCAAACCTACACATGCTGCCCATGCTAGGGACCACTGTTGCCCACTAAAAACAAAACCAAACACTGCAACCAAGTGGTGGCAGAGGTTCAAATAATTGGCAGTGATGCCTTTTGGAAATCTGGCCATGCATTGCTGGAGAGCCAGCTCTGCTCTTGGTGGGCAAGCCACCTCTAGGGCTCTAGAGAAGCAAAAAAGTGGCCTGATTGAGAACTGATTTTTAAGGGTAACTGAGCTTCCAGCACAACCCTGCTGTCAGTCACTTCCTGAATGTCAGGTGGGGTGAACTTGTAACTCAGAGGGAATTACTCACCTGAGCACCATAGGGGATCTGGGCCTTTTTTTGTACTTCAGTTCTCCAGGAGGAATAAAAAAACCCCACTCATCTCTGAGGGATGAAAGATTTACAAAATGCTCACAAACTGTGCTACAGGGGGGGTGCTCTCCTAAGCATCTTGCAGGGACTTCTTGGCAGCATGACAATGCCATGGCATTCTAACAACCAGAGAGGGATTTGCTTTCACAATATGGCATTTGCCAGACAATTTAGGTGAAGAGCTGTGTGCTATAATAATTTTTAGTATTGAACACACACCGTAAAAATAAATGTTTAAAGGCACTTTTTTTTTATGAATATAGGACATAAGGCTTTGCAAATTGTTGAAAGAATCCTTACTGCTACCATAAGCTTCAGTTCAAACTGTGCAATTATTACAAGGAACCTTTTTTCTCCCATTATATGTTAAGTACAACTAAGAGATGTAGAAATGAAAGAATCTGAGCATTCCTAACTTAAGGGTTGGAGAATTTGCTCTGTGTGTTCCTTCTTTTGCTTCTGTCATAGTCAATCATGGTCTGAGAGATTGAAACAGATAAATAAAAATGTGTTATGCACTTACTGTCCAGTGTCCTAGAAACCTGCATTACACTCATGAACTACAGGGAGAGACAAGAAATCATACAATGATTCACAAATCCTTTCCAATTTCCTCAGGACTCCTTTCATCCCTTCCCAGACTGGGTGTAAGGGTTTGGAAGCAGCCTCCACTGCCATCCTGCAGCCCACAAACATCAAATAGGAGGCATCCAGAAGATGCCACGGTAGCAAAACCAGACACAGAGGCCCTCCAGGGGATGTTATTGTATTCATGTTAATTTTTTAGATCACCCCAATGCCAACAAGATTGCAGACAGGGTGTTTCCTGTACATCCTTGTTTCAAGAATGTAAAACCAAAATCCTCGGGGCCCTGGCCCTGACACCAGATCAAAACCTGACCTCATCTCCTATAAAAACCACCAGGAACACAGGCTCTGGCACTGCCACCAAAGCTGTGGGGGATGAGATGCTGGACCTGCCATGCAAGAATTATGTGACTTGGACCTGCTCTTCGGCTCAAGTCATATGGCAGGCTGGTAATCTGGATTTCTAGTTAATCTGGACCTGGAGTCGTGTCCTAATGTGCAAACCCTGCCTCAGGAGGTTTAGAAAGAATTGCCCCCAAACAGGAGAAAACCCTCAGGGCTGAAGTCATGTGGAATGCAGGGTCCTATCCTAGCAGCCACCACCACAGTGTTTGCATTTCTGTGTTAATATTCATGGAAATGCCAGCAAATGTCCTCTAAGTGCAGCTTCAGCCCAGTCAAGGTGGCTGACCTTCTTCATTAAGTGCTTCCAAATTTCCAATCTAGCCACGGATGTGAAAAAGCTGTGCTAATTATAGGCTTGTTGGGAGGTCAGAAGTGCAGAGGGGAGATAGGGGGGTTTCTGAGAGTTATTTAAAGGCACAGCATCAACTTCAGCAGGGTTTTGGGCTTGCACTAATACACTGCCCTGGTCTCTGTTATTCAGGTTGAGTTATCCAAAAGCAGAGCTAAAAATCTGGGAGGGCTTCAGGTACTGGGACCTGCCACTGATTCAGATGACCAAGGTGAAGTTCCTCAATAGCAAAGGAGACACTCTGTGACTCCCCCTGGTTTTTGTCCCAGTCCATTCTACATTCTGAACATCTGGCACCCTCATGGACACGATAATTCCATCCCAAACTATGTGTGCACAACACTTACAAGCAGTGCTTAAAGCATAATGGCTTGTTAATTTAACATATGTCATCAGAGAAGTGATACAGGCTCTTTCCCTTTTATATCCTTCTCAGTAAAGCACATTTGGAAACTCACTGACCTTTATTCTTTCCTTCTTTTTTTTAAGTTCCCTGGCATTATGTAGGGAAAACCATCAGTGTGAAGAGGAATATAATGCAGCTTATTACACTAACAAGGGAATGGCCCATAACTCTAAAGGGACAGAGCCTCAAGTGAGCTATGAAGGTCATCTTGTGGCATCCAGAAGGAAAATGCAATACTGGCTGTGCTGTGCTTCCAATTTCAGGCACACAGCAGTCTGTTTTTAGATTTGTTGCAATAAATAGTAAAAATAAAGAGTTTTTCTTTCAGGTAGAATTTCCCACAGTAGGTCCTCCCCACTTTGGGAGGATTGAAGGTAAGTATCTGTCTGGATTTTCCAGCACTATTTATAATCCTCTGGATTTGCTGGTTAGTTTGTTCATGGGTCTTTAACACCTGACTTCATATCCAGCCACTGCTTCTCCCTGCTGGAAATACTCAAACCTCTCAGCAGGTAAAGGAACAAACAGCAAACTCACAGGCTTGACCAGGGTTACCTCCAGAGCTCTCCAACAATATATTGTTCAGTTGTTGGAAATCAGTCTTTCCTGTGATCCCCCAGTGCTGCTGCATGAAGCCACAGGCCCTGGAGCAATGTTAAAGGATGGCATTGCTGTGCCAAAGGCAATGTGGCATGAACAGGTCACAGGAGGGACCAAGCTGTAGATGATGTCCTGCACAAACACACAAGGCTCAGGAACATGTTTTAAACCTTAGGTCATGACTGAAGACAAACAGCAGCATTCCTTCCCTGCCCTCACTGCAGCAGGGATATGCCAGAGCCCTGCTGTGGGCAAGCACTGGCAAAAAGCACTGTTGCCCCTGGAGAGTGGAGGTTCTCTTTTTGTCCACAGCACAAACACATCAGTGCAGTGCTGCAGCTCTCAGGTCACTGGAAACTGGGGTGTAACTGGAATGAGACAGGTTTCCCCATATTCCCATTCCCTGGTCCACCTTTCTACAGCCCCCAGGGAGCCTGAGGGAGGGAAGCTGAGTTGCACCTTCCTCCTCTGTCTCAGTGCTGAGAACCTGATATTTTGGCCTTGCTAAATGGCTCAGGGTTTGTGCCCTACAGCTGTAGCAATATTTTCCTTGAGTTTGTTTCAAAAGGAATATCTTCTCTGTGTGGGATGATGTAGAAAAGTAAAGGTTTGTATTTTCCCTCACACCACTATCCTCTTTTCCAGTTGCAAATGGTGCTGTGTAAAATGTTGGGAAGTGTCGTGGCACTACCCAAACTTCATTTTCAAAATGATGACAGTGAAACATCGATGATTAAGAAGATCCTGATCCCACAGTTTCACTTAGTAAAAGAAGGGGCACATGCAAATCCATGGTCTTGTTCAGGCTTGAAAGAGAAAAGAACACAGCAAAAAAATATTGGGCCATGCTGGGCCACCTATCTGAGCATCAACTCCTTATCACTAACTAGCTCCTCAGTAACTGATGAACAGTTAGGAGCTTTGCCAAACATTTGACCCATCGAGTAGGAAAGACAAATTGCAATGTTGCATAAACAACAAAACCCAGGGAGCATCCTCAAGGCTGATTTAATGATGCAAAAAGCCAAAGAAGCCAGAAGAGAAACTGTGGTGGAGCAGCATTTCTGTCCATTCCCAGAAGACCTGATCCAAGAATTGAGCTAATGCTTCTTGTGAGAGGACTGGCAAGTGGCAAAACACAGCTCCAGCCCCCAAACAACAGCCCTGCATGTCCCAGCTTGCCAGCCTAGAGCCCCAAAAACTGGTTTTGGCTGAGGAGGATAATGTTGCCAGTGGTGCTAATCATGCAGCAGCTTGGACAAAAGCTAATCCTACTGAAGGCAGCAGCTCTGCTCAAGAAAGGTGAGCAGCAGGAAGCTCTGCCAAATCCAAAACTTTGGTCGTTCTTCCTATTTGGCCACATCCCTCATCCACATCATGCTTAGCCCAGGCTGGTCTGAAGAGGGACAAAAGGCGATGGCCAGAGAAGCTGCTTCAGTTTTGTAAATAACAAATAAATGTAATTGTGTTCTTGGTGTATGCAGATACCCTCTCCTTTCAAAAAACCAGTGTCTTCCTATGTACTCTCCAGAGGTCAGTGCTCCATGCCAGTCCGGGCAGGGATGAAGTCTTACAACAGTGTAATAGAGAAAAAAATGCTTTTTAGTCTCTATTAAATGGATGGATGGATGAATTAAATCTGTTAAGATGGGTTCTAACCTGCCACCTCTCTGAGACAGACACAGGAAAGGTTTCCAGTACAAACTAACACCAGCACTAACTCTATTGACTTGTTAAAGGTGTGTATTTCAGATGCTTGATTTCATATGCTGATAGATGTAATCATTTTTATACTTATTCTATACTCACATCTCTATCTGCCTGAACTATTGATCCATTACAGAAAATCTGTGCTTTTGCTCTCAGTTTTCCTTCTTTCTTAGTCAGAAACTGGGGATCAGAGGGAGATCTAAGGCACAAATGTGAAGGGAAAAGGTGACAGTTCCTATCCCTGAGTCACACACAGCTAGCCCTGCAAATGCTCCCGTGCCAACTGCTTCAGCCTCCTGCTCCTCTTCGTTTTAATTCTTTTAAATTACAGCTGAGCAGCCGTGCAAATTGTCTGATGCCAGGTTCCTCCCTTTCCTCCTAAAGAAACCAGCACAATATTCACTGGTGCAATTCTCCAAGGAGAGCAGAAATGGGGTATCACACTGAGCACTGAATGCTCCCTGGCTTGGCAGGCCACATTCCCTTAGAGCAAAAGAAGCAGCTAAAACAATCCAGAGAGTGGCCATGCAGAGCAATGCAGGCTCTTGGGCTTGGCCTTCACTCCTTGGGCTTGGCTCTTCACTTGACCTTCAGCCATGCTGCACCTCCCTGAAGACTTGGTCTAAGATGTCCCCAGCTGTCTAATATACATTTTATGTACAACTGTAATTTTTTTAAAGTTGAATCATGTTGGAAGTTTTGCAGCCATGGAGGATTCTGCACCCAGATGTAGACTTTGCTCTGTTTTCAAGGGAAATGTCCCATATGCAAACAGCAAAAGAGTAACTTAAATGCAGGAAAGTAAACACCAAAACACTCAGAAAATCCCCATGTGGGTGCAGACAGCATGCCACTGTGGATGGGAGCGGGGACAGGGACACAAAGCATGGATGGAGAATGGGGAGATGAAAAGATGGGTCTGAAGTGTGTCCAGCACTGGGACTGACTTCCCAGCACAGCAGGACAGGAGCACTGCATGCTGTGGTCTCCCCCACTGGCCATGGCACCCCTCTGCTCCCCAGAGGGCACTGAGGGGTCTCTGGGCAGCTTTCCTGCCCTGCCTGCAATGGCTGCAGGGTGTTATTTGGTGATTGAAGGTTTGGGCTTTGCTTTTTTCTTTCTCCCTAGCTCTTAAGAAATCATCTGTGAGATGCAGAGCAGCTGTTATTTAAATATGTAACAGCACCCCATTTTTGTGTTAGAGGTCTGAGAATGGGGTCCAGATGCTATAAATCCAGCTTTATTTGCTTACACATGGCATTTCTCTGACTACTACCACTCTGAACCACCCAAATCCATCAATCTAATGGAGATATATGGACAGTAAAAACAGGCACTGGAAAACTACTGGCACGCTGTACAAAATGATCAGGTTTAATCAGCTGATAAATTATTCACTTCAATGGAGAGCCAAACCTATGACTTGGATCTATCTATTTATGGATGTCCGATTAGTGCAGGTAATTTTCCATTGCTTTATTGTGTTTGCTAATAGATTATGAAAACCATGTTGTGGTAATACTCTTCCTTCAGTCATTTTGTTGTATGGGCACATACCAGGAAGCTCGTTCCAGCCAAGGCTGGGGACATGTTCCAGTGGGCACCACTTAGCTACAAACCACTGTGCTATTTCCAGGGGTTTCTGCAGAGCCAAGTTGCCAGGAGAGTGGGAATTTCATTTAAGGCAAGCTATTACAGTGCCAGGCTCTCTAAGTGGCACAGCTCTCCTTTCAGACCCAGCTGCCACTGTGACAAAGTGTGGGAGGGGGGCTGTCCTGGCTGTCCCAGCCCATGATGGATGTCTCGGGTGCCTGGAGGGGGAGCACAGCAGGAAACTGCATCACACTATGGAGTATTTGTGTCGTAGCACAAGGATGCAAGAAGCAGCAGCACTGATGCAGCAGCAGCACTGATGCAACAGGGCTTGGCAAATCAAGTCCTGGAGGTTGCAGGCAGACCTGGGAGCCAAAGGAGTCTCATGGACTGCCACCTTAACTCCCATGTGAGAGTGGCCTAAGCATTCCATCCCATCAGCCTGTACTGAGGTCACCCTTGTACAGCTGCTGGCAGATGCAGAAAAGGAACAGGCACAAGGCAGCATGATGGAGAACAGCCTTGACTCTATCACTTCTCTACTGCTCCGGACTCACCACATGTCCAGAAGAAAGGCTTGCACCCCAGAAGGCCTCAAATATGTTTTCCTGGCTTTGGGATGGACTGAAAGGAATGCAGTAGCACATGTCACACCTGCAGAGCCCCAGGCAGTCTGCCCTGGGCAGTGAGGCACTTTTGAAAAAGACCAAGAGGGAAAGAACTGAAGGAGAGCTGGATGGCACAGGGCTGCTGGCCAGGTCTGCCACCAAGCCCATCCTGGGGCATGATTTTGGAGAATGTTCATCTCAACAACCCATGGCAAAAGGCACCAGGGTGCCCTGCCACCAGCCTGACTCTTCCCTGCCCTTCTGTCCCCTTCTCCAGGGCACAGAGCTCCCAGCTCCAGTCCCCTCGTATCTTTTATTTTACACAAGGTGTTGATCTCCCTTTCCTGCAGCCCATGGAAAGTGCTGGTTGCTGAAACTGCAAGAACTGTGCTTGGAAGAAGCAGGTAATTGTTATAAATGAGAGCAGCCAGAGTAAGCAGAAGATGAGGAGCCCGAGTTGAGCAGGCTCCCAGGTCAGTCTTCTGGCAATTCCTCCTCTGGCACAGGACAGAGGAAATCCTGCTGAACAGGCAATGCAGAGTTTACCTGTTTTTCATCTCTCTTCTATGAAAGCCAAGCAGGTCCAACCACCCAAGGCTTAACCTTGCAGTGATGCCACAGCACTGAGAAGCTCCATGCAAGACTGGGCTGACTCCTGAGCAGGGAAAGGCCACGAGGTTCACATCCCAGAGCCAGCTGCAGGCACTGACATGGCAGGGACCTGAACATCCGCAAATTCCTAGTCTGTTTTTGGCATTGTTTAATTTTTAGCAGTTTTTCCCTACTGTCTGTACTTGTTGACTTTTGCAAGTGTGCTGAAGCAGAGAGATCCAGCTGTGCCAGGACCCAGGATGGGGCTGTACAGCTGTCCTCTCACCCACAGGGCAACTGTGGCTGGCAGAACCTCAGGTGCGCCCTGCCCCCCTTTCCCAGACACATCACTGCTACAGGGCTGTGTTCAGCATCTTGGCTTTGAAAGGTGCCAGACTGACCCTCACCCTTTTCAGACACAGGGAACCCCTGACCCCACACACTCTTCATCCCCAGGACCCAACCTGCCAAAGGTGTGAGGCAGCTCAGCTGGAGGGTGAGAAATGAGGCAAAAGCAGGGGTGCAGTCTATAGCTAATGGAGGTTAACTTCACACTCAACGAGCACATTGCCTCCAGCAACAGCTTCCAGCTGCAAAATGCCCGAGGTCTCTGGAAATGTGATCTCCCAAGTGCCACGCTGCCCTCTGGGGCACAGGTCTCTCCTTTAATACCGTGCAAATGACATTAGAGGGAGGCAGCTGGGAGTGAGGAGGCAGGGCAGAACCTTTTGTTGAGACTGCGGAAATTTTCAGGAAAATGAAAACAAATTGCTCTAAGTAAACCATTTGTCACAGTCTGATTACTCTGCTGCCACTCTGGGAACACCAATTTGTCATGCTAGATCAGGATAACAGCAGGCTGACTGTAGGAGATGGCATCCTGCCTTCTGGCTTTCCTTCTTGCAGCACGTGAGAGCAGCGGGGATCTCCTGGTGGCTCCTTCCCAGTGCCCATCCCTCCCGATGGACCAGGCACACTCTGGGGTCCCTGCAGCCAGATCCACACTGGGGACAGACCCATCCTCCCAGTTCCATCCTCCATCTCCTGCTACTGCAGCCTGAGACCTGCCCAGAGTGCTGCTTTTACCTCTTTAGCCCAGTGTGCTTACCTGGACCACACAGTGCCCACAGCAGCGACTGCTCCTGGCACCAGTGGTTGGCATAAATTTGCCCTGAACTGAATTTTGGGGCTGAAGTGCCCTAGAAATACACCTACTGATCATAATTTCTCTTTAAAAGTCCATGTCTCCTTTTAGCTACACCTTCAGGAAAGCTGCAGCTGAGCCTGCAGCGTACACCTGGCTCAGTCCCAAACCACATTTCCCTCTCCTCGGTGATACCTTAAGAGTTTCAACATTCTGTAGGTGAAACAATTTTAAAAGAACAAATAAACAGAGAAAAAACCCCCTCAAACTAACAAAATAATGCCAGATTCACATTTAAAGAGGTGCTTAAAGAAAGAAGATGAATGCAAGCAAGCAGCAAGCAAGGATTAGCTGAAATTCATAAAGCATGGGAAAACAGCATAAAAAACCCCAAGCCCAAGAATGAATTCCCTTAGCTTCACTGTCCATAGCTAATAAACAACAATTTGAGTCTCCCCTCTTTGTGTCACCCTGAAATGATGCAGAAGTTTGGAATGCTGAAACAAAACAATTAACTCCAGTCCAAGTAAAAGCATCTTTCAGCCAATAAAAAGGACATAAACCCTCATAATGTAATTTTGGGTAAATGCTCTGTTCATCCCAAAAAAAATTCCTTCATCTGAGATTATTGATCTTTTTTCTAAACCTCTTCTCCTTTTAAAATGGTAGGTCAATATTTAAATAAAGAGATGCCTTTTTGAAAGAAAAGCTAAACAAGTTTTGTTTGCAAACCGCAGGAATGAACCAGCCAAGATTTTCCTTGTCTCTTCTTTTCCATTTAGGGACTATTAGTGTTTGCCAGGGACCTGGCACAGCCAACAAATTATGTTATTTCTTTCTTCTTTACTGATATATTCACTGTATGTCCTCAGCTTTTCCCACTGCTCCTCTGGCCAGCAGCAGATGGGAATGCCTGGACCTGTCCCCCACCACACAGTCCTGGTCCAGCTCCTCCTCTGAAAATCACAAAATCTGGGAGGAAGAGGCGAGGAGAGATTCTAGAACACATCATCTTCACAAGAACAGCAGAAACCAAAGCACTCAGTACCCACTGGAAGAACTATGGGGTATTTTAAGAGCACAGGAATTTTCCATGGCAAGGAAAGACAAAATGTTCCCAAATTATATAAATGGCTCCCTGTTCTCAGTCACTGCACCCAGAGCCTGAGGAATGGCCCTGAACCTGTAGGCACAGCAATCTGCTCTGCCACATGGGACCCCAGATGCAGAGCTGTCAGTGTGCAGTGAGGCATTTAATGGAAACTTGCTCAGCACAGGCACTGGTGGCACTGGTTACACTGCCACTGCTGGCCACTGATTTCTTCCCTTTGATTTTAGAAACTGGAACGCACCTTCAATAGTAACAATTTGTGTTTTAACTGAAGGAAAAGGCCTTTAAACANAAAAAATTTCAAAAAAAAAAAAAAAAAAAAAAAAATGGTGTCACAAGGACTGCAGAAACACACAAAGCAAGAGACCCCAGAGCTGTACCCTGATCAGCTGAATTTTCAGTGTGCTCCAACCCCAGAGCAACAGAAACATTATCTTAAACACAGAAACATAATCTTAAACACGTGGTGGGAAGTCTGAGGCTGAGCAGAGAGCAGAGATGAGGCAGAATTCCCTCAGAGACCTGGTGATGTTCTGGGGCTTTCATGGCAAGTGCTATTTTTGCCACGTGCATGCAGACATCCATCCGCAGAGATCCAGAGCTAATTAGGCATGCAACAGGTCCCTGCTGGAGCTGAGAGTGCTGTGCAGGCTGTGATTCCTGCTGCAGCATTTGGGATGCAAGGCAGGCAATATGGACACAGCACATTTATCTAAGAGCTTCCAGGGGTTGTAAACATCAGCATTATCTTTAGTGAGGATGGCAGTAAGATGCAAAACTCTAACTTGTTCAAGGAAAAAACCTGACAGCAGCTCTACAATGCAAGGTGTTCTCTGCAGCACGTGAAAGGCGTGTGAGGAGGACAAGAGGAAGAGTTCAGCCCTTTTTGCTGCTTCAGAAGGAGCCTGAGGCACAATTCAGGATTCACACATCTGCCTTCCCCATGTTTTAAAAGCGTGGTTGAGTCTGCTGAGGCAAACATCACGTCTTAAAGAACATAGCAAGAAAATACCAGCTATTCTGGAAAGTTAAACAGAGTAGTAACTGTGCTTTTGTCTTGTTGCTCTCCAAGTACTTTGGTTTAGTAGCAGAGAAAAATACTGATGCAGCAGCAAATACAGATGGGGACTTGTATATTTGAAAAGCATTTAACAGAAATGGATAGATCTGTATGTATGAGTTTCAGCTAAATATTGCATAGCAGCGATGATCATAAAGTACTGTGCCCTTATTGTGTCAGTTATATAAAATATTATATATTATTATATATGCAGTTATATAAAATGTGTTTCCACGCATGGCCAAGGAACCTCTGGGATCACTTCTAAGGACAAGAAGAGGAGGAGTTCTAAGGATGCTTCTAACACACCAGAAGTAAGAAAGGAAAGAAAGGGCATACATTCTCTATGGCAGGCAACATCCTTGTCATTTCCACATGGGTCCACATTTCATTTTAGATCCAATGTTCAGGGCTCAACTAGAAATAAACCCCTACTGATGTAAGCATTGATATTACTGCCTGTAAGGTAATAATACCTATAAGGAGATCATAATTTCTTAACTATTAATATTTGTCTTAATCTACTTTTATAAAGCTTTAAGCAGCTGCTTCCCGGGGATGAACATGAGTGGTTACTGCAGCTGAGAGAAAAGGTTGTATGGGGAGGAAGCTGCCTGATTATCAATAGTATTTTAGGTCCTAATACAACAGCAAGAGCTTATCTTATCACCCCATCCAAACCAACACAAGTAAAATGGGAGATCAAAGAACAAAGGTGATTTCTTTTCCCCCACAGAGACCATTTAGCTCTGTCCTGTCACTCACCAGCCCAAGTCCCCAGTTCACCCTCAGCAGATTGGTCACAGGCACCTGTGAATGGTGAGCACACCAAGGTAATGCAGAGAAAAGTGCTCAGAATTCAAAGGCAGGTTCAGCATGGGCTTCTCTGGTTCAAGGAGCACAGAGGCTTTCCTTTTTACTGTGGCCCTGCAGATTTCAATTGATCCGAAACCAACTTGCATTTTCTAAATGATGCTGCTGAGTTTGAACTTCGGAGAGAAATCCAGTTGCTAGAAATGAAAGTTGCCAATTAAAAATCAGTCTATTTATGTGGCTTAGGGGAGCTGAGAAGGAGAAAGGGAGAGAAAGAAAAAGCCAAATAACTCATTAAGTGATCTATATTGTGCCAATACAGTTGGCAATTATAATTATCCTAATAAGACTTTCCCACTTATATAAGTCCTTCCATTCAGGGATCTCAAAACACTTTGCAACCATTAATGATGTTGGATTCATAACATTCCTGACCTCATTTACCGGAGAGGGAATTGAGGAAAAGAGAGAAAACACCATTTTCTGTAACAGAGAGCTTTCATTTTGTAACTGCCTGTAGAGTTTACACTTGAAATTAAATCAGGGTCTGTTCTGAGCTCTTGAGAAGGCAGAAGTCCTAGACTGACAATGTGAGTGCAAAAAAGCCTCCCAAAAGAATAATGAGAATTGTGTGAACTGGGACAGGCTGTCTGCAAACCTTCTGCAAGGAGCCTTTGGTCACCAAAATTTTTCACCCTGGACTAATGTAGAGAACTTCTTTCTGCCTCTGCTCTGCACACAGAAGCATCCCTGCCCCTACCTGATAGTCACATGTGGGATGGGTGATACCAGTGCCCACATCTGCACACCCTTGGGTTTGGCTCCTTCTCTGAAAAGAAAAATGAGACAGAAGCAAAGTGAAATACTGGGAAAAGAAAAAAAAAAACACCAAAGTGGAACAATGTCTTGGTTTGAAAAACAGGTGTCTGCCAAGGAAGGCAGGAACCTCCCTTGGAATGGAGAATATGACCCCTTCCCTCTGAATTATTATAACTTTGAAATTAAGGGGCTTTCAGTCAGATACATGGGAAAAGGAATAACAGCTCTTTACTAATATGTATCTATGTGTAACAAGGCAAAGGAACAACCACAAACAAACAGAAGCAGGAACCCAGTCCCAGCCCTCTCTCAGCTGCAGGCACTTTCCCTTTGGTGCAGTTCTGCTCAATCAGGTGCAATGATTCCAGGTCCCATTGCTTGTTGTGCCTGTGGGGCAGAGGAAATCACCCTCTGCTCTCTTCAGCAGGGAAAAGGCCTGGGGAGGCTCTGCATTTCCAGAAAATCAGATGCCAGCAGGGAAGAGTTTAGATTGGAGCACTGAACAGAATCAGAGATCCAGAAAACAAAATTTCTGTGGAAAACACTGAAAGAATTTGAATAACCTGTAAGAAGAAAACTGAGACAGGAAAGAATGGCATCCTTCAGCTATGGTAAAAATTCTGTTTTCTTCTTCCATGATAGCCAGGATAAGACCTGTCAGAGGAGGGTTCAGGAGGAGGGGAGAGGCTCTTGCCCTGGATGAACACAGTAACTATTATCCCAACAATCCACTCCCCACAGGGAAGAGCCTCTCTCTGTGGACCATCTCAGTGAGCTGAGCCTTTTAAAGATAAAGTTAGCCCTTAGAAATAATTGGAATATATGTGTTATATCTGTAAACATGCTAGTGCTTGCCACAGGGTTTGTATCGGAGGAAAAAGGCCATCAGGCTTGTGCAGTAGTTTGGGACCAGAAAAGGCCCAAAATTAAGGGAGAATTGCAGAATTGCAGCTTCCATATGGGGGCTGCAAACTGCTGCCAGCACCATTCACCCCAGGGCTCTGGGAGTCTACAAACACACGCTTACACTGGTGGCCCACATTTTAGAGTTTTACAGAATAAGGATGTTGCTTTTAAGGCAGGGAGGAGCTTCCAAAACTATTTTCTGCAAAAAGAAAAGAATTTTACTCATTGAAGACCGCTCATGAATCTGCTAGAGAAAAGAGCCATCTTATAGATTCTCCTTTGTGTGGCTCTTCTCCACCCAGTAATATTCATCTAAAAATGAAATTAACTTTCTTTCTCTCATTACTGAAATTCCCTGTCCAACCAGATAGCCAAATAATGTTAATACTGATTTTAATTCCAAAAAGTACACAAAAAAAGGGAAATTTTCTCATTATTAATGAAAGAAAAGCCCAATTTAGCATATCTAAATGTAAAGTGTAAGATTGATAACCCATACAATAGCAACCATGAAAAAGTTACAAGATGGAATTATTCTCTCAGGGCTTTTATCAAGGTAGTTACTGTAAGTTCAATGTGGAATTCACACAGAAATCACTCAGAGAATTCAGCATTCACATACTTCCCTACTCTAAATAATTCCCCAGGCAACAGTAAAATTCTCTCTTTATGCCTACATCATTCTGGTTGTGTCAGCAATTAGCACAGGAAGTTTTAGGAGTGTGCTGCCTTTCTTCAGAGTTAGAGGGAAGTGTGCATTGCAGGCAGCCAGGATGCTCAGGAGAGGCTGCATTTGCTGGCTCCTGGCTGATGGACACACAGAGAAAGGGGGTGTGGACCATCACACCCACCCAAAGCCCTTCCACAGGAGAGTTCCAGCTGGAGGCAGGAAGCTGCTTCCCACACTGCAAACACTGCTGGAGAACTGAGCACTTCAGGAGGTTTGAAATGAAGAGTTGCCTGTGCCAGATTAAAGTCTGTCCCAGGGTAGCAGCTTTGTCAGAGGGAGATGAGAAGCATCAGGCCCTTTATTCTCTCCTGCAAGAGTTCTCCTAATTAGGTATTACCGTGTGTTTTTCCTCGTGGAGAGGCTGTTTTAGTTGCTCCTAACAGTCACTGGGGGGAATTCCTGCTGTGCAGAGAGCAGAGCAGCATTCTCCTGCCTCATACCCATGACAGGAAAAATGCACTGTGCCACACAGCTAAAAATACATCGTGGTATTTATCAGCTGGTCTTCTGCAAGGAAAAGGAGGCCCACGTAAGGTCCTCCAGGGAGGAAAATAACCCCTTTTGTCCTCTTAGCTCTTGATAAATAAGTATTTTCTGGAGGCAACATGCAGCATTAAAAGGGACAGCAGCAAATCTTCATTCGTTTCCCTTCCTCTCTCTGCCTCTTATTCACAGCAATTTTGTGGCACTCCTGGACTCTGGATCTGCACAGGGAACATGCTGGGGAATGATGTGAGCAATTGTATGTGATTTAAAATTTTGTCTGACCCCTCCATGTCCAGCACTAAGCTATATTTCCTAAGAGATGAATTTTGAAGGCCATATATTTTTCGTGTGCCCAAATTTTAATCTATCTGGCCATTTTAAAACTGCAGAAGTGGAGGGAGGGGGAAGAAAAAGCACTTTGAAAATGGCACAGTGGAAACTGTCTGAAAAACCACCCTCCACAAACACCAGCTCAAGCCTTGTCTCAATGGAGCCAGAGGGAAAACCCAGAATATAAGAATATCTGAACAGGAATAGAGTTGAGTGCTAACTCCAAAGGTGGTACCACCAACAGGAGCCCTCCTTCAAAGTCTGTTTTTTCTTTAGCAGGTGACACAATGTGAGTGCAGTGGGAGAGATGCTCTGATGCCCTTGCACAGGTCTGTGGGGTGCTGGCAATGCTGAACACCTCCAATATTCAGCTTTGCTCTATGGGACAGACTGAAGCTGTTCCAGTCATTTAATGCCATAAATTTAGCAAAGGAGCCAGAAGAGTGGAACACAGAAGAGTGTGTCAGGCAGACAACACACAACTGTAATTGTTTTAGGAAAAGTTCCCAAGTTCTGACACCAGAAGTCTGCATTAAGTATATTTGTTTCTTTCCATATTCATTAACACAATTTGCTATTTTCATCACACTAATGAAATGAATTCATTACTGCTGCACAGTGTCTGTACATATTCTTATGAACTGATTTTATGCATTGTGTCAAGGTTTCTTTGCACAGGCAGATGGGGTTTTTTTCATTTTCCTTAGCCTTTGTGGTTCAAAATTTTTGCTAGTTTTCTTTCTATTTTAATTGTTTCTGGGGAGGTTAGTGTGAGCCATTTGGAGCAAGACACTTTAAAGAGATCTCACTAAGGGAGTGAAGAAGGTTCTTTCTTTCTTCTTACACTTTTAACATACTTCAATAGAGGAACACGGGGCACTCATGGTGCTGGTTTGGAGGCAGAAGAATTAAAACCCTCTGCACACAACCAAAACACTGAATATTTGAGTCACCTGTGATGTTTCCACGTGTAGGAAGAGCTGTTCTGGACACAAATGAGGACCATATAGTGGCCTTTTAGAAGAGAAAATTTATCCCCATTTTTGTAGTGTGCTTCAGAGGTCACAGTAAAGAAAATCCCATTTGGATTGAGAGAGTAAAATTTAATTTATCGCAGAGACAGTCCCCTTAGGCTGCTTCTATATTATTTTTGATGGGGCATTTTTTATTGTATTTCATTTAAAGGTGGATGAATGGACCAAGAGCAGCAGGATGATGCTCAACAAGGCCAAGTGGCAGGTGCTGGGCTTGGGTCACAACAACCCTGGGCAGTGTTCCAGGCTGGGGAAGGAGTGGCTGCCCAGGGAAAGGCCCTGGGGGTGCAGGTTAAAGGGCCTTATATAAAAGCCTCACCCTAATATAAGCATCAAAACACTGCATTTGAAAATGTTTTGGTGTCTGTTGTCACTGTGGTCACCTGGTGTGCAGTGAGCCCTCCTTTCAGCTCTCCGCTGACCCCACACAACCAAGAACACAATTCCAAATTACACATGGCATGAAAATTTTTCAAAGTTGTCTAAATGTATCACTAACCTACAGGCTGTTAATTGCAGCGTGTAAAGTCTCAACTCTCCATGAGAATAAATTTCCCCCCTCAAAGAGGAAAAACAGAACAAACACTAATACTTACCAAAAGAAGAAAAAAAGAAAAATAACACACTCACAAAATGAAATAAAAATATCTTTTCCCAAAACTTTGTTACAGCTGAGGAACCTGTGCGGCCTTGAAGTCCAGGGAGTGAGGAATTGGAAAATTTTTGGCTTTTTATGAGCTTCAAGCTGGACAGAAATTTTATATTACACATACAACATAAATACATATTTATACTAAATATATATATATATATACATATAGACACACATGCAGCTTTCTATCTTTATTTTGAATCAACAATTATTCAGATTAATAACACCCTGTTGCTTTCTTCAATTCAGCCATCTATCTGCACCTACCATGTTTTATCCTTCAGCATTGAGGTTGTGTAGGCAAAACCAAGCTTTCAGCCTCTCCCAACCCTCCTGTCAGCATCCTTTCCTTTCCCCAAAGAACAACCTCCAGCCAGCAGCCCTGACCTGCAGGATGCCAGGCTGCCAGGGCTTGGAGTGGGTGCAATGTGTGCAATGGGTCTGATCTCTCCCCTTGGATCAGGCTCTGGCAGCTCAGCATGCCATGGCTTCAGCCTGCAAAGGAACTGCATGAGAAAGTTGTTCTTCAGCTCCTTCCTTCTCCAGAGATTTGCTAAAATCCTGCCTGAAACTCATGGAAGGGCACAGATGAGTGGACTGGGCACCAAATGCATTTCACTATGGTGCATTTGTGCCATGTGGGTCGACAGCAGGGGAAGATCAGATGTGTTTCAATGTCCATGTGGATGATGATTTCCCCCCTAAATTAATTAACTTTCATTAGATAAATCAATATTCCTGTCACGAAGAAGAAAGGAGAGCTAAAATGTATACTGTGCAGAAAATACAGTACAAATGTATTGAATAGTTTAAAGATAATTTGTCCAGAGACTACAGTCATTTAAAAGCCCTCAAATGTAATTTTGAAAATTGCTTCACCAAGCTAATAAAAAGGGAACCAATGTAAAACCCCAGAAAGATACATTTTTATTAAGGTTTTTTTCTCCATTTTTCACAATTACTGAAGGTTAGAATTATTTCTTATTTGCCAATAAAAGATTTTCTAGGACTCTTCAGGTACACATTACAGAGCAGTTACCCAAATCATCGTAGCCAAATGAGACAGCTTGGAAATAAACTGGCTGCATGTGAAACTAATACATTTAGCATTATCTGTAAGTTTCTAGGTTTTCAAAAAGCAGCTAAAAGAGTTCTCCATCCAGACATAAAAAAATATTTACCCCTCCAAAAAGACTGGCTGAGACCATATATGCTGATAGATGTGGAGTCCTGACAAACCAGAGCCTCACCCGTGCTTATCCTGGAGAAGGCACAGAGCAAAACAACTCAGGATAAAGTGTCCCCAGGGACCCCACACTGGGGACAATGGAAAGCTTTGCTCTGGCAAAGTTCTCCTTGGACTTACTCATGGAGTGGCCAGCAGGGCTGCTGAGTCCTTGTCCTTCAGACTTGTCTTTGGCTCCAAAAAGCCACCTGTAAGAGCTTTGCAGTCAGAAAAGCCACAAGGGGATTTCCAGCTCTGTGGAGAAAGTGCAAGCATGAATATCTTTTCTTTCCTTGTTGCTCCAGCCTTCGTAGCCTTAGAGGAGGGACTTTGTTTCACACAAGTGTGATCTTACAAAATCCTGGCCAGTCTCAAAAGCAAAAGAACACAAATAATATTACCCAATATAACATCCAACCTCTGTAGAAAACCAGCTGCAGAGGCTACACAAAATCACAGACATGTTTAAGATGCCTTGCTCATGTGTTGTTGGAGCAGTCCTTGCAAATTGCCATTAAAATACATAAAACCAGAAGAAAGGAACATTGTTTATTAAGATCACATCTGCATTCAGCACTTCTGTAACACTGAAATGAGCTACACTGTAGGGCTAACAGGATTTCCCAGGTGCAATAAGAAAGGAGGGGAAATTGCAGGTTTAGGCTGGGGTGAGCAGCTCACCTCAGGACAGAATGTGTTTCCCTCTGACAGTGAGGGTCCCACTGCCTGGAACAACCCCAGCCCACCTCCAGAAAGAGCACATTACCTTCTGCAGAGCCTGGGAAGTCTCCTGCAGCAGGAAGCAGAAATGCAGGCCCTGTGGCATGAAATTTTTTTACTGTGGGGGATCTAAAGCCTTCAGGGAGCACATCCCATGGCAGCAGAGAGCCCTGAGCTTGGCAGATCCCAGCCCCAGGTTTTGGCAGCAGTGTCCTGTCCCTGAGGGCTCTTTCAGGCATGGTCTCTATCCTACACATTTTGTCTCCCAGCTCCTTTCTGAGGTTTCTCCCCTTGGAGGTGTTTTGCAGTGCTCTCTGACCCTTGCCAGTGCAGTGTAGTGTTTTTGGCAGGATGCTGCTGGCAGGCTCCAGTGCACTGCCTCCCTCCATCCTTAGGAGCTCCTCTGACCCTGAGGGATGGCAAGGACCGTGCTGGGAGCTCTGGACTCTGTGCATTGCTGGGTGCCACATGCACTGCTTGGGGCTGCCAGCCTTGTGCACACCACAGCTGTCCCTGCAGTTTTCTTTCTCTGAGGGATTTATTCCTCCCCTTCACAGGCAGAGCAGCCTCGCTGAATGAGTCTGTATATGCTTTAATTTCTGTGAAACTCAATCATCAACTTGTCTCTAGGGAGTCTTTTCCAAAGGGGAAACTGTTGTTGTTTCCTCCAGAAACAGCACATAACATCACCTGTACAAGTTTTCTTTGAAATGACAAGCAGTAATGCTTCTGAGCTCCAGCAGCTCCCACTGCCAGTGCCTACCAGGTGTGAGGGGTCCAGAGATCCCAGGCTCTGCCCCCAGTTCACCCCGTCCATCTTCTCTGTAGTTCTTGCAGCTCCCCAGCCTGACAATGCTGCTGCTGCTCAGTTACTGCTATTCTTCAATGATCTCATTTCCCTCCAGCACATATTGATGCTGCTCTGCTGTAATCACAGGAGTTGAGGCAGGGTAAACTCAGGGGAAGGGGTTTTGGATTTGTTTATTGATGTCCTTTTTGTAATCTGCTGCCAGTGGGGAAGTGTTTCTGCCTCTGAGCTTCAAAGCCCAGCTGTAGGGGCAGCACAGCTCTTTCTCACAGAGACCCTGCTGCCTACCCTGGGGAAGGAGTTACTGAGCCACACTGCCCATATAAATAATCCAAGAGTCAATTGATAATCTGGACTCCTAATAACAAACAACTGCTGATTCCAGCCATGCCATGCCATGCCACTAAATGTTTGCATTTTTCATCCTCTGGCACAAGCCAGAGCATCTTCGCAGTGGCTCCTGAAAACATCCTCTCTTCCCACACATTTTTTGGGTGCTGTGTGCTCCTTCTTACCTTCGTCACAGTGCCAAGGCTGACAGGGCACTCAGAGCTCACCTGTTTGTATGTCACTTCAGGGCTCCTCAATGACAGAGCAATCTCCTCCAGCCTGTTTAAGAAAGATCCAGGACAATCAGAGCTCTGTGTCCCATTTCCAGAGTATGGCTTGGCATTTTGGGGTCCAGTGTTTCTCATTCTTCATGTGCCTTTTCTGCCCAGCCTACAGAGATCTCAGAAGGTCTGAAGCACAGCACCATTTCCCTGAAAGCCTTTACCTCTCTAACTTTTGCTTTTTTCTCTCAAAAGTCCTCTGTCTCAGTTAGATGCCAGATCAGAAAACAGCAGGGGAATCGAGAGACTTGCACAAAAGCATTTGCTCCTAGAAAACTTTTTGCTCCAAATCCAGCGGAATCAGAAGGAAGCTGCTCTCCTGATTGCTCCTTTTGGAAACCAAATCAACCCAAATCAACAGAGCTTTTGTTACTCCCACTCCTCTAACACAGCTCTCTGAGCACAGCAGAAACAGTGGAGGATCAGTGTCCTGAGTGCTTTCTGGCAGAAAGCCATGCTCCAGTGCTCCCTGTGAGGGCTGCTGGGCAGGAACCCATAGCCAGTCAAGCACTGAAACAAATCTGAGGCCACTTGCTCCTACCTGACACCATTCTTCTGCTTAACCTCAGAATAATCAGTAGGAAACTGCATGCCTCATTGCTTTCTTTTTAAATCCCTGGCAACACCCCACACATAGGCAAGCACTGCCTACACCAAACAGGTACAGAAAGGTATTTGCCTCTATCAGGACTGTTCTCTAAACACCACCAGGCATGGGTGAAAACTGTTCTGCACATTGCTTTCCTTAAAAAAATCTGGTAATACCTCTATCTAAACCACTGGAATATTGGTTTGGCCTTATAAGAGTATGTTGAAAACAACGTGAGCTGCTTTCATTCTGACTACAACCCCAGGAAAAACTACATCTGGTTTGGCATAAATATACATAAATATACAAGAAGTCATTCACTTCCAGATTTTTCAGATTATTGCCAATACAAGCACCACTGGAAACCCTCCTTGTGTCTTTCTAGAGGGTAAACTCTACCCTTAATCCTCACCTCCAAATACACCATGATAACCAGTCTGACTCAATAGCCAGAATTGCAATTATAAAGGGTTAATGTAGATGTAAAATTGATATAGGTTTGAAATACATGTTTTTTATATATACATGAGCTTCCCTATGGAGATACATACAGACATGTATGTATTTATGGAAAAAAGGCCTTCTTTCTTTTTGAAATCCCATCTCTAACCCTTAACACCAGGTAAATGCCATTATCCAGCTTAGCTTTTAAGGTCAGCAAAAAATTATTGAAAAATTGTTGTCCAATTACATTCTCTCACAAATCCGAGATTTACCATGGTGGACATTCAACAATCAACAAAATGGGAGACTGGTGTCTGCTGTAACCCTAGGAAAAGCTTGTCTCTACTTACTGCTCATGAAACATCCAGAAGAAAACTACTCTCTTCACTCCTTATCTTCTGAAATCCTAAATTTACCATGCCTAATCTGGTGTATCTTGACAATCTACTTTCCATTGCAACATTGATCTTGAAAGAGTTCCCCTTGCAGGAATTCAGCCTTATTTTAGGTTGCTAGACCTATATGATACAGTGGGAACTTTTTCCTGGAACCCATCTTGAATGGAGAGTAAACTACGCCAGCCAAGTGCTACACCTCCACCAAAACTGGCCCCAAAGCTACTCCTTTAATCCTTTCCCTAGTATTCCTCATCCTTTCCCATCTCCTGGCAGTGATCAAGATGAAACCACTAGAAACACTTCAAAATTAATATAATTCCACTTTCTGCTGGTCCATGAAATGTGAACCACCCATCTAATGACACCTGCCCAGTGCAGTTTGGCTCAGAGACACCTGATACAGACTGGAAACTCCCACCCAGGGAGGAGACAGCCAGAAACCCTCCCAGGAAGGCACCTGGGAAATCTGAGACACTCCATTCTTAGCAGAGCTTTCCTAAGTGATAGAATTGCTGTGTCTGTTAAAGCAGCTCTTCCTTTGATTTCCATACTGCAAGTGAGATTAAGAAAAATTAGTTTCCTGCATGAGTTCCAAGGCCTTTGTGAATATAAACACAGGTGGATTCCTGTTGCATGTAAGTAATTTACAGGATTCAAACATCCTGACAACACCAGAAATTGAATTAAATAATCAAGATTTTTTATTTGCTTGGGGTTTCTTTCCTTTTCTCTGAAGAGGGGTGAAACACTCTGAGAGATCAAATTCTTTGTTCTCTTCCTCCAAATTAATTAGAATAAAATAGAAAAAAACTAGAAAAAAATAGAAAACTAAACCCATGATTCTTCTCTCACCTATTTCACTTCTTTTCAGGACTACAATCTGGTTGCAATCACTCTTTCATGCTCTAAGAATCAGGGGTCAAGTGTATGTTTGAAGAACTGGTTTGAGTATGTAAGCTCATTTTCAAAGGTAATAGGGTTGTGTCCCACCACAGCAAATCCTGTTTGCTAGTCCCAGGTAAGAGAAAACCTTATACTAAATGCCTAAAGATACCCTGGGTCCATGTCTTGTGATTAGATTTTTGAAACCTGAGAAGAAAAATGCTCTCTCCAGAGCTTTTCTTATGATTCCCAACTTCTGGATGGCTATGAGGTAGAGTCCACTGCAACCTCTTTATTTGTAGTGGGCAAATAGTTTTACACTCTTTCTATTTTATCACTGTTTATATTCATTACGTTTATGGAAATACTGTAATTTGAGACTTCTGATCCCTTGGGAAAGGTTAGAATGAACAGCTTCAAAAGTTGCAGTGGAAAAAATGACAGGCTATCTCCTCCAGAGATAAATTTTATATCTGAAGCCAGGCTAAAAGAGCAGGAAGAGATTTGTTATGGATTCACACAAAACTTGAAAGCAGAGTTAAGGAATCTGCCTTCAAGACCCTCCCTCACTCCTTACCAAACCTGGTTCTAGCAGTTCAAAGTTGGGCCCCATCTGAACACAGAAAGCCCCAAACCATGGGTCATCCCAGTCCAATTCTCATTTGGGACATTTCTGTTTAGGAATTTTCTTTTTTGTGTGCTGCTTCACTGGAGCTTGATGAAAATCAGACACAAAACAGTTACACTTAACTAAAGACTAAGCAAAAAGGCAAACAGAATGTACTGACTTTACAGTCAATTAATATGTGAATATTAAATATGTTTCCCCTCTTCAGCCCTCTTATTTTCACATGAGTTCTGCCAAGGGGCGTTGTGCTTTGGATATTCAGATACTTCTCAGTTCCACGGTGGTTTTCTAGCTGAAGTCATGCATAAAGAGATGGAAAACACAGCACAAATCAGGCTCTGTGAGCACTGATGAACTATTTTTAATAATCCTAACACATAAAGCCTCTGCTCCATGGCATTTATGTAACTCTTCTTTGTTTAGTACCACCTCCATCAGAACATAACTATTTGCAGCTCGCTGAAAGCAGATCTCTTTAAAAGCATAAGCTACCTTGAACACATTAAGTCTGTAAAAACTTATCAGTTTTATAAATAAATAACTGAGTGATAGGGCCTTATTTGAAACAAATGGCAAAACTACCTCGATGTGAATCATTTGTCATTATCAGAATTTAACTTCTTCAGCTCCTCCTCAATAAATTCCTTGGCTTTTATTACAGCTGCCTGTGTGGAATGTTGCTATCTGAGACTGGCAGACCTTGTAACACACCCAGAATAGCTAGCTTACATTTTTCTTGTATTAACAAGTAGGTAGAAACCTTTCCTTTAACTTATTCAATGCAACAAAACAAGTACTAGGCAGGGACTTTTGTCAGACTGTCACCTAAAAAGACTTCATCTGGGACACAGGACCTGCGTATTTGGTCCTGTGTTCCACAGATCTTGGGGCCTCAAGTGTGGGTGAGCTCATGGTCTGTCGAGTTTCCAGGGAGCCTAAAACCAGCCTGGCATGGGCTGTGCAAAACTCTATTGCAGAAATCACATTAATGCTCACACCCAGAGCTGAACATCTCACATGTAAAGTTAGGATGCAATCTGGTGGCCTTTCAGTGCCCATCACCCTGCACACCTGGCAAAGGCTGGAGTGGCCACACACATGTTTTATAAGCAGGGAAGTGAGACATAAAACCATTTCATCCAGGAAACAAGAGGTGCAGAGCAATGAACCCCTTTGGGCAGCACAAACTCACCTAATGGCTTTCAAGCTCTTTGTGAGGGCTGGTTTTGAAATGCACAGCAATTTACACCTGGTACCTTCATGCCAGTGGTTCATGAAGGAAGTGTTGGCATGGGAGGTGCCCAGCAGCAGCCCAGCCCTGCTCTTGTGACAGCTGATGTACTTTGCTGCTGACAGAATCACCTCTGCTCACTCCTTTGGAAATTCTCCTTTAGAAATTCTCCTTGTCAGGCAATGACAGATAAAGCCTCCCCTGGTTGATGGGCTGTGGATCGAATTACCACAGAGGGAATTTCACAATCACACTAGATTCCAATATTTTTCTTCTCTATTTATTCTGGCCGAGAATTCAATTTTCTTTTATATGAAAAAATATGGCCAGCATATTTTTCTCATCCATGCTGAAGGTAACTTCACTTAGAATAGCTTTGCTAGCAGCCCTTCTCCTAAATGTAGTGCTCTTTGCAATGAACTTTGCAGCTTCTTTCCAAGTTGCAGAATGCCCTCCATTTTCACTGGCTTGTCCTGATTAGACCTTTATACTTCTGACTGATTTCCTCTGTGGTTCATGTCCATGCCAGGCAATAAGGTGGAGATTTTAATAACACAGTTTTGGGTGCAATGTTATTCACAGGTCTCCATCAACTTCTATGCTTCTGAAATTACCCTCTTCAGTTATATCTATTAATTCCCCATGAAGTTTAAGAGTTCTCCATATGTTATGCCCCTAACCTGGAGCCACATCACATTCATTTTCTAAGCAGCTTCTACTTCATTTCATCTCAAAATTCAAACAAAATATTTCTTATAATGTGCTTTACTTTTCAGATTTTTCCATGCTGGGATCATGGCCAGGCAGCAGTTTAATTTTTTTTAGAGGCAGTGTTCTCTTGCAAGTAGAGTCAGACTTACTTATGAGATTCAAGCAGTACAAGGAAATCTTTTCATGAGACTGATCTGAATTTTGATTCTCTAATAAAAGTTGGAACAGGAGACAAAATTGGTGTGATTTAATTTATAATCTCTGAACCATGCAGCAAATGTAGCCCTCCCTCTCTGCTTTCAAACCAGTTCCAGTTTGTTCCTGTGTATTATTTACACAGATACATTCACTGAATAGTTTATTAAGAGATTTTCAGGTTGGTCTTGCTCCTTGGAGTTATTTTACATAAATTGAGGAACTGCTATTGGTTTGTTACTCTGGTTAGTAAACATGCAGCAAAGAGGAAGATAACCTAAAACACACAGAATTGTTTCTGCTCCATCAGGGCCTCACAGAAGACACCTGTACTGTCAGAAGAAAAATGTAGAGCAAGCAGTGAAATCCCAGAAAATAATCAAGGAGTCGTAGCTGAGTTTATGAAGCTTGCCTCAGCTGCCCACGCTCAGCAAATTTCACATTGTGAGCTAGAAATGAAGACTGAAATCAAAATCAAGAATAAGGGTGTTAGGCACTGTGAAGGGGCAGTCTGTTGGTCGGAGGAATTCAGCACTTCAGTGTGCAAAATGCTGGACATGAACACACAGACACGTGGGACAGCCTGCTTCCTGAAGGTGAGCTGAGCCCCAGGAGCTATTTTAATTACTCAAATTGCCATTAATACTACAGGTAAAATACTGCAGAGATGACTCAAAAATATCCACTCATGATTCTGGGATATGCAGTAGGAACATTAACAAGCTCTGAGGAAATACAATGAAAACTATTACAGCTCCAGGAAAGATACATAAAATGAGCATAGCAATATTCCTGCCTGACAGAGAAAAAGGAAGAAAGGTACATAATTTAGAGTACTGCTGTTAGTGTCTTTAGGACAGATATAAAATGAAGAGTACTGCAGTTCCCTAATTCTGGTGGAGGCACAGTGGCAATCATTAGTTATCTAGCTGTAAGGAGGAGGTGTAATAGGGAGTATTATTGTTACCTGTCCCTAAAAGACAGCAGGAAAGAGGGGGAGAGAGAGGTGATGGAAACCTGGACTGTTACCTGGCTCTGGAAGGCAGAAATTATGGGAAGATTTGCTGCTGCCCATAGCTGTGCTGTACAGCTACTAATTCATGGAAGGAGGGCTGGGGAAAACAGAATGCTCTGAATTATACCATGGCTGACTGGTACAAGGCCAGGCTTCCAGCTGCGTGCAGCTGATAAAACTCACTCATTTTTGCTGTGCTACCTTTGCATGTGTGGAGAATGAGAGGATGGGGAGGCAGGAGCAGCACAGCCCTCCTGGAGCCAGGACAGACCGTGCCAGGGCTCCTGGGGGCTGCACTTCCCCTGCAGCCCCACTTGGACCCTCAGCTGCAGCAGCCTCCAAGCAGGCACCACTTCTCCAGGCACCCCCAGGAGCAGGCAGGAAGCTGTGGGCAAGAGCAAAGGGCAAGAGAAAGGGATGGCAGAAAGAGAGCTTTTGAGAGCTCTGTGACACAGGATGTAGAGGTGCAGTATATTTGCATTTCTGCAGAGAAAAAAAATGCTTGAAGCTTTCTGTAGCCTTCAGGGTCTATCCCTTCCCTGGATGAATGATGCCTGCTTGCCTACCTTCAGAGCAAAGGGGCAACTGGAAAAAAAATTTTTTTTTTTTTACTTTTTTTTTTTTTTTTTTCCCTTTATCACAAGAAACAATCACAGCTCAGATGGCACAGGTGCTGAGTGGAACACCTCTCCACCTCTCCAGTTTCTAGCACACTCCCCTGTATTTTCCTCACACTCAGGCTTTGAATTTCTGTTCCAAGGGTGTAATACTGACAACACTTGAGATAAGGTCCAGTGAAGTGTTTCATTTTAGCTCACTCAGTTTTAAGGGTCAGATCCCTTATTAAATTCCAGCTCTAGGAACACAAAAGAAACTCCAGTGCTGCTCAAATGAATCCTTTTTTTCCTGTTTTGGCCACTATCCACCGTCCATCAGATGGAAAGACGTGAAGTTCAGATGGAAACTGATGGAAAGATGTGAAACAAGTGAATCTTGTGATTAATTTGTAATATTGAAGAAGAAAGATAAGGAAGGGAGCACTGAATGGGCTCAGAACTCTTGTCCTGCATCCACAATAATTCCATCCCTTCCTCTGACAGCATGTCATTGGGTCTCACATCCTCCAAGGCAGTAAAACAGACCCCACACCACCCTGAGACTTTTGGGCAGAAGCAGTGAGCCTGCAAACATCCTCCAGCAATGCCCCATCTCAGCATCCATACCCAGCATTAAGTAATGGTGCTGTTATCACCAGGGTGCATCTGCTCATTAATACCTCAAAGATCAGAGCCTGACATTGGATCCCACTGCATGCACAGTCTGTGGACCTTCCAAGCTGGAAAAGGCACCTGGGTTCTCCCCTCTGAGGGGGAAGCACAGGCAGAAATTAGCACAAAGTTTTGCTCCTGTACCTGCCACACAGACACATTCCACTGAGCAGGGGAAAGCTCCTTGTGGCAGAGCCATTTGCTTCTCTTTGGTGAGGACAAGTGGATAGAAGAAGTCAGGTTAATTTGTAAATCACTTCAATTTCCGCTCCAAAGACTGAAATGAAAAGAAAAGCGCAGTTATTTTTTACTTTAATATGATTTTTCTGTGAGTCCTTTTATTGACCTCAGCTGGGAAGGATGGCTTGCTGACATGGGCTGAACTCTTCAGACACTGCCCCATGTGAAGCCTCTGAGAACATCTTTTCTTGGGGACACTTTGAGGGTTAGAGACCTTGAGCCATGCAGATGCCCAAACTCCAGCCTTGGACACTGAATTCCTGTTCTTCATATTGTTTTACACTCTTTGTCAAGTAATACAACTGTGTCTAAGGCTGTTAATCCTCAGCCATGTGTTTTGAGTCCCAAATTATTATTACCAAAAAAATTGATGGTGTTAAAAGTGGATCTAAGTTATGCAAAGTTATGCAAAGCTTTACTCTCCTGGGTTGACCTTAGAGTCAGCAAGAAGCCACTTCAGAATGCTCTTCACTTTGTAAGAGTGGCAGGATCCAGGCATCATTAATTAATAAAAAATTAATATGAATTGTAAATACCTAGTTGGATGGTTATATGAAAAGATACAACACACAGAACTGAACTCCTTCTGATTTCTGGGATCAGTTATCTAATATCAGGGACATGCTATTCTGGGAATACCATGATGTTCTTTCATTGACTTGCCTAAGTCTGAATATAATTAAAAAAAAAAAACAACTCTGTCACCCCTTTCTTGTCTTTCCCCAGACATTGTTTTTTGCTCAATCTATTCTGCTTTCTAATTTTTCTCTTTTGCTGTCATTTTTAATGAGTACACTTGGCTAGATGACAGGATTTCTGCAGAATAGTTGGATATGTCAACATTTGTCTTCTTTCCAATACACACTGGCAAAATACATTTCAAAGACTTCGAGTTTCAGAATACCATATTTCTCTTTAACTTTCATATTTATATGTGCATTCCACAAAATATACATGGCCATTACTGGCGTGTTTCACTGGAACAAAATCATACACTATATAAATAATCTTTTAAAAAAAATTGGACAGCTACTATTAAATATTTCAATTATCACTAAATTTCAATTCTCTGAGGAGTGCTGGATATAAAAATACATCAAGTCTATTACATTATGACACGAAATAATGTAAAACTATCTAAGAAACATGCAAGATATAAATTCAAGAAAATTCTCAAGCTCAGCCCTCATAATAATATTCACTGCCAATCTCTGGGCATGGGTCCTGCAGGAATATGAGGAATTACTGATACTTCATAGAGAAAGAAATCCTGGGTTTGTGTGTACTCAAACTTTGTACCTTTTCAGCTCCACAACTTGTGAGACTGCCTATGGTTTTGTGGTTTCCCCTAAACATTTCTCCACTTCTTTGGCACCAAAAAGTTGTAAAAAGTGGTTGGTTCAATGCAAAATATTTGATTGCAAGGGAAGAAAAATCCCATCAGTTTCTCTCCAGTTCACTCCACCCTGTACTGATCAAGCAGTTATCTGTTCACTCATGCATAGGGGAAAGGAAAGAAAAAAAGGGGAGTTGAATGACCGTGTAGAAGAAGGGAAAACAAAGAAATTCAGGGAATTTTTGCAGCTTTGAAATATAAGAACAACTTAGCTCTGGGGGCAATTTAATTAATTAACACCTAAATGTTCCTTTTGCATCTTTGTTTTCACTGATTTCCTGCGTGGTCCCAGCAACAGCAAAACTGAAAAGCAGTGCATGACAACACAATCAGATGAGTTATTTGTTGCAATAGCTAATTTGTACTCAGTAAATCACCCTTACAAATGCTCTGAACTCTTCTTCCTGCTTTACCAATGCTTTTCTTTTTCCTTTGAGAGCACACTGAGCCCTAGAGCCAGAGAAAATCCCCAGTTCCTTTCCTCCTGCTATGATTGCCTTGCCTGAAGTTTCCACATGGAAAGGAAGGAAGGCCACAAGGTTGATTGTTCTGCAGTTTTCCCAAGGATGCCTGGTACTTCCTCAGCAAAGCCTATTCCAGAGTTCTCAAGAGGAGGATGCTGGAGGTGGATTTTGGCTCTATGACTTCACAACATAAAAGGTGATAATCTTGTTTTCAGGTTGCTTTAACAGAGGCACGAGCAGAACATGAGATATTCACGTACTTGGCCTTTGCCCAGGCACAAATAGGGAGAAAATGAGACACAGGTTTGGGCAACAGGGGATGCCCTGGTGTGTGGCAGGTTTTGAGGCAGGGAAGGCTGGGGAAGGAATTCCAGGTGAAACAAAACCCACATGACTGCTCCAATTTGGAGCCTAACTCAGGAACAGCACTAATCTTCCCTTTGAAAAGTCTTTGAAATCACTTGAAAGAAAGCAACAAAAGGCAAACTCTTGAAAAAATAAGCTATGTGATTTTCTGCACCCCACAGTTCCTTCAGTGTGGGTTTAACTATCAGTTTAATTACTTCTGCTTCCATTTTTTTTTTTTTCATTTTTATATTGGTTGCACTGGAAATTCATGCAGATTATGAATGCTTCCCTCAGCGAGCTCCCTGAATAAAGATTCAAATAATAATACCTCAAACCTGTGAACATGTCATTGCTAACCTCATCACAAAGCACACGCTGCACTCCAGCAACTTAGATTGCTATTGACTTAAAACCAGAATCCTCTGGCTTTCAGCTGTACTTTTGTCAAAGAAATTCAAAGAGAAAAAGAGGAATAAAGTCAAAGTGTAAGTTCAGGAATGACCCCCTGTGTAAAATCACACACTTTCATGTACAACAAGCCCAGCTTTCCAGTGACAAGGGTTAGTGAAGATCTAATTAAGACTGAGCAAGTTCCCACTCTTGCCCAGAGGAGTGGGGGTGACTCCTGACAGCCCAGTCCATGCACAAGCCATGACAGCAATTACAGCAATTACTTCAAACAAAAGCTCTGAGCTCCATCTAGTCACTGTTAGAGATTAAGACAAAATTCTAGGGCTGCAGGTGACATTTTGCCCTGTATCCTTAAATTT
Organism: Drymodes brunneopygia; assembly: GCA_013400955.1. NCBI lineage: Eukaryota > Metazoa > Chordata > Aves > Passeriformes > Petroicidae > Drymodes > Drymodes brunneopygia. The sequence goes on along the minus strand of VZTZ01014979.1, from coordinate 920,196 downwards.
ACCTCGCTCTGCAGCTGCCCCTGGGGTGGCAGGACAGCAAAGATCTCAGCCCAGCTGGTGCCACTGTGCAGCCATGCAACAGGAGCACCCCTGGATGGACAGGGAGAGCACCTGGTGCTGTTCCACTGCTCCTCTGAAAACAGAGACAGCTAGGGATTGCCCCTGGGAATCCAGGAGACCTGCAGGGAGAGGTTTTTCTCACGGAGAAGGCAGTCATCACTGAGAAGGAGGAAAGGGTAGGGAGGGGGCAGAGGTTAAGGGATCAGCAGGCTGGCAGGTGCCAGGATTTCATCTAGAGGGGACTGGGTATTCTTATCCCTGAACCACACAGTGCTGTCAGAAGGGCAGAAAACCTTGGTTTGCCCATTTCCATGCAAATGTCCACCATAACTAAAACCACAGAGGAACTGTCACTCAGTATTTTGCTGTTGGCCACAAGTGAGCTCTAAGAAGGGCAAACCTGTTGCACAGCTGGCAACAGAAGAAACACGTGGGTCTCAGAGTAGCAGTGGAATCTCCAGGCAGGACCGACCAAAAGTCTTGTTCTTCTTTATTTACCTATTTTTATATGTTTTTAAAGACAGTTAAGGATTGGTGAAAAGGGTTAACACCCCTGAAGGTTTACAGGACAAAGACATGGTCAATTATCTTTTTCTACTTCAGGGAAAGGAATGAAAATTCTACAAGTGTAAAACAATCCCGGCCGGTTAAGAAAAAACAAGGTCCATGTTTATAGAAAAGGCATGGAAAACTACAGCTACAGTGTTACAACTTATGGGGCCCTGTAAAACCAGGGCGACACAAACCCTTTAAACCAAGCTGCTCTTTGCTGCCTGCAAAAGCTGAGAACTCCCAGAGATGTGGGCAGGGTGTTCCATCAGGATGCAGAGCTCATGGCTTTTGCCATGCTGGCATTGGGTCTGCACCTTCCAAGCAGTGATGATCAGTGCTCAGAGTGAGCCCATTAACCACTTGTTCCTCCTTGTGGAGAGCTCTGGCGTCTGACACCTTCTCTTTCAAACGTCCACAGTTTTCTTCTCAAATTTCCCTTTCAAGGGCATCGCTGCTTCTCATCAGGTTTTGCCAGTGGATGTTTCAAAGGTTCCTGTATGGGATGAAATGATTTGTAGCTGAAAGCACAACAAAATTACCATATGTCATTACCACAGGGTAGAAATACAGCATACCTCACCAATAAAAAAATGATTTTGATTTGCTAGTCCCTTTTAGCCCTTTAAAATACACCATAGCCCAAAGGATTGTTTCATGCATTGCACACATCTGCTGTGTACAGTGAAACAAGAACTGAAGGCTTTTTTCATGGAAGATGAACTGAGAGGCAGTTGCTGCACTCATGTATTCCTTGAACCACCCTGTTCTCCAACCAGAGTCATCTGGAGTGGGAAAAACAAGAAAACTGTGTATAACTGTGAATAAGACTTTTAGTTGTCTGTGTGTCTTCAAATCCCAAAGAAATGTCCTGGAGTACATGGATAGCAATTATAGTACAGTTGCACAATGCTGAGGCAGTCCCTTAGAAAATGGTTTTGGATGTAGTAATCCATGTTTCATAGATGTTTTAATAAATGCTTAATCCATACTTTTAGACCAGAAGATTGCTTAAACCCCTTTCATTCTCAGATCTGTTGAACAGAGGGTAAGAAAGAACAGTGCATTAGAAATACTGGTTTTCAGTGACAATTTCAGTGACAAATTCAGCACAGTCAGTGTCTCCCCACCCAATTTATGCTGTCTTTGGAAGCTCAAAGGAACACTGAAATCCTGATCCACTTTCTGCATGCTGGTCCTGAGGGTGCCATCCTTGTTTTATATATAAAGTGGAGAGCATTAGTCTCAGGCCTATTTATGGTATTATTTCACTTTGGCTAAGTAGTTCCTTCTCAATTCTGTGGGCAATTTTGTCCATCAATCCCCAAAAGAGGTTTACAGGACAGACTGTATCACAGAAAACAAATGTACTCCCTCCCTGATATTTGGCCTTTTTTAAACCCTGTTCACACTGAACTAAAGTATCCTGATAAAGATCTTGCAGGCCATGCAAACTCAAACCCAAGGCAGGATCCTTAGTCAGAAAAGACAATGCCATTTTTGTCATTTGTGTCATTTTCCACTGGATAGATGGGAAATTCCAGGCTGACTGGCAGGAAATGCAGCAATGAGCCCACCCACAATTCAGTGTGGCAAGCACAGAACAACAGAAGGTTGCAGAAAAGGACTTGTACTGAGTATACAGCATGGGCTACGTATTTGAACATCTCACACAGCCCTTTCACATGTTAAAATTACAGGTCAACATTGCACCTCCCGTCTCAGCATTTTTTGTAAATTTTCACATCTTAAGTTTTTTGCTTCATACTCCTGCCACTGTCGTGCAGAGCCTTCCTCCTGTCCAGCCTGCTGATGTGGTATGAATGGGGTATGAGTGCCTTCAGGAGGAAGCTGCATTGCTGTGCCAGCAGAGCTTCAGCACATGCCAATTTACCTTGTGAGAGAGCTCAGTATAAGCACCCCTCTTGTGCTTTCAAATTTCATTCTAGTTTGCAACAAATGATGATCCTTTGTGCTGGAGCTTCCCTTTCCCTGATCCCTGCTAATGCACTTAATCCGTTTCTTGTTGCTGGTATCTGGAGGTCTTAACATCTTTAATACATTTCTTTTTTAAGCACTCCACAGAGGTGGGAGCAGGGCTGTTTCACAGGGAGGAGTGGGATTACACAATGTCCAGATAACTGCTGCCTGCATATCTCTGCCTGGCTGGGTCCACACGATGTGCCCCAGGTCAAAGAGGAGGTTTGTGCTCGTGGGAAGAATATTATCTGGTCACCCAAGTCAGGCTGTAATACCCAAATCACTAATGGCCTGTTATCTTCTTAGCCCAGGCTTTCTAGTCTTAGTCTTTGAACTCCTTGTGGCAGAGATTTCTCTTATGCCAGGGAAGCATTTCAGCTTCTCCCACAACAAACCCTGTGCTTGTAAAACAGCTGTACTACTACAGCTCAGAGAGACAGAGAAGTTGTGGAGAAGGCTGAGTTTGGCAAAGAACAAAGGCCTCAAGAGGAAAAGGAAATAGGGTGAAAAGTATGAAGGACATGAAAATTTTGGAGGTAATCACCCTAGTTCCTGGGAAATTGCCCATTATTGGGATATTTAAAGTAGCTTGTAAGCACCTTCTCCAATGAAGAGGCTTGCTTTGAGAACTGAAATAGTTTTACCACCATGGAATGGGTAAACAAAGAAAACACAAAGACAGAGACATACTTTTTCTAAATTATATTATATATAGAAACTAAATTCAGATATTCCACAAAGGATTACATAAATCCTGCTAAATTGTCACGGGAACTTCCAGGGTTTCACCAGACACCTTTAGCCAGCATAACATCTTTAATGCAAATTCACACAGGGAATAAAAGTGATCTTTCCCCTGACTGTCTGCCATTTGCAGTCTATCAGCAGCTCCTGCTAGATGGGCATCTGTGGCAGATTATTTTTATTCCAGCATCAAACATTTTGCCTGAAGTTCCCCATCAAACCAAGCTGCAACATGGGGGCAACCTGCATTGCCCTGTGCAGAGCAGGAATGTCAGAGGTGTTTTGGCTCAGTATTTCTTGCCTTCAGCCCCAGCATTTTTGGCAGGCAGCCTGAGCCTCCCCATCACACTGTGGGGACCGACCAAAAACGCATTTTGTGCCAACAGCACTGATGTAAAGTAGAAAACAAGAACATTGGTCTGATTGGACCCTCTACCTAGAACAAGAGGGGAATGACAATCCTAAACCAAGCATGTTTATATTGCTGGAACTCTGCCCATGGGGTTGTTTTTTTTATTTAAAATATATTGCTGAGCACTTTGCACCTCTAAAGAGGCCTGTAAGCTAAAGCAATGTCCTTCCTAAAACCTCTGGTGGGAACTCTGTCCACCTTCACTGAGGCTGAGTTCAGCTTTTTTCCAAACCCTGAAAATGTATTTGAACACATAAATCTGTAGGAACTGTAAGAACCATATATACCAGCATGGAATTGGATGGGATTGATCTGGGGCAGCCAGTACACTCATCTCAGCTGCTGCCCACAGTACTCAGTTCCCAGTTGCAGTTAACCCTGTTGTGCTGGAGCTGTTTTAATTACTGATCAACTCTGTAAAATACATCATTTCAAGGGAGCATTACATTGTAAGTAATACACATTGTAAGCAGTTTGCAGTCTCAAGCCTGCAGCCCCTTGTAGGGGATTGTAGGAGCTCTTGTAGGGCTCTTGTAGGAGAGGTACTCATGTGCAGAAACAGTGAAAGTGATGGTTTTCTGCTTCCAGGGAGTGAAACCAGAGGTAGGAATAAGTCATTTCCAAGGGTGTGACACACTGGCCGTGCCCCACCTTCCCCCAGCACCTGCCAGCTCCTGGCACAGCCCACCCTCTCTTCAGTCTGCATCCAGACCTGCAATTTCCATCAAAAACAGAATCAAGTCCTGCCCAGCACAACTCCTGTGCCTGTGAGGAATGTCAAGAGTGGCATTAAGCATCATTGCTTATCCGGGTAGTTGCTAAAAATGCAGGAGCCAGGACTGCTGAATTGTGACCTGGATCCACACACACATTGATGTTAAGGCTCCACCAGAGTGTTTCACAGGCAGGTCTTAGCATCTGATCTGCACAATTCAGCAATGACCCTTGTCCACAGAGCTGTACAACTGGAGAGAAGTATGGAAGGGGTTATTTTTACAGGGGAAAAACAATCTTATCCAGTGGAGAAGGCAGAATTATCTCCAGGAAGCTGGCACAAACCTGTGAGTGGCGGGCTAATTGATAAGAAAAATCTCACTGCACACCAGAAGCTGCAGAGCTCATTGCTTCTGCCACATCGAGCCTGTGCTGTCCTTGATAAGGTTTCTAACACAAAATCCTTGCTTTTGACATCTGCTGCTATCACCCAACAGATCAGATGACAGAGGAATGAAGAATACTAAGCATCACTGGATAAAGCAATGAAGAAAACACATGTATGTCTGTATATGCAGACAATGGAAATGCAAACGGGACTGGAAACTGTCTCTCTTACTTCTTGGCAGAACAGTGCACACTTCAAGCTTGATACCATAAAGAAAGGCTCCCAGACTCTGCAAAGGCCTTTTCCTCAGCTGCATGCTCACTATGGGCAGTGATTTTTTTTCCTCCAGACTTCTCAGTCTGCTATATTGCAACAGACAGAACAAATCTGGACTCTGTTTCCTGCAGGTGCAGCTCCCCTGCACAGGGGAGTGCAGAAGGCACTGGACCATGGCACAGAATAACCTGTGGTCCTTAGAGATTATCCTTCACCTGTTCTTCCTTTGCTTAACAACTGAATCTTTTACACTGCTTAAAGACCTCACTAATTTAATCTTTTTTAAAAGTTGTGCTGAAGTAGTACCATTATGGCTAAATGACATAAGGATCTTCAAGACAAAAAAATGACAAAAGCAGAAGGATCCTGTGAGCTTTGATGAATGGTATTTAATCTATTAAACAGCTTAAACATTACCTATATTTTACCTACAATGTGCTAGATTTGAGCAGCATTTTTGTTCTTTTATCACTTAGAGAGAGATGGGAACTTTGCTTTTCACAATGGGTTACAGATTTCCAGCAAAATGGTGCTTGAGAGGTGTATTTGTGAATGTTGTATTTGAAACTCAAATATTTATGACAGTCACTATATCTTTTCCATCTACCTCTTTAGAGACGCCATTTCTGCTTGTATCCTACCCCAGTAACAGACTTAAATCACTCTCACAACTAGATGGTGGTGACAGCATTTATGGAGTGGAAAGCTGCATTAATTTTCAATCCACAAAGGAGAGAACTGACATATGCAGTTCTGTAGTGATGTTATTCTGCACAACAATCCACAAGAACTACAAACTGCACTCATCAGCAGCTACTGAGTCTGGAGAATCAGAGGTAAACCAGAGTAACAACTGTAACAACACTGACTTTTGGACTTGCTTAAAATGAGAATAACTGAGAATTTTGCTACTTTGCTTTCTCAGATGTTCTGAGACCCTCACTTAAGAAGCTTTTAAAATAGTAGAGCTGAGAGGACAGAGAAAGGGCATTTTTTGACAATTTAGGCCCTTGATTACAGCACTCAGAAAGCAGGGCACCAACAGAGCTTCTTGGCAAAACCACAGGCCTAAACACCCTAAAACACTCCAAGTATTGTTTTTAGTTCCTATCTGAGTTTATAGGCTAGGCCTCACCTCAGTTTAGGCCAGTCTCTCTCCTATTATCATCACTGTCTCTCTTGCAGCTCGTAGAGGACATGACTCCTAGAACAGATGCAGCAGGAGAGCCTCCATGCAGACATGAAGGTGTTACATGACAAATTCAACCCACAGTTTCAACCACAGGCAAGGAAAGCTTTCTTTGAAGAAAATTCAGCCACACCAGTTGTTGGTTTGCTTGGGGATGACTTCATCTTAAAAACAAACTGCAACCAGAACAGAAAGTGCACCTGCTGCTCACAGAGCCCCCTCCCTCAAAGTTTCAAACCAGAGCCAGCCCAGCAAATTTTCCCAAGAAAAAAACCACCTTGCTCATACACTCAGAAAACCAAATTTAAAACCAAAACATAAACATTAGTTTTTGATGCACACCCAGACAGCATCAATCCTCCTATGCCACACAATACAAACGTTTGGAAGCTGCTCCACATTTTGGCTTTCTGCTGGCAGAATTAATTGTTTCCTTCCCAAAAAGTCAGTTTGAGTACAAGAGGATGATCTAAGTGAGTGAGAGTGGAGAGATGTAGATGCAGGGCTGGACAACTCTCCTCAAGGGAAGGGCTGTTTGGGGTAAGAATTCAGAGCCCAGGTACCTCCCACCCTTTGTGTCCACTCCACTATGCTCATGTCTCACTAAACTCATTCTCAATTGCTGCCAAACCTTTGCCCATTTTTGCACTTGCCTGTAGCATTCTCTAAAAGGCATAGTATTTTTTTCAGGTAATTATTCACACCCCAGATGGATGGAGCATCACTCAGATCCTGCAGCACGAGAAAGGACCTTGCACTGCAGTCCCACCCATGACTTTCCCCCAAGTCCCCTTTCCAGCGTTCCCCCAGCTCCAGCCCCAGAGAACTGCAGCCCAGACCTCTGCTCTGCCCCAGTGCCTTGGCATCACATCCTCTCAGTGTTCATGCCTGCAATGTCTGAGCCAGCAGGTCCTGTAGTTCAGCTTTGCTCAATACATTTTAATTCTGTGGAATTGAGGGAAAACTGTTCGGCTCTTTAATTAGCCGATCTCAGGGATAAATCACAAAATAGAGCCAAAGGCTTTCAAGCCCAGAGCATGGCAGAACCTCAACACCATTTAGGATGCCCATGAGCTGTCACAGAGCCCTCAAGTTTTACATCTGTTCCCAACATTATGGATCCTGCTACTTCAGAAAATCCCCCAAACTCCGACAGGTGACCTCATGAATTTTGAGTCCAGTCCGTATAGGAAAAAAACATCTAATTTCATTCATCTCCAACTTTTTTCTGCAAGATGCTGTTAAATGACTTCCATTTTTTTTTCAGTGATACTGGTCTTTGACTCACAACTGCAAGAAGGAATAAAATCAGAAAATATTTTATTAAAAACATACACAGACCAGCAAGTACATATTTAGATAAGACTTTTTTACTGAGTCAGATCTAGGGTCAAGAATTTAATAGATGCTTCCCTCTGTCTTTACTAAACTGTGTTCTTCTGCACATTGCTCTGAGGGACTCACCAATGCTTCCTCTTTTATCTTTGGGTGTGCACTGAACTTCCATTCTTCACTGCTTTTTCATCTCATAGTAACAGATTTTGTAACAGTTTTAATGTCACGAGAAAGGAATAAAAAATGAGGGCATTAATGTCCATGTAAAATGAAACTACTGATGGTGGCTTCCCTTTCCTAAATCCACCCATTGCCTCTGCTTGGACTTGGCATCAGCTGCTGCTCCCCAAGGAACAGCCCAACTCTTCACCATTTGGATTTAACAACAGTTCCACTCCTGCTTCTTTTCCTTTCCAAACAACAGTGTTAGCATTTATAGGGCTCCAGAAGCTGAGGTGTTCTCATTAGCTGCATTTTGCTGAGGAAAGCCTAAGCAATATCTCCTATAGTTTTATTCTCCATGGATTACCTTGCTACCACAGAATTTTAAAAGGGCTTGTTGTTTCATGTTTCTAAACATGACCACTTATTCCAAATGCTCTTTCAGAGCTGGATCCTATGGTCTGGGTTTGGGTTTTTTTCTGTTTAAATATGTTGTGGAAAACTTTCCATTATTCTTTTTAACTAAACACATTGATTAGACTAAAAATTAAAATTAAAATATAGAACAGCAATAGAATCTTTCAGAAAGTTAATCTGCTTTCTTACTGTATTTTGTAATCACAGAAGAGCACAGATCCCTCAAATTCCCATAGAGAGACACTTCCCTGAAACCTTTCCATAGTTCTCATGAACAACTGAATTTTCTCATGGGGGATTCCTCTTTCTTCATTATTGATTATTTTTGCCATTTCCTTTTTTGAATGGAGGTCTTTCAAGACCTTCTGAGGAAGCACAGTTTTGAGAGGCTTCTTTAAAAGAAAGGTATTTAGCTACAATTAAAATCATATCCTTTGACGTATAAGGGATTAAATATCTGAATAATGCTGAGAAAATCAATTTCCATATGGCAGGAGCAAGATTGCCTACCTGCAAAGTGAACCACCTTTCTTCTAAACAGCACCACAGATGCTACATGGAGTGCATAAGTCAGGAATCCTCTTGCTGTCCTTCCCCAAGCTGCAAACTGAGGTTTGGGGAAAGCTTCACACCCAGCCCCTTCCCAGGCCAGGGTTACACAGGGATATCATCTTGGGGCAGAGAGCTGGAAGCAGCTGCTCTTTAGCTAATGCTGCATTTCTGTAAAGAATTGGCCTCTGGGACTTAGTGCACTTGGAGCCAAATTTTACAGCAAGTATTGAACTATAGGAGACTGGGAAAAAGTCAGGGGTAAAGGGAGAAGACAGCATCACAAAGCCTGAGGCATTCCTGATTTTAAAGGTCTGAGAGAATCTGTACATCAGTTACAAGGGGCTAAGAGCACAAAACGGACTTGAGAATTTTCACTGGCCAAGGCACTGTATGAAAACAGCTATAAATGCACCCTTGCTGCTGCTGCCCTCTGCCACTTGTTTAGGTAACAGTCTCCAAACCACAATCCTTACCACTCCAAAGCAAATTAATACAGCAGAGAGGGAAAGTGCAGAGAGATAAGTCATTCCCTCATCTGCTGTGAGCTGACACACTCTGCTGAGGTCAGGCATCCTTACAGAGCCCTACAGGATCAAAATGTGCCCTCCAAACCTTTCCTTTTTGTTAATATATGCTGTTACTGCCACAGCCCTTGGAAGTGAGCAGGTCTGTGCAGTGCTGGGGGCTGTGACAGTACAGTCCCACTCCCTTGCAGGAGCTCTGCACATTGGACAGGCAGAGTGTGATAAACTCCACTCTAAAGCTTCAAACAGCTCCTTTTTCCCCCACTTCCTTTGACAGGTTTATTTAGCAGGAAGCAAAGCTTCAAAAAAGAAGGTGAATGAAACTCTAGTTTGATCACACTGAGACTGCCTCAGAGAGAGGTTTCTGGGTAGGAAGAGTGTGATGCTTATGTCCCTGCCCCACCTGCTATCGGTGACAATAAATAGAATATTGGTTTTATGAACGTGATGTAAAATATCGACTTTTTCCCCACCTCAAACCTCAAAGAAAGAATAGTTCCAGGGTTCCAGTATTCATTTTGGCAGATCTACAAACTCACGTCCACAGGTATTTGCATAATTTTGATTCTGTTTACCAGTGAAGACACATTGTTTCTTCTGTCTCTTTTCTATGGTCATTTAAGTTTAAGAAAATCAAGTATTTCTTTTTCCATTAGTTCATACATCTGCCCTAGTAAGAACAAACAGTGGGAAACAATCCCCTTGTTAGCAGATGTCCATTTAAGTTCTCTGTGTGGACACAAGCATCAAGTGGAAATACACTAATGCCCAACAATTTCTGATTTTAATTTTTCTTTTCTTTAAATATAAAAGACCAGGAGGAAGGCACCAATGTAAAGGGTGTAAAATAGAAAAATTCTGGAGCAGAGCAAAAAGTGGCTCTCCAGTTTTGGCAGCTGCAGCTGCCAGAACAAACCCACTGGCAACATTCAAAGTGAGGGGTGAGATCCTCTTTTGGACAGAGCAATGGGTCAGTTTTTAAAACTGTGCTTCTTGCTGATTCCATGTTTTAGGAGTTTATCTGGAATGTCTACATCCCAATATGAGTTTAAATTGCCTTTATCAGTCATTTGTATTGTCATCAGCTATACTGTAAGTCATGTCTAGTCCTGACCAGGGAACCAAACCAGCTTCGCTGCAGGGGAAGTACATGCTCAGGTCTTACTTTAGGATTCACACTGACTCCAAAATAAAAGTCTGCAAAATAACTTCTCCTCAAGTTCACACACTGCATGCCATCCATGGCCCTAGGTCACCTACTCATGGAGTTACTGTACTGTGGGTTACTGTATTTGCCATACAGTAACCACTGCCTTGAAGCATCTTCCACAGCTGCTGCAGAAGATGATCCCGGGGTGATGCAAAGTCTTTCTTCAGCTCTTCTATCTGCAATTTGATACCAACACCATGAACACCAATTTAGCTACCCCTTGGACCAGAGATTAACTATGGAGCAGCCAACTACAGAGGAGAAAAAACACTCAAGATAAGAGGGGAAGGAGAAGCAAATAACTTTGGATCCACAGCATTAATAGGGTCTTGATGGACTCATTCTTGTTGTCCCTGAGACACACCAGGGGTGGATTATACTTGCTACTGTCATCCTGCAGTCCTGTGACCTTAATTCTTCCTGAAAATACAAAGGCTTGAGAGGGAGGGATAGATAAGGAAGATGCAGCACAGAAGATATAAATGAACTTTCCCACAAAACTGCAACAGAATTGGAGCAAGATTTTTTGGGGGGGAAGCAGTGAGAGTAGAAGAGAATATCCTTCTCACAGGGGCCACAGGAGAGGGAAGGGGGAGCAGAGGGTGATTCACTGGAGTGGCATTGCAGGATTCCTCAGTGCTGAGGAGAAAGGCAGCAAAGGGGCCTTGAAAAGGACATTGGAGAAGTTCCTTGGCACAAGCAGTAACAGGAAAATCCTTCACAAGTGATTGAAAGAAAAGCCTCACTTCTGAAGGACACAGAAACAGCTAGAGAAGGATGGCTGTATTAAGAGGTATAAAATATACATATTCAGCAACTACAAAAAATCAATAAAAAGGTTACTCCATTTACCACAACCTCAAGGCTAGAGTTACTTAAGTACACAGAACTTACCAAGATTATTTCATTGATACAGCACTTGATCAGTAATTCAATTACTGTGCATATGCCTACATCAAACAGATACACATTTAGAAGATCTCTTTGGCACACTTCCCAAAAGTGAAGCTCCATGCATCTTTCATATGGCCAGTGTAATCAGATTTGGGTGTACATGTAGCAGAACAAGCACTCTAAGTAATAGGACACAAACCCAACACCAGTTTTTGTTTTATAAAAAATTAGAGAAAAAAACCACCACACTCCATGATTAAAAAAAAGCATGGAAGGAGAGAAGAAAATACAAGAATGAGAACAAACAATGCTCTGATAGTAATGAGGACTGGTCCAAAGCCTGCAGTGGGGTGTGGATATCCTTAAACTACTCTGGGATAAGTTTTTCTGTGAGAACCAAACACTCTGTGTCCCCCTGTGACTCTCTCAGGTCCTGGCAGCTCTGTAAAACAACTGTGCCCTGCAGCCTGGCCTCACCCTGCCCTGCTCCCAGGCATGTTCCAGCAATGCACACTTTGACAGGACTCCTAAGGACAACAGCCAAATCATGGAAAAAGGAGCACAGAGGCATCAATTCAAGGTTCCAGTTACCAATCCCATCCTCACAATGTCAGTGCAAGATATTTCACTAGCACTACGTCTCATGTTCTTGACTGAGTTAAACTCCTCAAAGAAAACCGTTTGATTTCCCATCTAGCTGTAGTGAATAGTGATTTATTTCACACATATTTTATTTTAGCAATGCTGCATTTAGGCAGTTAGAATTTAACGGGAATATCCTCCTTCCAATTCTTCCCATCTGGATTATATAATCTTTACTACCAGGCTTTAGCCTGCCAATCTGTAGAGCTGAAAGTGATTTCACTACTTTCATCCTATGAACTAATTCTTCTTTTTCCCTTTTCTTTAGTGTTCATTTTCTGTCTTTTCCCCTCGCATAAGGCAAAGGGCGAGTAGAGGGTTAATAATAATGAAAATCTGCATTTAATACTAATAACAAGGCCTGATTTTAAAGGCCACACTGGATAAAATTTATAAGAGCTAAAGTGCTCATAAATTTTACAGCCTACTACACACTCACAGATTTATGTACATTGAAAGGAGCCAGTCATCCACAGAGTAGTTTCAGATGTACAGTCCCTGTTAAGCAGATGACTTGTTCAGTATTGCCTGTGACTGTGGGAGATGTCTACAGTCATCTTTGTTTCCAGGTAATTACATGCACTGGGACAGTCATGGACCTGAAGCACTAAGTGCCCCTTTTCCTCTGTCCTGCTTGCATGAGCTTTTTCATTAAAGACAGTGAAGGGAAAAGGACTGGGCTATGAGTAAGGATTGTGCTGACCTTCCATGCTGAGAGGTAGCAGCCCCTTTCCTGGGGTACCATGGCTGTTCTTGCCTGAATACAGCTGTCTGAAGGGGAAAATCAATAGCTACACTAGGACTTTTAAACTACCCATCTAGCTCCAGCATCCTGCCTGGCCAAAGCAACTGCTGGTCAAGGACTCTGCATTTATCAGGAACAGACTAGACTCACTATTCTTTCTTGTTTTATTTCACGGAGGTTTTGGACAACATTAAATGCAGAATTTGGGGGTCATATTTCGGTGTATGCCATACAGTGCTCTCCTCCAGGCAAGTCTCTCATGGGCTGTGAGGACAACCTGGCATCAAAGCAAGGCTTTGGCAGGGAGCACAACTGAGACTTCAAACAAAAGTTGATGGGGGGAAGTACACACCAGCTCCTCCAGAGCAAAGCAAAAGAAGTGCTCCAGAGAAAGATTCATCAAGGAAATTTTCTTCCCTACAAAAGAACTCTCTTCCTTTGCCAAATTGTTCTGTGGCCTAAACCATGAAGATTGTCTCTCCAAAATCTCCCTAGGCCCTCCCATTTTCTCTACTAAGCATTTTCTTACTCATTGAAAAATAAAAAAAAACCCTGATTATTCTTCTTATCTTGCTATGCACTTGCTACCCAAGATATCTGATGGCCCTGAGTTCTGCCAGGCAACACTGAGATGGCTTATGATATTTACATATTAAGAATAAATTGCAAGAGAATTATTGCAAAATTTATATTCCACCACCCTGGTTAAAACCCTGCTTTAAGGGGATTTTTGTCCCCCAGAAGAAAGTGACTTCAGGAAGCACAAAGCACCTGGAAGTGGCAAATCACACATAGGAGCCCATGTCTCCACAGGTATGGAGGGAGACATCACAGGCTGACATCACTGATTGTAAGAGCATAAAAAGATCCAGTACATGCTCAGACCAAAGAGTTGCTCCCAAGCCCCTTTCTACAGCAGAGGCCACAGAATCTTAAGCAGGAAAAAAAAATAAATAACCCTGTCACAACACTCTCCATCCTCCATCAAATATTTTCTTCGGGTGGTAGCTCCACATGACGTGGTGCTGACCATGGGGGCTGCAGGAGCTCTCCATCCTCACCTATAGCATGTCATGCAGCAAGACTGCCCCAAAGTGCTCCTGCAGCTGTGCCACAAAAAGGCAGGGAAGAAATATCCCTTCCCAAGGACACAAAGAGCCAAGGAAAGGTAGGGTGTGTTATTTGCATTTCACTGCAGCCTTTGTACACTTGGTCTGCAGTGTGGTGTCACAGGATCTTGGGACAGCGAGCCTGAGCTCACTGTGGCAAAGGTGATGGAAATGGAGTGGGAGCCAGCAGGAATTCTCCAGGTTAATATGATCCCTGTACATTCTGAATTATGCAATTAAAGCCCTCTTTCTTCCTCAACAGATAAAATCTGTGACATGGTAGGAGGAGCCTGACAACAGTGAGATAAATGAGAGGACACACAGTCCATGGCAGTGATAACTGCACCTGCCAAATCCACACCACACCTCTGCTTCTGGAAGCTGCTGGTAACACAAATGGTGTGACCTGATAAGAAATCCCCAACATGGGAGCTGATAGCTCACCTCCTGTCAACATCACCTCCTGTCCCTCAAAAAGGCAGCGTACCTTTCAAGGAAATCAGCCCAACGATTGTAAAAAGAAAGGAAATCTTCTCTCCTGGTGTATTTTAAAGGGCTTACTGCATTTTGGATTTAATCCAAAATGTCTAGCTGAAACTTAATTTCAGGCTTCCTCTGTGAGCTCCTCACCTCCCTCACTGTGGCAGCTGCTGCACATGGATTTGCAGCACAGTGTTAAGCTTTTCATTGTGCTCCAGCTTACACTTGCTTGGAAGAGGTCACACGACACCAAAACTTTGCTCAGCAGCCCTCACAGCAGCTCCATGCTGCAGGACATGCCCCCAGGGTGACAGCACCAAGCCTCCTCATGTGAACAGGGCATTGCTCATCCTTATCACATCTCCCAGCTCGAGGACTCTCCCAGACCAGGACCCAAGGAAGTGCCACTTCTGCACAAGTAACCAATAACCCCTCAATCTTTCCCTGTTCAGAAGGCAAAACCAAAACCCCACAAAGCTAAAGTTTCCTTATCCTGCCAGGCCCTGCCTGTCTGCATCATACTCATTGAAAAATCTCAGGACCTCTCTTGTATCCTGAAAAAAAAAAATAAAGGAAAAGTACACTGAGTGCCACTGGAGGGAATGTGCTGGAATCAGCCTTTGAAAAGAGAGAATCAGCCATGCCAGCCACAAGACAGCCACCCAGCTGCATTGCTTGCTGACCCTTCCAGATAAACCAGGGACTGCAATTTGCACAAGTGGCTGTGCAGCTTTCAGCATACCCTTCCCCTGTGACCCTGAGCCCCACTGTGCTCTGCATTCACTCCATTCTCAGGAGTGCAGACCTCAGCTAGCTATCAGTTTGCACATGATGCTCGGAGTTGGTGCTGTGACAGTACCTGTCTCTAGGGCTGCTAACTGAGTGGCCAGATTCCCAGTGAGGTGAACATGCTCCAGTTAAAGCAAGGAGAGGCTGCTCCATAGGATGCTCAGCAAAGCATGCAGCCTTACACTAACATCCTTCCCAGCTACCACCCCTGTTGGCTGCTTTTCCTTTGCTGAAGGAGCAGAAAGAGGGAGTCACCCCATTCCTCAAGGGGCACACGGGTGTGAGGCCGCTCGCTCGGTACCACAGCCACACCTGGAGGACAAGCACGGGGCCAGCAGCTTTGTGACTCCATAATTCCAGCTTTTGCTGAGCAAAATGTGCTTCTGCACTAAGCAAGGAGCAGGTGAGATGGGGAAACAATGCAGAGGGAGCCCCACGAGCCAGGCTGGCAGGCAGCAAGATCACACTGGTGCTGTGGGTACCGCCAGAGGCAGGGGAGCCAGGCAAGGAAAGCAACCACAGCTCATTAGGCAATTCCTTTTTATTTAGAAATAAATACTGATGACTAATTTAGGGATGAGCAGGAACTTAAATAAGCAGGTTGTTTTCCTTGGGATTGGATCTAATACCACATTGTTTTGTGCAGGTATCTAAACTAATGATGCTTGAAAAACCCACTTGAATGGGGCATCCCATTGCAATGCAGAGCAGTGCTTGGGAAGCCACCCTGCCCACCACAGCTCTGCCTCCCTGAGCCCACCACTAAATTAGCAGTCCCATGAGCACCCAGATTTGCATAAAAGAAGCAGTTATCAGCAATTAGGCCTGCCAAGGCAAAATTCTGCAAGGCTGCTTTACAACTAGTGACAGATGTAGCATTCCCAAGTTTAAGCTATAATTTATTCTTAGACTGGTCAGGAATATCAGGAAAACACATTGTGCATTTTGCAAAGCCTCTCATTTAGGCATCTGAAAAATAATAGAAAAAGGGGAAGGAGGGAAGATGAATAGTGACTAAAAGATAGAATAAACAGCAGGCACAGGGCCAGAATTTATTATTCAACAATGGTAAGAGATATCCAGACTATTTTGCTCCTGAATAAATCCACTTACCTGTTGTTCACATCACAAAATTTCATATTTCCCAGCTGTCCTGCTCCTCCAGGGTCTAATCACAGGTAACAACCACAGGGTGCAGGCTTTAGGCCAGCTGAATTACAAATACCAGAGCAAACCCCTGAGAGGAGCAGGAAGAAGGGATTGTACTGAAGAGCAAACCCACTCCCACTTGGGACATTTGTGCAGTGGTGCCTTGCCATGGCTCCCCCAAATCTACACTAGAAGGAAGCCCAGGCTGAAGAAAACCACAGTTTGCAGGATATTCCTGTGGCTCTGGATGCCAGGACATCCAGGACCTAGTGAAAGTCCCTTACACCTTGCCTGAAATTCCAGCTCTCCTCAGTACGATTCCATCTCTGTATGCAAAACCTGCGGCAGAAAAGGTGAGTGAACTGTGCCAGAAATTTCTGAAGCAGCTGGTGCATGTAGTAATCATAGGATAATTAAGTCTGGAAGGGACCTGAGGAGGTCTTGAGTGCAAGTACTGCACAAGCAGGTCAGCAACAACTTATGATGAGCTTGCCTTAGCTCAGCTCAGCTCATCTGTGCTGCGTGCTTTCCAGGAAATAATTAACTCTGTCTTTCCTCACAAGATGAAACAAAGCTGGGATGGGTTTTGTCTCATCCTTTCTCTTTGGAGAAACGAGGACCCATGGTGGTTCCCCATCTAGCCACAATGTGGGAGCAAAAATCCTCTGGGGCAAAGTCTTCCTCCTGGTCTACGGAGCTGGGGGAAGCAAAGTGTCCTTAAATCTTGGTGTCAAAGAAAGGAGAGGAGCTGTGAGAGGTGTAAGCATCTCTCCTCACAGGGCAGCAGCCAATGATCCTCCTGCTCACTCCATAGCAGCTTCTCAATATATGCCCTGGATTATGATTGCATATTCCTGCTTTAAAGAGGGGTTTCAGATTCAGAAATGGTGAGGCCACTGCTCATTTCAACCAGCTGATGTGGAAAAACCAGACACCAGCTGGGTGCATGCAGCAGTAAATCCCAAACTCATCCCAGTGCAGGCACATGGCACTTGGGACACAGCACAGGGGTGAGAGAAAGTCAGTGAGAGTTAATAAGCAAATAAATTAAGAATGGAAGCAAGAAGACAGAGAATCTGGCCACCTTTCTGAAGTCTTTAAAAGCAAGCAATATGAGTCCAGAATCTTTTCTGGGGACTCAGAAGCCATTCTGATCTGATGATAGACAGCGGTAACAGAGATGGGTTCATTTGTTTCTGCAGGATTTGGACATTTATAATTCAAAATAAACTGTGCATTTTAAATTGCTTTTCTATTTTCCTTCTGCAAGTGAAATGTTTTCCTGAAGCCATGGCAGACAGTCCCTTTCTGCTGCTTTAAAAAGGAACCTCAGCATCATCAATGAAGTTCTCACTCCAACATAACTCTGTGCACGAGCTCCAAATCTTGATAAATGTCATCATTGGTACTGTAACATCACATTCACAGAACACCAGAAGCACAGCTTCATTTTTATTACCCTCCCATCCAGTCTGCATTTGAACAGGACAGGCCCCCTGCCAGCCCTGTGCAAACACAAGGAGGATGCACAAATAAATCCAAACTCACACGGTAGTAAAAGTGTGAGCTGAAAGCTGCAGTGATCTCAGACTTGCACCTATCAGTCACTGCTAGAGGGTAGGATAGAGAGGAATGGCACATGCTCCAAGACTTTCAACTTATTAGAGGTTTTTCCACTGTAAAATCAACAGGTCTCTCCATCGTGTACGAACCTTTTTCCTCAAACACCTCATCAACCTTCGTCTAACTTGGCAGAGTAGAAAGCCATGTGTTGAATACAACAGCCGCTATTGCTCAAACATTCCAGGAAAAGTTTTCCAGAGTTTTTAGTACCTTACAGATCAAAGCTACATTCGCCATTCCTTGTTTTCAAAAACAAGTGAACAGGCTTGGCTAAAATAGTAGCAATTTTACAGTATCAGCCTTACAGCTGTGTTTGTACAGAAGACGAACCCAAGCAATTAAAGACTGAAAAAATTATCAGCAATTAAACACAGCCTTGCAATTTCCAGGAAACAGAGGTAAAGAAAGCACTATCTGACACATCTATTGTAATCCACACACAGTTGTTTGCCGTGTTCTTCATATCCTGGATAAATACCAAAGCTATTTTTGCTGACAGGTTTTGTTACCTAGCTGTGGCTGTCTCATTGTGCAATGAAAACAAGAAAACAGCTTCCTTATATGTAAGACCTCCCGGAGATTAATATACATAACTTGTAAATACAATTTTTCCTGACACAAGGATAGTTGTGTAGCTTTACTATGGGAAAAAAACCAGTCCTTAAATCTTGGTGTCAAAGGAAGGAGAAGAGCTATGAAAGGGGCAGTACCTCTCTGCACAGGGCAGCAGGCAGTGATGCTCCTCCTCACTCCATAGCAACTTCCCAACATATTCCCTGGCACCTACAGCTTCCCAGGCTACACCACTGCCTAAGCAACAGCCTAATCTTTCCTCTCCCTCATTGCATGGTTTTTTCTTGCTGCCTTTATCTGCACCCTTCAGAAAAAGCAGGAGCCAAGTCCCCAATGAGTTTAATGCAGCTGATCCTCTCTCACAGTGTCAAGCCCTGCACAGGATCAAAGCTGTTCTGCTTGTCTGCAAGTGGAAGGCAGAAGTCTTGGGAATCAGCTCAATCAGTGGGACTAAGAGGTCACTTCATATGGGGAGATTTTCTCCAGAGGGATGGCTCTGCACCCTCCTCTCACAGTGCAATCTGATCCCATTTCAATAAATTTCCTTTTTCCCTGATCTCTGTTTTTCTCCTCATATTTCCTGCTGATGTGCAGATAACGCACACTTCTGACTGAAACAGGCACATCGAACAAGGCCTTCAGAGCCACCTCTCCTCCTCTTGTACTTGTACCACTTGCAGTTTTCCCATTGAGCTTCTCTATTCAAATTTCACTCCCCTTTCCATCTGGCGTTATTGGGGCTCATTTATGCTAACACAGTAAACGCATTGTTATATAGAGGCATAGCCACTTAACAGGAAGGAAAATATAATTCAAAACTATTTTTTTACTTACATAAATACACACATGCATGACTTCATACACCCAGTCCCTGAATTGTGTATAGATGGCAGATTTATGGTTTGCTGCAGGCTGGAACAACTGAGAGCTCTTGTAAGCAGTGAGAGGTAAGGACAGCCCTTGAAGTTCTGCTTACAAGAGTATGACCAAGGCAGGCCATGGGACATGAAACATTTCTTCATCTGTAAGATCCACAAAGATGTGTGTGGCTCTGCTTTCCAGCTTCATACAATCTCAAAAATTATTTTTCCCTCAGAAAGAGCAGACCATCAAGAGACTGAATTATAATGGCAAACTACAAACAAAAGAAGCAGCAAAGGATGATGTGCTTTCAGTGGGAATTTAGAAAGAGGAATAATGGCTGAGACACAACAACTACGGTTCAGCAGAAGATGATCCAGTAAAACCAGGAAAAAGGGGAGGTACACAGCCACTGAGGCTGAGGCAAGCCATTCAGAAGAGTGTTTTTAGTATCCATTTGCAACCATCCCTGTCCTGATGTTCTTGTTTTGCACATGATGAGTGACACATTGCAGTATCATCTGCTGCTTAATTACATTCACTGGACCAGTAAGAAAGAGGCAGCAGACTTCAAACCTACCACAAAGCCAGGAAAATTGGGTTACCATTTCACTTAGAAAACTGGTCAAACTAGTGATTTGGGAGGATATTTTGGGGTAACAGCTAATCCCTCCTCCTGCAATGATCAGGTATTTATTTGGGACACTGAAATGAGATTTCATTCCCAAAACACTAATCACTCATCTCTGAAACCCCTAAGCAGTATTCTTTCTCTCTCAGTCCTTGAAGAAATGCAACAAAACCTCAGCCCACCCTCAACCTGTGTGGCTTATTCCTCACTATTCTCTCTGTGTCTATGGTTTGTGAAGTGTCAATGGACTGCACCTCAGTGAACTCGATACTGATGTTTCTGACTTCTAAGCTCTTCAACCACACTCACACACAGAAAAAAATCCCACAGTATAAGGGTCTCCAGTCAAGAGGGAGGAAGGAGGACAAGAAGGTTCCATCACCTGTTATCAGTTACTGGAAAAACTCATTCAATCCTTCCAACAAAGTTATCCATCAAAACCTCTGATGCTGCCAATTACGCATCCCTCCCTTTAAAAAAGGGATGAATTTGCATGGATTTTCAACAAATTCCCTAAAATAAAAAATGTCTTGCACTACTTTAGCCAATTCTAATGCTGAAAATTGGGCTGGAATTGAGTCAGGGAAAATAGAGGATAAACATCGGGAAAGCCATTGTGCAACTCACATCTCCCAGGGCTATTGCAGTGCCTCTCAAATGGGGCAGGAAAAGTCCTGCTTTGTGTCTTTAACACTACAGCAAAAAAAATATTTGTCTGCAATGGGAAAATAAATCAAGCCAGCTTAGACTGGCATGGTTTCAAAACCCTCCCAGCCACACATTGAAGGGTTCCTAGCACCAATTTCCACTCTGAAGCCAGGAACCATGCTGAGATATACCCTCACCATGTGCCAGTGTCACCACAACAGAACAGTTTGCTTTTTCCCTGCTGTACATGCCCAATTACATGTTCAGGCACAATTAAAATTATTCCTTTCCTGAAAAAAAATTGTGGATTGACTCTGATTTGTTTGGTTTTTTTTTTTAACTTCTGCCAAGATTCTGGATCTGCTGCCAAGCTTCTGTTACACTGCTAATACAGACTTTGCTTATTGATCTTGATACAAGAAGGAATGAATCTGTAACCCCACACCCCAACTATCAAGTTGCTGGAGTGTTGCACTTTTTAATATGGGAATCTAGTATTTGTCACATGTTCCAAAGAACAGTTATCATGGAAAGCTCCCTTCTGTGTCTAACACATGCACACATACCAACGTAATTCATCTGGAGCTGAAGGTGGCAAATGCAGGTGAGTGTGCTGAGCTTTGTGGAGCTGGCAAACTCCCAGCCTCAGCACAGGTTTCTGCATGTGATATGTAGTTGTTGGACAAGTCTGGTACTGGACTTGCACATGACAAAAAGGGTTGATTTACTACACAAAGGTTTTCAGAAGACACCTTGCTCTTTACAATATTCTCTATAGCTGTTATGTGTCCCCCTGACCAAAAACACTGCTGAGTGATTCCCTACTAAAACTGGGAGAAAGGCTGCATGCCATAAAGGAGAGTGACAAACCGTATCTTCAAAGCAAGCTATGACTTTGGAAAGATTTACACAAATCTGTGTTCTTATTTCCTCCAGGAGGTAACTCCTGCCCAAAGCAAGCTCACTGTGAGAATGCATGCCTGACAGTACCAATAGTCTTTGATGTCACATGTTAACGTCCCTGTGCAAGTTATGAGGCAATTTCCAAAATTCACACTTAATCCCAGTGTCTGCTGTTGCTGAACAATGCAGCCTTCTGTCAGCAGCTGTCTCTGTGCTCAGTCACTGAATGGCTCCTAGGTGGCACAGGAGAGTCATTATTTATAGCCCAGCATGTTTTTGGGACAGCCTCTTCACATTCCTTTTGATAAACAGTTGCAAGCAGAGCAGAGAGAAGAGGTGATCAGAGCCTGAACACACACCGCAGTACGCTTAGAATCACTTCCAGCAGGGTGAGCCTCTTCAGGCTGGTACAGGGTGCAGGTTTCCCAAGAGAATCTTCCAACCTCTGATTTTGGTGGTGCAGGAAAAGGCTGAATGCCCCTCTCCCACCTGTGCACAGCTCAGCATGAACATATCATCTGAGAAAAAATGATCACTTGGAATGCTGTCCCACAGAGCAGCTTAGCTATGCTGGCATTTTCCCTTCCACCCCACCCAACCACAGTGAGAGGGCTGAGAAGGATCTCCTCTCCTTCCAGCAACTGTGAAGCTGCTGGGAGTTCTCAGAAGGTGTTCCCACATATACAATCACATGTAGCACAAAATGCACAACAAAATAATCAGTTTTAGGTAAAAAGTATGCCAAAGATGTTCTTTAATTTAGTCTTTTCAGGTACTGCAGTAACTGGAGCACAGCAGAGAGTTCAAGGGTAGTAAGGACCTGGATGTATGTAAAGAAAAATTACAGTTTCCTCTATTTTCAACAAAATAAAGGAGGCCAGCAAGCTGGAAAGAGAGCTCTTTCCCTCTGGACTAAGTGGTTTCTGCAACTCAGATGTGGTGCTACCCCCTTTTATTGTGAGCTGTTCTTTATATTCTCCAAGTTGCAAACTAATGTGACGAAATGCCACTACGTATCACAATATTGCAAAACAATACTGGCAGGTGCAATACCAGGATTTTTATTCATTTAAAGGAAAAAGTAACTTTGGTTGTAATCCAAAAGAACAATAGAGATATAGGGGAATCTCCTTGATAGCTTCTAGCCCCATTCAAGCAGGTTCATTCATTATTCCACCACCCTGCATTTCCTTGCCAGCTGGAAAAGCAGAGCTGCAAAAGACTTCAGTGAAGCTCTCCTGGCCAGGAATGAAGTACTACCCAGCAGTGATCTCAAGCCTTGCTCCAGAGTGGGGTGTGAAGTTATTCCTCTACCCAGCGGACTGTGAGGACACTTTTGGCAGAGGGAAGGCAACTGACATCTTTTCTAATTGAACAGGACAGCTGATGGATCTCATGGGCTGGTCAGAGAGGCTGCATGTAGTGGTTTTAATTTGCCTATTTGAGTTTCTGGCTAAATGTCAGCACACTTACCAAAATTTACCTGATTCTTGTTGTGAGATAAGGATTAATAGTAGGCAAAGTAGGCTCACACTTAAAGGGATATAAAGAGAATTTGTAAACAGACTTTAAAAAGATAATAATAAAAATTAGGAATCAGAACAAAACCTTTAGAACACCCTTCTTCCCCCCCAACCTCTCCATTTCTTTCCCACTGACCATACAAAAGGCAATACTTCGACTATTAGTTAGTTTACCACTTCTGGAATAATCTTTTCTCAGTTCATGCAGGGAGAGAAGTTTTCTCTTGCTTTACTATGTTGATTTCCCCCATAACAAATACAGTCCTTACGGTTTTCAGCCTCAATACAAGCAGCCACCCAGAAGGAAAAGATCTGCTTGTTCTGGAAACCCCTCCCACTTTAGTAGCTTTCCCAGAACTACCACAGTGGGCATATGATGGTCGTTGAGGTCCTCTTTAGAGGATGAACATTTCTATTACAGCAGCAACAAAATCCTCTTTTCTTATAATTGGCAACATAAGTCTTCTACTATTGCCGGGGCAAGGAATCTTTACACAGGAGCCTTAGTCCACTGGCTGTAGCTAGAACATTAACATCCCCAANGAGGCTGAGTCAGCTTGGCCTGGGCCAACAGAACGAAGCCCTTCTCGGCTTGGGCAAAGCCGAGCGGAGCAGACCTGGCTCCCCTGCCTGCAGCTGCCATGAGGACCGACGGCTGGCCTGGGCCCGGGGTAACAGGGTGGAGCCTGGAGCTGCAGGATCCGGCGCTGCCCACTGTAGCTGGCATGTCAGCCCCAGAGGCTGAACTGCCTCTGCCAAGAGTCCAGGCCAGGTCCTCCCGTTCCTCCTCCGCGCCATCCCAGCCGACAGCCGAGCCGCGAGGCTTGGCCAGACCTCACCAGACAGCGCGGAGGGGAGACAGCAACGTCTTCTCTCAGTCAGCCCGAAATCTAAAAGAGGCTTCTTCAGATCCCCTCCTGGTTTTACGAGTTCTGGAGGCAGAAACTGCAATATCTCCTTTTGGATACCTCATTTCTGGCTCCACTTCCTTCTTTCTGTCCCGGAAATCCCAACCAAGGCTCCCCTACAACACTGCACCAGTGAAAGCACACATCTCTGTCACTCAGGGACACTTGCTGTTTAATTGTGCTGCTTTAAGGGCACAGGTCATTAATCCTTAGATTTTCCGTCCTTTGCACAGGTATTTTTGCATCAGGCTTTTCTAGTTTTTCAAAGCAAAATGGCTTCAACCAGTGCAAAATCCTGGGATGACACTGGGGATCTTCATAGGACAACCCCGTGCTTGGTTTGGGACCCCACTTTCCCAGGCTCCCTGTTACAAATGCTGGTGATTTCAATTTCTTTTGAAAGTTACAGCCCCCACTGTACCAGTCATTGGCCATAGCCTTCCAAGTAAAAGCAAAGCACATGGAAAGCCTGGTTAATGCTGGATTTCCTCAGAGACCAGGAATGTTTGAGAAAGGTCTCTGAATCTCGTAAGTCACAAATACAACAGCAATTCACATCTCAACACAAACAGCAAGCCTTTTTCATCTAGGTATGAAAAATAACCCCCAAGCCCAAAGCTCAGTGCATGGATGTGCGCCTCAAGTCTCTGGTGCGTCCTTCAAGTCTCTAGAATAATCTCACATCTTATGAGTCATGTACAGTCAGCCCTTATGAGTCAACCCTATTATTTGTAAGCATCATTCTTATGCTTTTTCATTTGGCTATAAAAAGAGAAGAAAGATAACACTGCTGCCCCTCTAGCTGACATCATTGAGCTTTCTTTTCCAAAAAAAGAAAGGTGGGGTTTGTCTTTGGTCAGTATGTGTGAAGTCTGTTCCCCAGATGTGTACTCTGGGGCCTCAATCAGGCTAAAGGTGAGCTTGTAAAAGCAATTAGTTTTAAAAATAATTTAATGTGATGCATCTTTGATACCTCTGTTGCCAGATCTGCACCTCTGCCTGCTCCTTTCAGGATCTGGTGGAGGGACTCATGCCCAGTAGACCAGAGAGGGACTCATCTGCCTGATGAATGTTTAATACTAGCCATGGAGCTTCAGTCAAGGGGGAGACTAAAGTACAAGGAGACTAGGAGATGACTGAGAAGCAGAAAAAGGAACAAGCACAGCCCAGAATCCTGGATGTGCAGGAGGATGCCAGCATGTTAGTGAGGATTTGGCTCTGTGGCCATGGGAGAATGAAAACCCTTCTCTGAATCCCAGTCTGTCCCTAAGACCTGGAATTGCCCACCCACAAGACCTCTCAAGCTGGCTGCCCTCACTCCAGGTGACAGACTACCCACAAATCCTGTGCATCTGTTCAGTCACCTGCACAGACTACGAAGAAAACATATATATTATTTTCATTTGAATTACAGGAGCCCTATTGCCCTCTGAATGATTTCCTGCACGTGATTAATGAAAAAGCTCCAAACAAGTGCTTCTGTGAGTCATGTATCTTCCCTCCTTTATATGCTAGCTACCTGTCAGATTACAATGACAGCTCCATTAGTCTGGGATTCTTTTGGACGAAAGAGAAACAAATGCCTTGAACAGCAGAAACCTCCAGTGGTCTGCATGCAGTGAGGGTGATCCTTTATTGCAGTCTACTTCACACAAAGCTGTAAACCACATACATCTTTAGATATAGGTGGACTAAACGATAGCCATTTATGCTCAAAATATCGCAGTCTTTCCAAAAGCCAATTCTGCAGTTTACACTAAAAAAAATCCCATGTCATCTTTGCAGACCTACCTTACTAAGAATCTCTCGTCCTTCATGCACTCAGTTATTAGGGCTTTAAATGAGGCTGATCATAATTTACCTACTGAGAATGTCTCTTACATCACCTCAACCCACTAAATTGACACATTTTTCCTAGAAAGTGGCATGTTATGTAGGCCAAGTCATTTAGGAGATGATCATGCTGCAGCCAGCATCAGGAATTACATTAGCAAAGAAAATGCACATAGGCAAGGAAGAGTAGGGTTTGGCTTTTCTAATGGCTCAAATTTTGGTTTCATTATAAGATATGACATTTTAAGTTTCTTAGCAAGTACTCCCTTCTCTCCTTCTTATAGCACATAATACAGACTTTTTATTATTTCCAAGTGTCCTGCCTTTACCTGCATTAGAAACCCTCTCTCCTCCCCCTGGCCTTGAAGAGTTATTAGGCTGCAAAATTTGTTTTATGAATAGGTGTGACTTTGAATGGCTAGACTGCAGATGTGACCTCAGGGTGAAAGGGAAGTGCAATGTCATCTGCTGGGAAGTAGGCAAAGAGGAGAGCTGGTGAGCAGTGAAGAGGTATCTGAAACACAGACGTGACTAAAGCCTTTTCTGCTCAGTTTGTTTTCACCAGGCCAGCTCCTGCCTTTACATTCAGAGCACACTGGCCAGATTTACAGACACCTCACTTTACAGGTATTGATTCCATTTGACAGTCCTGGATTTTGAGAGGTCCCTCAGCACTGGCACTGCAGGTTTTCATTGCCTAGGCAATTTATGCATGCAGCCCCTAGTGAGTGCCTTAGAACCCACGTTAATTCAGCATCTGCAATTTCCAACATTTTTATTTCCAGGTCAGGATTTCTGCAAGATACTTAAATCATCAATGTGCTACAGATTACCATGCCATGGTCCCGAGTTGGAGCCTAACTGTCCCTAGGTTTCTCAGCACAGTCCCTCTGGAACGAAAGGCAAGAGCCAGCAGGGAAACATCCTGGAGGCACTATAAAAACTGCACAAAATAAAGAGCACCTGTGACCCCTGCCAAGGTTGTCACATCCTGATGTGAGGCCAGGTGCACTCTGTGTCCAGTGTCAGCTGGAAGGCCCTGCTATCAGCCAAGTTTCTTTCAGCTCTGCTGCAATGTGTGCTATGTCTGACCTGTGTCTCAGGTAGGGGCTGCATTCTCCCAAAGGTCACAGTCTGCAAACAACACAAAAACAGGGGTCTCCCACTGCACCCCCATGATAAATGTACCGTGCAGAAAGCAGAGAAGATGCCCCTGTAAATGACAAACCACATTAGGAGAAACTGCTTTGTTCCTTTAACCTCATCTCTCCATACCTGATGTACCTCTCCTTAATTTCAGCTCTCTGGCAGTGACACCAACACTCTGGTTTAGAGAAAACAGAGCTGAAAATGGGTGACTTTTCACTTCTTTTGGCTTTGCTGACAATTAGCAGAGCTGAAAGCCGGGGTACTTTGAGCAGTATAAATGAACTTGGGGATCTGATGGTTGTTTCTTCCTTAATGAACATGAAAACGTATCAGAGGGCTGAACTTTTGTTTTGCAATGTGAAGCTATTGTATTTCTTCATAGCTTTATTTCATATTTTTCCAACTCTCAAATGACTTTAACAGTCTTAAAAGCACAAAAGGAGAGAAAAGAAAAAAATATTTTGTGCAACTTTATGACATATTTAATGAGAATATTTCTTTTCTCTTATTTCTTTCCAGATATTTAATGTTAAGCAGAGAATCCTCCGAAAGTACAATATTTTCAGAATAAAACTCACAGCATTTTTTCTATTATGATCTCAGAGGTGCTCAGACTTGACACCCCAGATGCTCTCATCTAAACTAAGCCCTTAATATTTACAATCACAGTGTACTTACAAAAACATGAAAAAAAAGAGAAAATTACAATAGAAAATGAAGTTATCAGTGGGCTTTGGATGAGTCCAATTGTGGTTGAAATCAAGGATTAAGTGAAACATCCATCTTGTACAGGCAGATAGCTCATGTTGCACCACTTTAATAAGCATCTGTCCAGAAGGAGAGGGGGCTTTACACGGCAAAAAAAACCCAGATTAATTCCTGGTCTGCAAGAGGTGCTTCTTGACTTGAAACAAATGGTTTTGCTTTGTTAAGCCTCAGTTTCCAGCTATCATGATCTGCGTGCAGCACATCCTCCCTCTGCTCCTCATCTGCCATGACTATTTGTGACACAATTCCTGCATCCCACAGGTGCTTGTCCTGTACCAAGAGGAGCTGTGACCAACCCTCACAGTGGGAGGGCTGCTAGAAACAACACTGAGAGCTTTCCAGCCCCCGTGTTCTGCATTTCTACACGAGTTCATTCCCTGTGATGCTCTCAACATGAATGTGATATCCTGGCCATGTCACATCCCAGCTCGGATCAGACACCATCCCCTGCCAGGCACTTGGTTGGTGGCACTTGGGCTCTGGCAACAAGGCAAGGTACACAGCTCTGTGTGTTTGTGTGGACACACACAAGCCCCCAGCCTTTCCTACATTTTTATCAGTGTTCAACAGAGAATCATTTGGCTTTGCACTCTTTATGGACAAACAATTAACACCTAAGTTCATTTTGTAGACAAAAGGATTTTGTATTGATGTTGTTGACAAACTGTCTTGAAATCATGGAGGAGACTCTGTTTGATAGTCCTGGCACATGCTTGATTCAGTGGAGAAAATGCATTCAGCTAACTGTCCAATCAGTTGTGAAGACAAAATGAATTCCATCATAATTCTGTCAACAAAATGCTAACTTGCTTAAATTATTCTCTCAACAAAATAAATTAACTTAAAATCCTTTTGTCCACAAAATAGATTTAAGTGTTTAGTGAAGCCTTGTAAATACCATAGTTTGTTAGCTTAGCATGTGCAACTCAAACATTTGGCTCAGAGGAGTCAGCAGGCCTTGTCTTATCAGGCAGGGCTACTCTTGACTATTTCAGCTCTTCTGTTCTCTGTGAGGTCAGCCCAGTAAGACCACCAACCACCTGGACTGTCACACATGGAGTCAACCAGAACCCCAGGAGGGACTCTTTTCCTTTTTTTTTTATTTAATCACTAGCAGCTAACAGGAAGAATTTGGCATTAAGCATAGCAAGACTAAAAAAATCAGTCTGTTCCTCAAAAGAGAGGCTTCATCCTTAGAGCTGAAGTTGACGTGGAGTTTCCATGACAAACCTCCTGATAAAATAGCAACTTAATGAGGGACTGCAGCTGAGATACCTCAGTAGATTTCATATTGTGACCATGAAACTGTAATTACTGTGCTTTAGATATCATGTGTCTAAAGTCTATTATGCCTATAGAAATTTTCCTTCTGCCTTTTCTGTATTGCTTCAAATTCAAGTTCACCTATTCACATCCTGCTCAGAACCTAGCTCAGAGATTGGAAAGCAGTCAGAGCTCAGGCATTGCGACAGGGGGCCAAGTGCACCAAGCTCTGCCCAAGAACTGCAGCAGAGCCAACAGCAGCCAACAGAGCCTTTGAGTTCATAGCACCATTAGTAAGGATATTTCTGGTGTGCCTTCATGGCACCAGCCACTGCAGAGGACTCTGTGTTGTCATCCCCCATCTCATGTTCCCCCAAACAAATACACGTCCCAGCCTGCAGAGATATCAGGGATGACATCTTGCAGCTCAAGTCAAAACTTTCACTGTCATTTGGATTCACCTCTGGAGAATGAAAACCCCCAAGACAAGTCTTCTATCTGTTTTAAATAAGTTCCTTCTCCAGGCTTTACCAACCACTGCCTCCCCTGTTGTTCAGCTGCATTTTAACAACGAAGAAACACAGAGAGAATCATGCCTATATTTTCAGTGATGCCAGTCAAGGAATTTTTCAGGCCAGTGTAAAAATGAAACTCTTCCATAAGCTTTTGCAATATTCTTTCACTAGTATAAACAGGTTTTTTGTTCTCTGTTGGGGGTTATTTTAGTTATGATGGAGTTAAATTCCAGGAGTCTGGGAGGTGTGCAATAACACAAGGAAAATACCACATTAATATAACACTTTTTGTGAGCATGAAAAGAATAAAATGCATTCAAATGCAAATGCAGCCTGCAAGAATGGATAAAGTCCTATGTTTTCCCAGCAATGTCTTCATTTTGCTAAAGACCAGCTTAGTCTGGAGTGAGATGAGTACCTGTGTGTGTTCTGGTCCAGACCCTGAAAAGTCTGTCTCTGGCTGAAGTCTCACTCAGTATTTGAGCCAGTTCTGCATTGCTGCCTTGTTTCAGCACTCACTGAAGCACAGTGGGTTTATTAATCCCTTCAGAACCACATGTTGTAGCCCCAAAGGGATGAAGCCTGCTGCACTGTCTATCCTGCCTTATGAGAATTTCAGAGTGTCTAAAACTGGCATCGTTCCCTACAGCTCTTATAGGCAACATTTTTTCTTCTGTGACATGCTCTGAATATACCAAGCATAGCAAAAGGTCTAGCAGGGGATTTTCAGTGACATTTTCTATGTGAGAGACACCCAGGTCCCCCTGAATTTCAGTAGATCTGGGTCTCTAACCCCCACAAAGCTCTTTTGACAATTCCAGACTAAAAGAATGCATTCTGCTGACTACATTTCAAGAAAACATAACAGTAACAAACTCCAGAGGCTTGTAAATAAATCCCTGCAAAAAAAGGCCAGAAAGTAAGCACAAGAATCACCCTAGTTAGAGGATTCCCTGGCAAACAGCAGGAGAGCTTTTGGGAGCATGTGGCAGGGAACTCAGGTGTTCTTTTACTGGTGTCACTTCTGACTGCCATGAAAATGCTCTTGCCCCACCCCATCTGAGAGAGCACAGCACTGGCCAAGGCCACACCACCGAATAAAGCTCGAGCACTTCTCAGGTTATTTGAGACCAATTTCTCCCTTTGTAATGGCTCTGCATCGTGCCTGTCACTGCCTTGTTCCCCAAACAGGTCCAGAAGGAGCAATGCATTAGAGAGAAAGAAATAACCCTGCAGGCAATGCCAGGCCACATGATTGCCAAGTCTCTTTCTGCAGACACAATCAGAGAATATTCTGAGTTGGAAGGGACCCACAGGAACCATGGAACCCAACTCTTAAGTGAATGGCCTGTTCAATGTCTGAAGGCAGCACATACACAGTTGTTGAGTTGATTTAGTATAAGCAAAACCTGAGAATATGGAGTAGAGAAAGACTTTAAGACACATAATGCTGCTGTCCTGGGAGTCACCCCAAGCCCCTCTCACCAGGACAGCCTGCAGGGAATGGAGCACTCCTGACTCTGCACCAGTCCTTTTTGAACCATGCACTGCAAGAAAAGGGGTCAAGGACCTTGCCTTGCCTTAGCCTGTGCTCGGATCTGGGCAAATCTCCTCATCTAGACCTTTAAATCATTTACATCCAAACCAAAATCACAACTGCAAGGGAATCACAGACAGAAAGAGTTCTGACAAGGAGACTCAGCGTGGGGAGAGCAAGGAAATGTGGGAGTGGAGAGCTGAAAGGCACATGGCTCTGTTTGTTTGTTTGTTTGTTCTTTAACTCAGGTGTGTCAAACTCTCCAACACCTTAACTTGGAATTTCCTTTGTGAAGGAGAACTTCGGAGGACAGAATTGGAAATTTATATGGAAATAAACATCCAAATATACATGAGGAAGGGAGGGGAGGGAAAAGAGTGATTCATTATTATGGCTTACATATCATTACACATTCAAAAATTCCAAGGTAATATATTTTTCTTCATTGCTTGGATAATAAATCATCATTCGATTACAAAAGGGGAGTACCTGGATGGAACAGCAGCATTTCTGAAAAATACTCCTGGCAGATGAATGACAGGAAAATTTATGGATAATTCAGTTGCCTGACTGTCCTGCCTCAAGGAGAGAAGTCTATGCCAATATCTAAACCTTTCCTGACAATTCACACAGCAGACACTGTACTTGATCGAGTGAGGTTTTTAGACCTCCCTTGGCTTGATTTTGGTTATTCCTCCTTTGGCAGCCTGCAGAATATGTCACAGCACAGCAAAAGGGTTAGGAAAAAGCTATCAAAGATGCTTCTCAGCCTGTCCTAGCAGGACGTCACTAGGAGCCATGAAAAATGTACTGCTGTGTTCCCCACTTAGCTGGAGTTGTCCAATCAATCAGAGATCTTTCAAGGGTCACTGGTATTTGTAAGAGTTTTCAAGTACAAAAAAATGACCACCCAGTCTACCGACAGCTTGCTGTTTTCTAGTTTATCTTCATTTCATCTCCCAGGTTTTTTTCAGACCAACTCTTAATATTTTTCCCCTGTATAAGCAGAGTTATTTCACTCTTCTTTTCAGCTCGTGCCTTTGAGTCAGTCTTCATTTTTCTTCCATTAGACTCATAGCTTGGGGAACGTTGAAAATCTGGCAAAACGTTGCAGCAGAGGGGTGAGGCAGCTGAAGGAAAAGGTGTGGCAGGAGGCAAACACGTGCAGAGGCAATCCTTACTGCAATAAGGGCAGGCAGGAGTCAAGCCCCATCTTTTTTTTTTCACACTCACTTCTGAAAGGAAATTGCTGCCAAAAGGAACCCACATCTCACCAGGCCTGGGGTGCTGCCTTGGGAAAAAGTAACTCACCCTTTGCAGAGCCCACTGCTTCTGGTAGAAGGGCACTTCAACAAGCACTTCTTCCAATAGGAGCATACCTTGGAAACACAGAGGTTTTCATTTGGGAATTGCCTGCTCTGAGTTGGAGGACAAATTACATCTCTGCACCAGGCTTTGTGTTTTTACACTGCTCAGCTGCCAAAAACTGCAGACAGAGTTTGACTCAGAAAAAGACTTTTTCTTTAGGAGGGCCAACTAAGACAATCAGGGAAAGCAGCTGAACATATGGGCTAGGTTCTCTGACAGTGAAAATTAGACACCTACTTGTGAAGCAGACACGGAGAGCCTCCCTTCACAGGTGGCAGAGTGAAGCAGTGCATCCCACCTCCTCTTGGTGCCAGCATGTGAAACAGCTCACGTGAATCGTGTTCCAGGAATATCTGCTCCTCAGCAGTGATTATAAGGAGAGCCTGGATGAGCAGCTCATCTGCTGCCATCTGATGTAGAAGGAAGTGGATTCGCTGCTTTGAAAGCAGAAATAGAAGGCTTTATGTCCTGCTGGTTTCCCGTTTCTGGTGGCAGTACAGAAAGAACAAAGCTAGTAAAGCCAGTATGGTCTCTGAATTTCCTTCTGGGAGATGTCTTATCTCCTACAACAGTGCCCAGATTTCAAGGGTTACACAAGATACAATGCTGTGAAAAATCAAACTCAAGCTTCCTTTCCAAATCGCATTCCTATTTGGTACTAGCCAGGACTATACATCCAGAACATTAAAGACACCCGAAGGCTCCCTACACAAAGGAATGTGAAATGTTTTCTAAAGGAATCACCCAAGAATACCAAAAGTTGTAAACCAGTTGGTCTTTTGCTAAAAGGGAAGACGTTTGGGCAATAAATGCAATAGAGTAACTTCATCAATTACATGAGCACAGCACTCTGATGGTCACACTATTCTTGGAAAAATCTCAGTCCTCCAGACATGCTGCCATATGGAAACATGTTCTCCAGGGGTATTTTTCTCAATAACTCTTGCAGTACCCTCCCCAAAAATTTAATAGCCATAATTACAATGGGACATGAAAGGGTTCCTGCCAGCTTGAACATCTCTTATCAAGCCCCTCACCACTGAGATGAATTTGGTGTTCTTGAATTCTCTGGACTGTTTTCATCAATGAGGCTAGCAGGGCCGGGAAGAAATCGGTATCTTAGCCTTTACCACCCTGTACTGTGTTTGGACCCTAAAATCTACATTCCCTGGGTGCCAAACTGTGTATTTCCAGCCACTTTGGCCTTACTGCAATTGCCTGTAGCTTAAGAATATATATTTCCCTTGCCCTCATCGCCAGCTGAAATACCTCCTGTGGAATAAACAAGCATTTTACACATCTCTCCATTACCATGTCCTTTGGCAGGATTAGGATGTGAGGGTGTTTCACACCTGATGCAGAAAAGTGTCTGCTTTGAGTTTTCAGCCAGGCACGATCTGTCAGTGGATAGAAATCTCATCTCTGAAGCCCTGGGGCCTCAGCCTAAGCAAGGTAATGTTACAGATTTTATTAGCAGTTTCAGAGA
Source organism: Drymodes brunneopygia (assembly GCA_013400955.1). Classification (NCBI taxonomy): domain Eukaryota; kingdom Metazoa; phylum Chordata; class Aves; order Passeriformes; family Petroicidae; genus Drymodes; species Drymodes brunneopygia. The sequence goes on along the minus strand of VZTZ01014979.1, from coordinate 886,287 downwards.
GATAATCTAACACTAGATTAGCATTAAATGGTCCAGCAAAGTAGACACATGAAGGCATCTGTAAACATCATCCCATGCCCTTGATTGCACAAATATCTGTTTTTTAGGCAAAGAGGCAGTATTTTATTTAGAGCTTTGAGGCACTGATTTGCTTTGTATACAAACTACTGAGTGCTTAATGTCTTGGTAAGCTCTTTCCTCATCAAAGCAAAAATGGCTTGATATATCATATGACTTGCTAATAGATGACTAGATAAAGCTAAATTGTAAAATGATCACTGCTGGTCTCATGGCTTCCCTAATATGAGAAATGTGATCGGCAAATAATCTGCTATTGAGAAGGCAATCTGAATCCCCTTAGGGGAACAGGCTGCAAGGACACAGCACTGAGGATGAGATATTACCATTTCAAGAAGAGCCTGGAGTGTGTACAGAGGGTGACACAGAGTAATAGCTAAAATTTCTTTATCTTTATCTGCTAATATTTCTGGGGAAATTGCAATATTGGGAAATTGCAGAAAGACCAAACACCTTGCTTAAATTGAATTGGACCTGCAGCCGTGCATGACCTGTTCAAAGCCTACAGCATATAATTTTCTCAAATTAAAAGTAGGAAATTTAGCTCTGGTGGGGTTCCTTTGTCAGTGCTACTTATAAATTTTAGGATAAAGAGTAATCCTGAGGTCAGTATTTTCAGAAGCAGACATTATATCTGAGTGACCCACTAGAGACACCTTAGAGGGGTTTAATTTACTGCAGATGGGGCCTCCATCACTTCCCCATCATATCTTGGAGGGATGGAATAGCCTCAGAAACTTTGTCAGAAGATGCCACAAGATTTTTTGGCTTGGTGTTTCTGTTGTTTTTTTTAATGTGCAATATATATCCTTCATGTAATATCTCAGAAGTTTCTTCCATGAAAACAGACCAAGCAATTACAGGGATCTGCACCTGTTTTTCATAATAATAAGGAGTTGTAGGGATTTTATATGTAGGATGAAATACTGCATAATAGAGAATTTTAAGATAGTAAACAAACGAGCTTAGGCAACTTTCTAACGAGCCTGAATGATTTATAGCTTCTTGGGCTCTAGAGACAGACTTGAAACTCCGATGACTTTCTGCCGTAGGCAGTTAATAAAACTTGAATTTCTAATCTTGCATTTTCCCCAAATGAAAGTTTTAACTAATCAAAACATCCAGCTGATATACCAAAGCAAGTACCATTGAGTGCTCCAAGTACCCACAAAATAACACACAGTTCAGGTTACACGAAGCCATCTGAAAAATGCATCAAAAGCATGTAGCAAACTGTTCCCATTTCCCTTCTGAGTGAGAGATATGTTCCAGTCATCTGGCATATGAGGAAATCTCTTGGATGCTATACACTAAAGAAAATTATCAAATGCACACATAGTGTCTTTTAAAGGGAAACAAACATTAAGAAATAATTATTTGAGGGGGAAAAAATGAAAGCTTGCCAATATTTTTTAAAGGCATTGGCTGTGTTTTCTACCATGGCACTGCTTTATGTCCCCATGCAAACCACTGAGTGAGCTTTGCCATTTGCACGTGGTGAGATGTGGTCCCTGGAACAGGCTCCCCGTTGAAGAGGCAAGACAGACCTGACTTCATGTTGAGTTCCTGACCCATTCTGGGGCACCACCATGGAAGGCACATTGGTAAAGCCCCAGTCTGGTGCTCCCTACACCCCATCCTTGGAGCACACTGCCCATGCTCCCTGGCAAAGCAGTCAGCACAGCACTGCATCCTCCTTAAACAACTATTTTCCAGCTTGGGCCTTGCCAAAGCTCTCCTATACAGAATGGCTCAAAACCCTCCCAACATCCTACCTTATTGCATATGCAGTAGTTCTCCCTCTCTCTCTCTCTCTCTCTCAAAGGCACATACCTCTTTCTACAGAAAAAAAATGATTTATTACTTTAGCAATGGAAAGCTACAATAATAGGCCAATGAAAATAGCTGAAGTTGTAGCCACTTTGCCTAGCAATTACACATGTGACAAATTCATTTGTCTGCTAGTCCAGTGGCTTAATTTACATCCCCACTTAACAGTTAATTCTGGAAGTGCACTTCACTGCAACAGCAGCAGGGAGAGCAAAGGCTGGACCCTCTTGAAAGAAAACCCCCTTTTAATAAACACCTCTGCAATTAATTATGCAACAAAACCAGCCAGCAGCAAGCAACAAGAGGGAAGACATCACAGTATTTCCATGTGGAAATAAAACATCAGTGTGGTAAGAGGCAGATGATGTAGAACCGTGAGAGAGAAACCAAGCTAATATTCACAGGAATTCAGGTGAAGGAGATTTAAAACATTGCTTATGAAGAGAACACTGATGAAAATTAATTGGAAGAGATGGCAGCACTGTTTCTGCACCAGGAGAGCAGAATTTTTCAATGTCTGTAATGAAATGATGATTTATAACTCTTCAGTGAAGAAAATTTACACACTGACCAAGACTTTGGTAAGCTTTATCGGGTCAGGGATTTCCTGATCATATTTTGCTTTTGTCAGAAAGTGTTGACTCATCAAAACCACATCTGTTATTTACCACTAAAAGTTTGCATGGTGTTTTTTTTTATCTGGATTCCTCAGGTCCTGAATGAAATGTCTGGTCACAAACAAGAGAGGTGCAGAGTAGAACCAGCAGCTAAATCACTTGCCTGCTGTGTGAGAGGCCAGGCTGCTGAGCCCAGGCTGACCCAGGCAAGTAGGAAAGTTGAATTCCAGTGTGTAACATGCAGGCAAAGGACATTGTCACAGTGCCACAGTGGTGTCTTGCTCAGGGTTCAAGTGAAAAGGCACAGTGTCCCACCTGCTCTCTGCATGCACAGTTAGAGGGTTTCCTAAATCCTAGTAAGTCATAAAGAATGGAAAAACAGTCCCTTGTGTGGTGTTATGCAGAGATGGACCAAAACCCAAAAGCAACAGCAGATTTACTTGTCCAGTAATTTTAGGAAGATAAATAGGAAGTCAAATAAAGAGGTCTCCACTTCTCTTTATTCTTTTTTAATTAAAGCCATGTTTCCCATTTTGGGAGGGCATCCAGTAACAACCACTAACTTTTTCTGTAGTTTGTTTGACTGTGCTGTGGCTCACAATTCACCAGGCATGGTGCTAAGATGTGCTTCAAACAAGCCAAGGGCAATGGCCAGCAGATTTTCAGCACAAAGGCAGCATTTTTTGGCAAAAGGATGAACCACAACAAGTTCAAAATAAGTATCAAAAATTATTGCCCTGCTATTTTACCACCCCCTGCATCCCACATGATAATAAATATTGTGGTTTTGCATGCATGTAAGTGGCTGTGGCTCCCCTCAAGCAATTAAGATATAAATACAGGGCATGTTGACTGCAGGTAAGGGGGCAGAGAGCTCCCCCAGCCAACACTCCTGACACTTTGTGACCTCTTGTTTTTGTCATGAGGCATTAGGAGTCAAACACTGCAAAGATAATTTGTACATTGAAACTCAATCACCTGAGGGAGTAAGAAACACACTTAAACTATTGCATGAATATGAAGTTTTCTGATGCAGTCTAGACAGTTTATCACTTCTGGGGCTAATCACACTTTACCTATTACTGAGAGACAATTTTAAAGAGAGAGACAGTAAAAGGGTCTTGAGAGGTGTCCTGACACAGCTAAGCCCACCTGCTGCCTCTGAAAAAGAGAATTATTTGGCCATGATGCTGGGGACAGGACAGTGCAGAAACTCATCTGGAAGTTTTAGCACAAAACCAAAGCCTTCTTGGGAGCAGGAACCACAGGAGCACAAAGTTTCTTTATCTCATGATCCAGGACATGTGGTCTCCTAGCATTGCCCTTGTTATTCTGACTTTGTACTGCCTAAGGATAACTTTTGCCAGACAGCATAAATCCTTTCCTGAATGACTCACAATCTCTCAAGGTACAATTACTGTAGCTGAAAAAAAAAAAAAGATTTAATTTTCAATCTTACAAGAAGAATGTTCAAGCTGAGATAAACATATAAAGAAAAGGTTGAAATGACAAGGCCCAAATCCTCTGATGCAGCCAGGTTTGACAGACATCATGTGAGATAAGATCATTGAAAAGAGAATTATCAGAGGAATTTTGTCAACCAACTGGAAATTTATTCCATCTGAAATCATCCTAATTGGCTGTTTTAATGGTAAAGCAATAAACATTTTAGGGGGAATCTGGGTTTAAAAACAAAAATTATAATTTATTTAGTCTATATAGATTTGCTCAGCTGTAAATCACTGATGCATCAGATAATACTTTGCATTTTGCCTTGAAAAATCACCCCAAGTAGAAAATACAATTTTCCTGTGTTATCAGGAGTGGCAGAGGCAGCTGGCTCTCTCCTTGTAATCCTTACTAACATAACTGCATAATCACCTCACTGAGGACTGAACCTCAGCTCTGAGGGCTCTGTCTTCTTGTTGTTAGTTTCTAAAAGCATAGGGAAGATCCTCCCCAAGTGGAATTTGCATCACTAATTATTATGGAATAATTAGGCAGAACAGATGCTGACTTTTGAACTCACTAAGCCTTGTAAAATTCCCAGGGGCTTGGAGTTTTGGTATCACTGAAATTTTGCTTTCTTTCATATGGGAACTGGATTTCTGTCCCCAAGAACCATGTGATGCTATCAGGATTACAGTGACCCACCATGTAACCCAAGTTTCACTGACCCATCCAAATACTCAGAAATAATGCATCTCTCCTAGTGATTTTTTTTTAGACAGGCTCTCCAGCTTAATATTTTAATAGAGAATATCTATGATTCAATAATAGGGCTTTCAAAGCATTGTAAATGACAGAGGATTATTCTAAAATAAAGTGCCATTTTTAGAGGGGGATATTTTTTTTTTCCAGAAAAAAAAAAGAAGAGGGGAAAGTTTTGCTGAACTCACAACCACACACCCAGTGACACTTTCTGAAGGTCTCTGCCAAATGGCCACTTGTGTTTAATGGACAAAAGAAAGCACTAAACTAAGGATAAATCTCAGTTTTTGTGCAGCTTTGGGATCAACATTTACAAGCAGCTCCAGAAAGTCCAAATCAGTGGTTGGGATCAGCAGAGGTCAGTGGTACCCATGTGAAGGGAGGATCAGGACAATTTAAATCTAATTCCCTTTGGGAAAGATCTGAACTTCTCCCTGGCAGCAAAACACTTAACAAAAGAATAAAAACTGAGTACCCTGACCTGACACCCAGTGAGACTGGTCTATTCTTCAGTGGTAAAACTGCTCATGAAAGGTAGTGGAGAAGAATTACATCAAAGAGCAGGAGAAGGTGGTTTTGGGGAGAGTTTTCTCAGCCTGATGATGCTTTCCTTTAGGCTCCTTCCACTGTCAGTTGGCAGAAACTGAATCACAGACCCAAATTCCTTTCTGGAGGATCCTCTCTCAACAGATGACACTAACAGTGTAAAGAGAAAAGCTTCTAAACCACTCATGAAGTGGCTGTAAAAGATGGCAACACAAATATCTGTGCACTTTTAATGGAGCCACAGATGCTCTGAAATCCATTTGTCATTGATTTAAAGGGGACCTGTGCCCCTGCAAATTCTGGATCAGTAAGTCTTGACTCCCACTGCCCCAGGGTTGCTGCAAGGCTGCATCATGTACCTCTTCAGTTTACCAGGATTTTATGAGTTAATATTATGTAACAATATTAATAATATTGTCATAATTGCAGAACAATTGCAACACAGTAAAATCTATCCAAGGCCAATCTTGATCCTGCATGGGAAGCTCACTCCTAGCAGCCCCACCTTCACCTGAGAAACTCCAGACATTTCCAACTCTGTCCCTTATCCAGGACCCCACACTGCTCCCAGCCTTAGTTTTACCCTTGCCTAAGCAGCTGCCTCAACAGCCTCATCCTCTGCCTGGCCAAGAGTTCTCTTTTGAGCCTACACATCCAGCAGGTCCCAGCTTGGTCTCTGGGCTCCATTCGGTGCAGAAATATAAACAAAAAGTCTTTTGCAGAAACACCTCATTTCAGTGCCTAACAACCCTTTACTGGGTGGGTTAAGCCATGCATGGGATCACAATCAAGGCAGATAATTGAGTCTGTGGAACTAATTTCAATTATTGGGATTAAATGTCATAATTCTCATTTTAAAAATACAACTTCTGCCTTGTTTTTATATGCAATAAATCTATGAACAAGCTGCAATTATGCAAACACTCATATTTCTATCACTCTCTTTCAAATAGTACTTAGCCATTTGCATACCTCTGAAGCTTTCAGTGCCACCTCTAACTCACCATTTTGGATTACATGGTTCTAGGTGTATTTCCTCTCTGCACAGGGGCTGTGGGAACAATGGGTTTTCTGGTTCAGTCACTGAAGCACAAAAATACAGAGTGAAAATAAAAATGACAAAGAGTCCTGGATCAAACATTTTTTTCTCTGCTGAAAAAAAATTCCCCCACCAAATCATTTCACTTGACATTCCATTTGCTCTGTAATGAAATGCTTTGTTCCGCATGCTTGTGTGAAAAGGGAAGGAAATTCTAACTCTAATAAAGGAGCAGATCAGGGGAACCTGCCTTTCATCCGGGAGCTTTGACCTCTGTGTGGGTGACAGCACTCTTTAGGAGGGAGCTGGGCAGGGTCTTTAGTGTCTGCAGCCACCACATTCCTGCATGCAATGGGGAGAGAGCAGGAGACAGGGAGTGAGAAAAACTCCCTGCACTGCAAATGGGACACTTCACTGGCAGCTGCTGCAGCAACTGCAGTGAGTGTCCCCTGATCTGCTGGAGAAACAGCACCAGAGAGACAGACTGGGGACACCTCACCTGAGAGCAACTTCACAGAATCACAGGATAAACTGAGCTGGAACCTGCTGCAGCAACTGCAGTGAGTGTCCCCTGATCTGCTGGAGAAACAGCACCAGAGAGACAGACTGGGGACACCTCACCTGAGAGCAACTTCACAGAATCACAGGATAAACTGAGCTGGAACCTGCTGCAGCAACTGCAGTGAGTGTCCCCTGATCTGCTGGAGAAACAGCACCAGAGAGACAGACTGGGGACACCTCACCTGAGAGCAACTTCACAGAATCACAGGATGAGCTGAGATGAAAGGGACCCACAGGGATCACTGAGTCCAACCCCTGGCCCTGCACAGACACCCCAACAATCCCACCCTGTGCCTGAGAGTGCTGTCCAAACGCTCCTGGAGCTCTGGCAGCCTTGGGGCTCCCTGAGGAGCCTGTTCCAATGCCCAAGCACCCTCTTGGGGAAGAACCTTTTCCTAATGTCCAACCTAAACCTCTCCTGACACAACTTCAGGCCATTCCCTTGGGTTCTCTGCTGGTCACCACAAATGAAACATTCAAGCCACACAAGAAACCAGCCTGAGACTTCCTAAGCTGAGTCAATACACTTCAAAACTTCACAGCAGGGTATTTACTGTGGGAGTTTGTGTGTCTCTGTCAAAGAAAATCAAACTCAACTTCGGGGTGGCTGAAACTGCACTTAACATTTTCCCAAACTGTGGTTGTCAACCTGTTTTATATAGTCACTTAATCCTGCTGGAAATCCATAGTAAAAAAATCCATGTGAGAGGCAATATCTAGGGAATACAGGAAGACAGGCACATGCAGCCACAACCCTGTAAAAGGAAGTGTTGTCAGGAGACTAGAACATTCAGGCAGGCCTCTGACAGCTCCCTGTGAAGCTCATATTTCCCAGGAAGTTTTAATCACAGCTCTGTCACTGCTGAACTCAGTCCTCAGCTGTAGCCACAGCTGGGATAGGATGGTCTTCCTCAGTGGAAGAAAAAATGGATAAAAGCCAACACCTTAAGATCTGCCATTATGCCAAACACCAGTTAATGTCTCATCTTTCTTCTGTCCTCTTCTACTGCCTCACTGCCAGACAATTTTTCACTGCCCAAGATTTACATGTTTCAGTGTGTGGACAGATCTTGTTTTTTCAGACTGTACTGTGAGATATGTGCTGTTCCTTACAGAGAATGTTGCCCTTTATAGGAGCTGAGCACACACACAGTGGTCACAGCTAATAGTCAGTGGGCCTGATTGCCACAACTTTAATGACAGCTCTCAGAAAGCTCTGAAACTTCAGCTCTTAGACTCACAGCATTAGGAAATTGCATTTTTATTAAAAAGTCATTTCTAACATCCACGATGATGAAGGAAAACCTAGAAATGCAATTCTTTTATCCCAAGAACTTCACCAAAAGGCAACGAAACCAGCTTGATCCCTCAAATCAGCTCAGTACTTACAGCAGAGCACATCACCACCACTCAGAATCTCTCTTGGCAGCCTTGTCTCCTGATCACTCAAACCTCTCACATGGGAAAAGTTCTCTGAATTCCCAAAGCACACACGCAAAGCTCAGAAAAATCAGGAACTCCGAATATTTTTTTTACCTTCTTGTCCTGCACACACACACATTTCCTGTCTGCCTGCACCAGCAGCTGAAGATAACCTCTGGATAACATATGCAACTTGCACACTAATGTCCCATCTATTTCTCATTATATCTCCTCACTCTGTGTTCTTCTATTCACAGCAATTATTCAGATTATTTTGTTTTGTTTTACCAGCCCTCCCTGTGCATGCAAACAAACCAAAGAAATTGGCAATCCCAAGAGGCATTTTGAAACTCTTAGCTCAGCCTCCTCCAGGCACAACCCCCTCCTCAGATTTGCCCACTATTAAGTGTCTTATGGCATTCTGCAGCATGAAGTGCACAGAAAAACTGGGAGCACTGTCTTTATTTTCCATTGTTACTGATCCTTCACTAGTGAGAAATTAGAGGGCACATCCAGCCAATTCTTGACATGCTGACAATTATGCAATTGTTCATCTGAACCACAAAAAAAGCACATTTTGAAGGTGCTTTTGTTTTGCACAGTATTAAGATCACTACATGGTGTTTTTCCATAATGTGCTCTAAAAAAACCAGGACACTGAGACTTCAGTAGTAATTTTGTGATGCAGTATGTTTCCAGAAAAGAAACTATTTAGGGAAGTTCATTTTTTTTTTTTAAAGAAGGAAGTATCAGAAAAACATTTCCTACAATTCCACTACACAAAGCATTTAATGCCTCTCTACACACAGCTTTCAGGTCAACAAGTCAAATGGCTCTGACAACTTGTGAGGCAGTGTTTAAATTCCTATTCCTTGTAAATGGCACAAGATGAGTAAGAAGTTTTTGTTACATATATATGAATTTAGAAATTACATTTGTTCATTTAGAAATAGCCTATTATTTACTGATGTATGAATAACCACTACACTTTACAAGCAGTGCCTATCTTAATGAAAACAAAGTAAACCAAACCCATCCCATTAAATCACTGCAGGTTTCACAGAGCTCTGTTTGCTCCAGAGGATGGGCTCCTCATGAAGAATTTTAAATCAAACAAACCACTGCTACAAAACCTCAAGAGTGAAAGGGGTACAAATACCAGACTTCTTTCCCTGCATTTAATTCTGCACATCTTGGGTAATTTCCACATCCAAACTAAAGGGAAACAACTTTTTTTCAGGCGAGTCTTCATAACATTGCAAGATTTCTGACAACTTTCCTGTTCTCAGGTCAAATTCAATGCAGAAAACCCATCCAAATAAACATGGCATAGGATGAACTGATACAAATGTTTATTTATTACATTTTTCTCTCACTTCCCTTTTTGATAGGTCTGTAAAGCTAATAATCAATATCCTCATTAAATAGCTGACCCAAATACAATATCAAGTGATATATATATATGCAATAAAATCTAAATGATCATATAGTTCTGAGAGATGATGAAGACCTAGGCTGTCAAAAGTTTCAACCCCATCCATCTCTCAGAATCCTGCATATTGATATCCATTAGCCCTCACAAACATTACCAGACAGGAGCAGAGTGAAAAGCTGTGCAACAGAAAACCAGCATCTTGCTCAATATCTCCAATTAAAATCATTGGTAAAAAATAAAATGTATAACTGTAATGTGAATATACAAACCTGGATATGTTGCTTTATAGAAAATGACAGTTACAGATTAAAAGATAAATATCTCTCCAGATGCAAAACCAGAACAACTGTTAGTATTATTCCCACAAGATCAATAGNACCAGAGATGACCCCTGCTGGGCCTTTGTGCCCTTGGGCTATCTCTTTATGCACCAGTTATCTGGGATACACAGGAGTAGGTGATGATGGGGTTTAATCGTCCTGCCACATAGCCAACCAGGAATAGTTCATAACAATCAGGAAGTGCTAGATTCAATTCTGCTTTAGTGACAGCAGTGGTAAATCAATAACTTCAAACGGCAGTTTTTTTAAAAATCTGATATTTAGAGAGGCATCTAATAGGAACTCATTTGTAAGTCAAGATCTTAAGCAGATATAAAAACAGAGCATGGCCCTAGCTACCCTTCAAAGGGTATTTTTGCTTGGGTTTCGCTCAGCACTGGGAGAGAAAATCTGTGGTACCACCATCAAGGCCTGCCTGGCATTTGCTGACATGCAAAAGGTCTCCCAAACTAGGAGCATGGAAAGAGTTAAAAACACACTCTCCATGGCAGGTACATTTGTGCAGATGTGCCAGGGACAGCTGTGGGGAAGCCATGTCCTGGTTAGGTGGATAGTGGGCAGAGCCTTGTTGCCCCGGCTGCCACCACTCCTGTTTGCTCCTGCTGCAGAGTCCCATGGATCATCCCAAGCCTGGAGCTGCAGCGTTTCTCACCTGCTGCTTGAGAGCTGTGTTAGAAATATCACATGGGCACAGCATGGCCCTAGCACTCCAACACCAGAATCCACCATCCCTGGGGGGAACCTCCCTGAACTTGCCAAGGAGGCCTTCCCTGCTCGCCAGAACCTTTGGTGCTGAACCTGCTGAGAAAATCCTCTGACTCCTGTGCCAGCTCAGTTTCCTTCCACAAAGCCTGGCTGCTGCCTCTGTGCAGAAGCTTTGGTAGGAAGCAAATGTGGCAGGAGGGCTCCAAGCTACTGCAGCACCAGACTCCTGAGGACTCTTATACACTTATTTGCACATGCTTGGAATGTCTTTCACTCATTGCCCTCCCTCTGTATCTCCGGATTCTAACGCTCAGAAATTCTCAAAAATACGACAACAAAAATATTTGAAGGGCTTTTTTTGAAAGGTCAAACCCACTGAAAAGTATTCCAGTTTCTGACCACACATCTGCGTAGGCAATATTCACTGACCACTACTGTTACTCAGTATTTTCCCACTGTGTGATGATGTTCAGGTTTGGTTTTTCTCTGTCAGTCTACCCCCATTCAGACTGACATCTTCTGTGAGAGCTGTTGTACACAGCAGCCTTTTTGTCTGGAGGAAGAAAGGGGACTGCAGTTTTAATGATGTTTCAAAATTAAGTGGGGTGGGGGTAGGAGGAAAACTGCTTGAAGGATTAAAAAATAGTAACAATTAGTGGGCAGATGGTTCTCTTCCCTGCAGAAAATTCTGTCACTGTCATACCAAAGAATATGGATCCAATATCCTGCAAAACACCAGTATGGCAGGGACACACATCCCACCTAAATTTCTCAAAGACATATGAAATTTTGGAAATAAAGCACAGTGATTTAAGAGCAACCTAACTTCTAATTCCTGACCAGCTCTAATAAAAAAAAGAAAACTAGCTACATAAGAGACCCATGTCCAACAGAAATTTTTAAAATAATTTTATGCTACTGATACTGTAACATGAATAATGACTGTGCTAATTAATCTCATCTCAAACATTTGATGTAGAGCTTAATTTGCTACAGCCCAGAGACAGGAGCTCAGAGTGTGTTATGCTCCCTCAACCAGCCCTCACTGTGCTGCAATATGCAGTCACAACCATGTAAAACTTGCCTTGCTGTACCATCAGGAGAATTACATTCAGACTAAAATATATTTCTCAGTTTACACCTGACTACCTTCTGGACTTTTAACTATTCCTTGGCTTTCAGGCTTTTCTTCGTAGCCCAGAGATTTTGTTTCCCTTTGTTCCCAGGCTGAAGTTTGAACATTGTTTACTTGTCTCTGGGAGCTGGGATGTGCAAAAAAGTCTCTAACAAGACTTTGCACATACGAATGTACAAAAACACTCTAAAAATATACTTATAAATAAAGAAAACTATTGAAGCATCAGCTTTCCATACAGCTGCAGATTAAACTTCTCAACATAAAAGCCAGTTTAGCCAAGTTTTTTGGCAGCAGAGACACAACATTTTGCTTTCAAAGACTCCTAGTGGTGAGTGCTAACAGAGTCCCAAGGCATGGTGCATTCCAAGAATCCATTCCACACTGGGCAGCATGGACTGGACACAAAACACCTCAGCTCTACCAAGGGCTGCAGGGCCATCATCCTGTGAGAGCCTGCCCAGAGCTGCTGAGTGCACATGGAATTGGTCACACGGGCAGTGATGCAAATCGCAATTCAAGTGTTTCCATACAGATGAAATATAAGCAGTGAAATCAGAGATTTAATATGTCTGGGCAGCATTGCTTCCCAGTCGTTTGGCAATATGAACCATTTCTGAGGCATGAAATATCCAACTGACCTTGAAGGGAAGGAGCTGAGGATTTATGTGTAGGAAGTAACCCAGAACACCTCGCCGTGGCTGAATCTTACTTTGACTCTTGGAAAATATGGCAGATCCCTCACATATGATAGCTGCTGCCTCCATTAAATGCTGCAACAGCAAACAAATCGTCTGGCCTGCCGTGAAAACCCAGAGAGAACAGCCATAAAAAATAGATCTCCATTTAATTGTCAGTGATTTGCAATATCATCAGGTTCTGCATGAGTCATTTCTCTGTGCTGTAGCTGGTATAGGACACAAGATGATGTAAAAATGAGCTGGAAGGCCCAAGATAAAGAGTCCCAGAGGGTGTGTGACCATCCCTGGACGACCAGCCCCTGGTGGCTCTAGGCAGAAGGTTCCCAAGGGCTGTGCAGGCACCCCAGAACACAAACATCTCCCGTCAGTGGCCCTGCAGACTGTGGAGCTGTGAGCACATGGCCAGCAGTGCTCCACCTTTGCTAACAGGGAAGGTATGTCCTGAACACCTGGCAAACCCTAAGGAAAAGCACTGGGAACTGAACAGTACTTGCAAAAGACCCACCTGCAGCAATGGGAAAGGGGCAACAACGGTGTGAGAGGAATCTCTACCACTTCTTTCATCGATGCTGCCATTTCTTTCCAAGGGGGGCTTGTCTGCCCTAGGAGGGAATCTTCATGAAAACACTGATAACAAGATAGTTCCCTCCCTCTCTCTCTACTAGGATCTTTCTAGGAAGTGGCAATTGACTCTGCAGCCAATTCAGTACTTAATTGGCACAGGGAGATATCAGAGAGGGAAAAAATGGCTGTACAGTGAAGTTGCTGAAAACCCTTTGAAGGTAAATCTCGAAAAGAACGAAAGTCCAGAAAACAAAACCAGCTAAAGAGGAGTAAGGGGGAAAGATCCTAGCAATTTCCACGTTATTTTTCATTGTTAACTAAAAACATGCCAGAGCCAGAACTTTTGAACTATTTATTCAGCTGCAAGAAGAGCTGTTCCGACTGAAGACTGCACGGAGCCCATCACAGGGGCACGCATCGGGCACTCGGGTAAAGCCAGGAAGGCAGTGCCATCTGCAGGGCTCGGAAAGCACTCAACACTCTCATTTTTATGAAAAGCAGTGGAACAGTTGGTGCCGCGAAGGAGCGGTGAAAGAGCACTCCCCCTACGCACAGTGAGGGCTGCCCAACAAACAAAGCATGTCACATCTTCTGCAGGAAATTGCTACAACTGATAAAAGCCCTTTCAGCAGCAAGGACAAGATAGGAGAGATGTCTCTACATAAGCAGCAAGAGACCTTTCAAAGCACTGAAGTGAGAGGAACGAGTTAATTTTGATCTCAGATCATCTGGTAAGTCACATCATCAGCATTTAGGGAAGGCAGGGCATGGCACTTGTATGTTAAAAAGGGGGAAACACCTCTGGGGTTGAAGCAACAAGGATCTGGAATGGCCTCCCAGGGAGGGTTAAATCTGAAACTTCCAGGAAATCTGAAACTTCTGGGACGAGGGACTGCAAAACACAGGGCTTGTATTAACAAAGAGCTTTATTTGGTGACCCAAAACATCTTAATGAGTTCTCTGTCTGTTTACATGCAATGCTTGCATCATAGAAGAGTTTTGGGAGGAGAAGGCATTTCCTGGAAGGGAAACCCTAATCCTTTCCTAGGCAGTGTTAGTACTGGAAAACAACTGGCTGTATGTCCACATGTAGCCACACCATCAGCACAGACAAGGAAATATTTACTGATGCTGTTTTTTCCTGCACTAACACACAGATCTAAAATATTTGTCTTCCACTAGGCTTTTGTTCCAACTTAATTACCAGACAGTTTTTGAGCCTGCAGTGTATTTAGAGCCTAACCCCAAAAGAACAGGTTTTCTGTTTCTTTCCCATCTTAATAGAAAAATAGACAAAAATACATCTGTTGCCATGTTGTTATCAGGAAAATACATATATTCATTCTGTACTCTACAGTCTACTGTCCTGTTCAATTTTGCATTTCAGCTTTTAGTTGTTCTTCAGGGAATGTCTGAGATTCAGAGATCTTGGAATAGTGAATCAGGGCAGGGAAACATTTCAGTACACAAATTCACCCAGCTGAAAGTGGCTGAGATTACAGATTGAGCCAGAGGGCTGGAACAGTCAGCGTTCTCCAACTGCAAGGGCTTGAAAAAGACCTCTCTATTAATTGCAGATAAGTACATTATGCTTGGCATCACACTGGGCTGTCCACCAGGCACGTTACTGAATAACTGGTAAGATAAATGAACCACAAACATCTCATCATTTGAAGCTTTGCCCATTCATAAAAGCCAGTCCAACATTTTTTAATATACTCCTGTGCAAAAACAATTTACTGTTAACTGAGGAACAGGGGCTTAGCTGAAAACCAGCAATGAAACAGGTCTATTGCTGTGCTGTGCACCAATATCCTCAGTAACACCAGCTTATTAATTCTAGCCTACCAAGCTCTTTGAATTTGCAGAAAACCATTGCCTGAAAATGCTATTATTTTCCTGAAATCAGCATCTGTTGTTTTCAGCGTGAGCTATTCTCTGTCAAAGCCAGCATCTGAGAATCCCTGCTCTCTGTTTATGAGAGCATCACTGCCTCCACAAGAACATTTGTTTACTCCCAATGCCAGAGCAACTGTGGCAGCGAGAGGTCAATACCCTGCCATGACATCTCATCCCATTACCTGGGAATCATGTGAGGAGGTGCAGATTACAGCTGGCCCCTCACGTGTGCCTGACTAAACACAGCCCCCTGAAAGCAAATTTTGGTGGGCTGGGGGCAGCAAGCTTGACACGCCTTGCTGCAATTGCCTCTTGCTTATCTCCACGGGCAATTAACAGCATCTTCCCTGAGTGACGGGCTCTCGATGGGCTGGAGGATGTGCTCTTGAACACTGCACAGTAACTGAGATTTAATTACAGGGCCAGACTGCTGCTTTCACAGCCCTGGCACTCAGGTGGAGGACTGGGGACAGAGGAAGGTGGGGGACAGAAAGCTGCTTGGGCTCCTGTTGCCCGTTCCCACCATCCCACTGAAACACTGACTCCCCTACCCACACTGCAGCCCTTCTCTCCTGCAAAATGGGAGAGGAGCACGGGCTGCTGATGATTTCAGAAAGGCTTTTAAGCCACAAAAGCACCCATGGAAAGTGCTGCTGGAAACCTTTCCACTCACAATCTTTGGAAATCAGACCCAGGCAGACACAGAGCTGGCGTGGCCCTGTGTGCAGTGCTACCAGACTCCTGCTGTTTCCGTGGGAGGAGCTGAAGGATTTTGGGGCAAGAACAGTCTTGGCCCTGCCTTGTTTACCAGTCCTTGTTGTTTTTGCTGCTGTCCAGCAGCAGAGTCCGTGCTGCCTGAGGTCACTCCAGCCCATTGTCCCCTGACAAGCACACGAAACACAAATGACTCCAGCCTTCTGGTGAGAGACAATTGTCCAGGACATCCACAGGTAAAAGCTGTTCATTACAAATTTCAGTGGTGAATGCCCAAACCTTCCCACCACAAAGGTCCATGAACAGCCAGCAAACAAGACAGGCAGAGAGAACAGGACTGGAATTCAATTTTCACAGGGTGAGTAAGGTGGGCAACATGAAGTTAAAGTTTCCTGGAGGCTCTTTCTTATAAAATGAAATTTAAAAAATAAAAGAAAAGGAAGTAACATGGAATGGAAAAAAAATTAAAAAAAACCAACCTGGAAAAACAAGAGCTCTGTTCTAACTGCAAATATTTACCACTTGCAAGACTTTCCCATGCTGACTACGCTAACAATGACCATCATATTAGCACAGCAAAATGTCAGAATTATTATTACTATATTTAATTATGTTACTACTGCAAATGTAGGGGGAAAACATAATACTCTACTGCCCAAAAAGAAGATATGAGATCACAAACATTCTGCTGTGTATTAGGAATATCAGAGATTGTAAAAAGAGGGCTGATAGGTGGGAAGGCAAGTAGAAGGAAGATAGAACTAAATTAGAAAGTGGTTAAAATATATTAATTAATGTTGGAAAATAATTCTGGAGCTGTAATACCTCCTCATATTAACAGTTTTCAGGGTGACTATTTTGCCAAGCCTCAGGCAGCACTGATGAAAAGAAAAGTGGCTATTAAAAGAAAAAAGGCAAAGGAACCCCATTCAACACTTGGTCAGAGTGTAGGGAAACAACAGGAAACATCCTTGGAGTCATGCCCAGCAACAGAAGGACTGAAATGGAGGCAGGCACGGCCTCACATGAACATCCACCTGCTCAGCTCTGTTCTGTAAACGCTGCTGGGAGTGCTCTCCATAAACACAACACTTCTACAGGCAGGAGCCACTCACCCCCCAGTACCATTTTGAGATGCTCTACACAGTCAGTACCCTCTGTCCTAGGGCTGTCAAGAGAAAAGGGAACAAAACAAAACAAAAAAATCCCAGAATTTAGCCCTGAATGGCAATATATTAAAAAATAAACAGATTGTTTTGACAGGTGTGTCATAATCCAGCAACAGATAAAAAGTTTGGTTCTGTTTCCAGTTGCACAAAAGCAACATTTTTGGCATTCATGGAGTAACAAGTCTTAAGTTCACAGACTCAAACGAAGAATTCAACCCAGAACCCCTAGTAGTTTTATTAAAGGAAGAGGAAAGGAGGGGAAAAAACATGTCCAAGAAGAAGTCATATTCACACTTTGAAGATGGAATGTGAAAGTGAAAGAAAATTCATGAGGAAAAGACAAAGTGTAGACAGAGGGAGAGAACTGACCAACAACACCCACTGCATCAAAATTCCCCCTCTGCAGGTCAAGAGATTCCTTTGCCTGAAATCTCCTCAGTTTACTGTGCTAGGAAGAAAATCACCACAGTGCTCAGATCTGCACCTGGAGCAGGTGCCAGGATTTGAAACAGCCCTCTGAAAGCAGCACTGTGCCATGCTAGAAACAGCACTGTGTCCTCTCTGGTCCCTGAGCAGGTCCCCCCACTCCTCACTGCCTCCTTGAGCTGGTGGCTTAAGCTGGGATTTGTACCTGAAACACTTGGCAAAAAAGACAGGCAAAACCACAGCAAGCTGCAAAGTCATGAAAAGAACCCAAATACAGATGAAGTCCAAGCACAACATTTGGTCCAAAAAGTGATGCTTTTTCCTCTGGAATGGAGGACTGGACATACCTGTCCTAAGCTGCCCATAACACCCATCCTTACCAGAGAGCCCTGTTGAGTTCATGCCATGTATTGTCCCTGGAGGATCCACGTAAGATCTGGGCTCTTGTCTTCCCCAGAAACTCAGTAATTATCTTAAGTGATTGATTTTTACATGCACTGAGTTCCCTGGCAGTAGCTCAGGAAACCTGTAAGCAGCTCAGAGTGGAGTCTCCTGCATGAAGCCACATCATTACTACAAGAATGACTGAACCAGCTGGGTCACATGAAGTGCAGCAAACTTCTGCTCATTCCTCAGGACAGACCCATGAGCCCAACACAAACCATTGCTGCTTCCTTAAAGCTGAGCTGAGCTTTGCACCTCCTCTCCCTGTTGCCTAAATAGAATGGGCCTGAGTGCCAAGCTGCTCAACACTCAGCTTAAGTCAAACCCTCTCCTTCAAAATCTAAAAGGACCTTCACTGACCCTCAGAGCTGAGCCCTGAGGAAGACCACCAGAGACTGGCCACGAACTGGGTGTGACACCATTCCCCACCACTCTGGTCCCAGACATCCAGCTGGTTTTTCAAGCAGCAAACAATGCCCCTGTCAAAGCCAGGAGCAGTCAGTTTCTCCAGGAGAATTCCCTGTGACATGCTGTTAGAGGCTTTACTAAAGTCTAGGTAAAAAACATCCACATTTTGCAACCTGAGCTGCACAAGTCAACCCTCTGCTTTTCTGGCCAATTCTCCCATTCACAGCTTTGTTGAGATTACAGATTTCACTGTATTTATAGACGAAAGCTGTCATTTCTTTGTAAAAATAATTTAGACGCCTGCTTTATTTCAGTGCACATATAACTCCCAGTAGCACAATGACCCAGAAGAATCAGAAGTATCTCAGCCATCAGTTACCCTGGTTTTGCTGTACCTCACACTTCAGAATCACCTAGGACCATGTCTTCATCATCCAAGGCTTGGGGTTTTTTAAAAATAAATTACATATGTTAAAATGTTTGTCATACCAAACTAAAAAAAGAGGAAAAAATACTGACATGAAAAAACTAAGCAATATGACTCATGACAGACACCAGATGCAGCCTTATCACACTGGTTTAGCACTATGGTAAACACACTGACAGCTGTAGAGACTCTCATGATCCATATTTATGTCAGCAATATCCAGACAGAATGGAACATATGCAGTTTTTGAGCTGAAATTTTCAGTCAGCTCCTCCCAGCTGCCTTTAACTGTATCCAGAATTAAGTGTTGTCAGGCACAGTGCACGGCAAATTCATTCTTCTGAAGGTGTGCTAACACTAAAGAAAGATTACAAGCTTGTAAATGGCTTAAAGGTGCATTTATGGGCTCTTTCCTATCTGTCAAAAAACTTGGGAAGGCCTCTCCCCCTGCATGGTGGTTCACACAAACACTAACACACCTAAGCAAATTTACTTTCAGGACCAGCTCTAATAAAACCAATGGTGCACTCAAATTCCCAGCAGTGCTCTCATTTACAGGATCAGAAGCTTCAAGAGCCTTTTAATTTTTTAACGGAGGGGGATGAAAATCAAGAAAAGATGATTTCCCTAGAGCTGCTTACCTTAGCCCTGGAATTAAACATGGAAACAGAGAAAAACCAGTACAAGATCCAGGGTCAAAAGCTGACCCTCATTTCTTGCTGAAATGAAGCACTTGCTGAAAAATCGACTGTTCCTGCTGAGAAACAGCCATGTATGAAGAGAAGACAACTTGTGTTTTTGCAGCTTTTGTCCGGATGAACGACCAGGTCCTGAAGGAGATTCTCCAAAGAACAGTCACTAACAAAGACAGAACATGCAAACTTTACTCTGCAGGCCCCTGCCCATTAACTCAGTAGTGCTGAGGGTTAACAGTCTCATCACCAGCATCCAGAGCAGAGAAATGTACAGCCAACGCTTATTTTTCCAGAACCATCAGAGTTTGAGGGCTCTGCATGGGACATACACAGATGCTTTGCTTTGCTGTCATCTTTTCACTGCTGCACCTGGCAGAGGCAGTAAGAAAGGAGCACAAATGCACAGCACCACTTCTCCAGCAAGCTCTCAGCATAAGAGCTACCTGGGCTACTAATCAGCTTGCCATCTGGCCAAGCAGGAGCTAAGGAGCTGTGCAGAGATAAAGTGGCAGTAGATATTTTCAAACTCATGTGCAGAATTTTGAAGTTTGCATCCTCGTGTTTGGATAACCAGCTACTTTTCTCACTTTCTTCACAGTCCTTAGTCAACTGGGCCCTGGCACTTCAGTAGAATCCCCATGGACACCTTATAAATGCTCCAAAGCAGGGCTGTCTCCCTGCTCAGTATGGAGTACCTGGAAAATCTCCCTTTGCATGAGCATTGTGGGAAATCTGGGAATCTGATTTCCAGCATCAAAGGCCCCCACAGATGTTGGAGGCCACCAAGCCTGGCCATGTAACAGGAACACTCTCCAGCTGTAATGCACTGACCAGGAAACTTAAACCCACTGCTGATGGTGGTGGACTCTGAGGTGCTGGGGGCTGACCAAACAGTCCAGAGGAAACACAAAAAATTATGCATGGCTCATACATCACTTAATCCACTGGAAATCCCAGCTTGTGATCCAGCATCACTCAGCTGCCTTTAAAAGCCAAGCTGTGTAGGATCTGAAAGGGTTGTCCTCCCATGCCTACAGGTGCTTTGTGCACACACAGCATCCCCAGACTGTCTCTGCACACAGGGTGTTCAGAGGTTGCTTTCTCACCCTCAGCTGCACAGGCACTCGTGTCCTACTAACAGCTTGCAGACCTGCTTTCTTTCTCTTGCTCTGAGTTTATCTATTTCACCCTCACAGCCTGCAGCTAATGAGTTCTGCCACTCTATGGCAGAGACACTCTCCTGTGGGGCATTAAAATCACCCAGGGACAGGCTCTTAACAGCTTCCTGTAGGGTCTGAAACCACCACAGATGTCTGAAGACATGAGACTTGATTCCAGATTCATCCACACTAGATTTACTCTATTTAAATTAAGTTTACTGATGTTAATGAAGTGTTGCTCCAGATTCACATGGTGCACAAAGTGAAGCTGATTTTCAGGTAGTGATTCACACTGAGTCCACTTAGCTACGAAAAAAATCTATTTTAAATTACTAATTTCCATGACAAGTTAAAAGCTGTTTGCCATACCACATCCAGGATGAAAAATCATCAGCTGCCTCAGGCATAATAGCAGAAGGTTCTTGTAAGAGCCATCTTCCTTAGACTGGCAAGGCAGGAGACCAGGAGAGAGCCTCACCCGTGAGAGGCTGCCTCCATTATGGGATGTTTGAAATGAAGGACTTTTCCCTGTAAAGGTTTGAACTCTTTATGACAGACCATAAGCAATGTCCTTCATCTTCTGCAGCTGCAGAATGCCCCCTCAGGATTGAGGTGCTGCCAGGGAATTCAGCAAGCTGGACTAGAAAGGTCAGATGCTTAGCTGGCATAAATCACACCTCAACTGACTTTCATGGAAGTACAGGTGAAGATCTTGTTGGAAGAGATATCTTTAACATTGCAAAGAGAGGTGCCCAGGAAGAAGAATGTCACCTGGCTAAAAGCAAATTTCTTCCACTGAAGTCACTGCCAGATGCCTCAGCAGCTGATGGCAAAGCAGAGAGTGACTGGCACGGACATGGTCTGACCCCAGCATGTGCTGCTCTCAGGAAGGACTTGTGTTGGAGTTTGTAATTTACTCCCTCCAGCTTCTGGGATGCCAGAAGGACAGCAGCAGAGCAGTAAACAAGAACATTCAAGTTTATTTGATTAATATGCTTGAGGAGAGAAAAAAGAGACCTAAATAAGAGGACCAAAACTGTGTTTAACCAAGCCTGACTCTACCTGATTTCTGCAGGATCCTTCAGGATCCTCACCTGTCTCTGAGCTGCCACCAAGGGCCACTGCCTTCAGCCTGGTCCCTGGGGCACCCTCCCCTCACTTGCAACTGCCAACAAGGAGGCAGCTCCACAGGAGAGGCATTTGAGTTCCCATATTACTTTACAGGCCCAAAGGTAAATCCAAACCAGTGGCACTCTTTCCACAAGACACCACCCTTCCTGTTAAAGAATCTTGCTTTAAAATACCACTACAAAGTAGGGGTGTTTGGCCAGGAATTTTGTGTAGCCAGCTAGCAAAGCCAGAGATTTTAATAGTGGGTGTCAGGGGACTTCCTGAAAATCAGCCCTTTTGAACATGTCAAACCGAGCACCCAGAATTTGAAGCACTTCATATTTATCAGCCACTTTAAAATGCTGGCCCTCGATTATGAAGGAGCACAGCTGTACAAGAAGAGACAGAAGCTCCTCATGGGAATGATTTGATCTTCAGATTAAAAAGGCAAGAGCCCAGCAATATTTACTTATTTGGCTTTTAAACAAAGTTGAGGTGGCGGGGGGAAGAGGCTGTGGCTAGCAGCAGCAAAGAATAAACTTCTCATTAGTGGGCTGTGCCAGATTCTTCATCTAAAAATAGTCTGTTCAGCAGCTTTTGAAAAAACACCATCATGTTTAATTGAGAAGCCACACTATATGTAAAAAGCACAATCAGGAATATTATGCCTCTCTTCTGCAATACCCACATTTCACATGCTGCTTGCTGAATCTGATCTAGCAGCAAAACTACTTTACAGTATTAGAACTAATGGGCTAAATTGAGCACAGAATTAAGGGGTTTCTGCCACCCCCTTCTTTTCTAGGAATGTCTCAATAAAAAGTAGAGTTGGCACCAGTTAATATTAATTTACACAATTAAAGAAGGAATAAGGTAATAGACATAGAAGATTACAAAACAAGAATCTTACAAGATCACATGGTAGTGATGTAGTAAATCCAGCTTTGTACCTATAAAATCCAAACAAAGAAACCTCCCATTTTCTTTCCTAGAGCTACTCCAGTGGAGAGTAACACAGACTTTTTCCAGCTCTTAGAGGTGAAAATTGCTGCAGGAGCTGGTTGTTTCTGTGTTAAAGTCATTTGTAAATGATGACTTCATTTATGGGCAGAGAGGTTGATGCTGTAAAATAAATAAAAACACTCTTTAACTGCTCCTTTCTGAGGGCATCAATACTTTGCATCACCAATGTCTCTTCCATTCAAGAAAAACTGCAGGTCATGTTTCAGCTGAACCATCCTTTGCTGACATTTCCCAGCTGAAGGCTCTTAATGGACCAAGTGGAAGGAATTTTCATATATTTGTTGCCAGAGTGAGCTTTTGTATAGAGGATTTTGGGATGTCACATAAATATTGCAGGCTCTTATTGATTTGTAGCACAGGAACAGTACATGCAGAGAGCAAATCAAGTCCCTTTACACCAATAAAGCCTGTCATTGTTTCTTAGCTGGATTAAAGTGGAGTCACTCAAAAGGGGAAAAGCTATTTTATTCTTTACTGATAAAAACAGCTTAAGGAAATTATCTGTTTTATCGTGCATCCACACCAGCTGGAATCTCTAGCAACTCTGTCAGCATGCCTTCAGTATTACTCTGCACACCCCAGCCAGGGCTGAGTCTGGCAGGGACACCTCTGTGGCTCTGGGGAGAGGCACTGCCTAATGCACCCTCTCAGAGCTGGGATACTCTCCATGGTCATTTCTGGTACCATTTCCCAGCCTTTATTTTCCCAGTAGCCCTGTGACTTCCACACTAAGAGTATTCTGTTAGGCTAATGAACAAGGGACATTATTAGTTGGTGGACTAGCAGCTTTACCAGAGGAGCTTCCTAAAAGAATCCCTCTCCGGAATCCCTTGCCCATGAGGTTTGTGATGAGAAATGGCAGCATGGCCCATTACAAACAACATCAGCCGTGCCAGCATTTCCCAGCTAATCAAATTAATCTCTTCTTTGAACAACTAAAACAGCTTCACAAGAGTATTTGCATTCTCAGTAAAACCCGAGCAACTTCAGATATCTGGAACTTATGTGATTTTATATGCGTTCCTCAGGTGACTTGGATCATCAGGCTTTGTCATGAAGAGCAGGATAAATCTGTTTTCTTTTGTAAATTCTAACAACAAGGGTGACCTGGGAGAAGTAACAGTTGAAAGGAGATGGGGGAAGGGGATATAAGAGAATACTTAATAAACATCCCAAATACATTTGTGCAATTATTGAGCTTCAGGAACGTCTTCTGTGTCCTCTGTGCTTTTATAGCACTCCTGAGGAAATCAGATTTACATTTTGGCAGCAACACAGCAGTGCTAAAGCTATCCTGCTACACACCACACCGGGTGCAGCACTATCCACAGGAGAGGAGACAGGGATGTACCAAAGGCAAGGACATGGAGCATCCCACAGCAACAAAGCATTTCGTAAACATTTGTAGAAGTGCTTTGTGGCATGGAAAAGAATGACCAGAATGGGGTTTAAAATGCCAGGCTGATTCCTGGCATGGCACCAAGCTGGCACATCTCCCAGTTCTGTTCAATCTGGATCTTTATTAGGCTGTAGATGTACTGTAATTAGTGATTATACAAGACACTATGTGGTTAAATCTCCCAGCCCCTGTTTTCTGTATTTGCCATGTTCTTGAGGTTTCTTCTGGCAAAATGAGCATCGTTTTTGGCAGCCACCCAAATGGGGTTGACACCCAGTTTGTTGCTTGGAGACCTGGGATGGAGTCTCTACACCATCCCTGATCTGCCTGTGCTCAGGCCCCCTCATTCCACTGCACAAGAGATATTCCCAGCACTGCAACCTCTGCCTCAGCCTGGGTGGGGGAGACCAGTTTAACTAAAGCACAGTTAAACACTCTGCCAAATTAACTGCAAAGGAAAAAAAAACAACTCTTTCCTCCTTGCTTATACAAAGACATGACCACAGAGCAAGATTTTACTGTGGAAATACTGATGGAAATTTGAAGACCCCTTGAAACAATCATCATCCATAACTAGGGGTAGTTGGAGGCTAAAATTAATTATTCCCTAAGTGTCACACAAATTTTTTTTTAGAAGCCTCCAGGACTGAAACATGCTAAAACCAAAATTTTTATGAGAACATAGAGCCTTGCATATCAGAGACTGAAGCACTCACTGCTGCACTCTAAAGTGCTTCCCACCATGTAATTAACACACACTGTAAGAGTCACCAGGCACAGGGAGACCACCACATAGAGCTGACCCTCTCTAGCTGCTCTTACCCAAAGTGCAGCTCAGGACGGGCTCTGCACTGGTTTTCCTTGCAGGGAAGAGATGCCAAAACTGTTCTAGCCTGAGCTTGAACATGCATGAAAATAAATACAGTAAAAAAACAATATAAAACAACAACAAAAAAACTACCCAAGAATTAAGCTCCTAAATTAATGCCCACCTTACTAGGCAAGTTGTACGTCAAATATATTTTAGGATGCTGCCAGAATTTCAGGGTCAAAGTGGATCTTTTTTACAATTTAGTTGGATATGCTTCAGCAACCATTAAAGCAGAGAGGCAGGCACACGCTTTCTTAAAGTCAAGCTCTTTGGAAGACTTCAATATTTATTAAAAACACACCCCAGTTTAAATTCTCCTTGCTACAACTTTCTGTGTGTGCCGGTAAGAGGAAGAAAAAGCAATAACAGACAATGGGCAAAGCATTCTGGATAAGTGCCAATCAGAGGCTTTACAGCCCTGGTATCTTTTCAGTGTTTTAATACAACTGATGTCTAATGACCTTCAGAGACAGCACTCCAAGAACACGGTCTCATTCCTCTCTTATACCACATTTAAATACAAACATGCCGAAAGAATTATAATTACAATATTGCAGAACAGTTTTCAGAAATAACCAGATTTACTATTCTGTTCTGAGGACACGTGGAGAGAAATGAGCTAACTGTATACCCACCCATCTGAATGCTGACTGTGGAGTTTATGCATCCTGGTTGCAAAAATCATAAATAGAACAGGAAGGTGAATCAGAGGGTACAGTTTTATGGCTATAATTTTGCTTCCTTCTTCAGATCAGATGGCTGAGCTAGAAGAATTAAAGCCCATCAGACATCACACCATATGTCTGCTCAAAATGTTCAGTAAGGATAGTACCCAGTATATGGCGAACCAAATATTTAAAGGAAGATTTTTTTTTTAGGTTACTCTTTCTTACTCACATAACCATGTTAAGGAGCAGATCTGAAGAACAAATCCCAGTTTAAAGAATTCCTGATTTAAATGCTTAACAATGCAGCTTAAAAATTTTATCTTCTTGAGCTGCGTTTAACTGGTTTCATTTAACTTCACAGCTCATGTTCACTTTCACCTGAATTTCAAAAAAATGTTAAGAGCATAAGAAAGAATCACTAGCTTTGCTCTCTGTGTGATTCACTCAGGAGAAAGCACACAGCAAAATCAGATTCACCAGTAGGCTGAGATTGCTGGTTACTTGACAGGTGGGTTTATTACCAGACATGGCAATTTACAGACACAATCTGACATTTTGAAATGCCTGTTCTCATACTGCTGTAAATTTCTCACTGCAACTTACATTACATTTAGGAAACAATTCAGAAAGGTCTAAAAATCATCTGACTCCAGCTGCTTCAATATCCCTTAAATCAAGGCTATTTCATGTTAAGCAAAGCACCAATGAATCTGAAGAGTTGGTATTTTGAGAAGGAGCAGTTTCTCTTACACCCTGTAGAAAGGAGGGAGGGAAGCAGGTTGCAGACTTTCCTCCCAGCTCTCAGTCCCTTCAGGTGTCTGCATAGAAACCATTGCAGATATCAGTCACCCTGGAAGTACCAGGGGTGAAATCTCAGCCTCAGCACTGACAGTCTCACTAACTGCAGCAGAGCAGAATTCCACACCAAGGAATGTGAGAGAGGAAGGGGGGTGATAGCTGTAACATACCATTATTTGGGGGCTTAAAAAGGCTGGGGATTCATGAATGAGTCTTTACCTTCTATTGTATTACTCAATCATTTATTATAGGAGCTATTATTTGCATTATATTCACAGTTTGCTGTGATACTAATACCATCCTTCTGCATTCATCTCCAATGTCTGGCAAGTGCCTACAAAACACCACCAGGAATTGGTGCAAGAGACAGCAAGCTAAGACATTTTCATTTTGTAGTTTTGGATCACTGCACACCTTGCCTTGTCCTCTCCTGAGGAAAAAGGTGCTCAGAAGACATCCTCAGCTGGGGCAGGGGTAAGAGTCAGCTTTTCATTTGCACAGCACCCAGTGAAACAAGGCCTTGATGCTTGGAAGGGTTTGTGAGGCACAAAGCACCCCAATTCCTACCCAGAAGGTGTATTTTATTAGGAACTTTATGGGAGCCAGCATCACTTACCTCACTTGGCATAAGCAAACACATTTTTGAACACACAAGGAGGATCTGCTGTACCCATCACCTGCCTTGGCTCACTGCAAGGCACCTCCTGGCTGTCCCTGGGAGGAGGCAGAGGAGCTCCCCAGGCTTGAGGAGAGACTTAAGGACTCCTCTGAACCTTGGGCAATCCTGGACCTGCAGCTCTAACTCTACTACAGGCTCCCATCAAGATCCAGGAGATCAGTTCACATCTCTGTTTCCCCTCTGTAAACCCATGAGAGCATTTCCCCCCTCCCATGCACTTTCTACCTCACCTACTTTACAACTCTGATTCCTCAGAAAAGGGGAATCCCTCTATGTGGCAGTTGTAGAACCACTGAATGCAAGCTGTGACTGGTCCCCTGGGTGATACTTTAGAACAAATACCAATATAAATATTTCCTAGCAATTGGCTGAACAATCCCCCCCACACCCCCAGCCAGGTACCAGGAATGTGCTGCAGGTATTTCCCCCTGCTCCCTAGACTTCCCCAGCAAGGTCAGAGAAGATTAAATACTCTAAGCAGAAACCAACAATTTTTATTGCAAGGTAAAAGCCAAGTTGCCAAAATTTGCCTTCCTGCCAAATGAAGAAGAGATACATTTGCACATTTTTCTGAAAGAACAGATATGAAGAGCTGCAGTGTGCAAAGTCCCAAGGACAGCAAATTATAAGGCATTTTTTCCTGTTCTTGCTTTCCTTTCATCTGAAAGAAAAGGACTTGAACACAAGTTCTTTGCAGCAGAGGTCAGTGTGTAAAACTCTGCTTTCTGCCGCAGACCCAAGAGTCCCCAGCAGGAAGATCCTGGAAATAAATATGCCTCTGCAAAACCCTCCAGCTTTGATAAAATAACATTTGACTGAATGGCTATTTTACCTAGAGTATTCTCTCTAACTTCATTCCAACTACAATTAAGTTAAGAAACACTGCATCTCCAATCCTTTCTCCTCTTCTGTAACCATCCTAAAGGATTTAAAAGAAAAAGGCACAGCATTTTTTTCTTTTGTAGAACACTATTAAATCTGCATTCTCACTTTACAGTACAGTTAGAAGCAATTTTATTAAACTATTTATGATTGTGGAGGGCGTAATATGAAAATGATCCATGTCTCCTTTTTCTCCTGATTCATAATATGAGAGCAGGAGTTTGAGCAATGAAATTACCAGCATGCCAGTGTCAAATAAATGAAAGATTCCACTTTACACAGCACGTGGGCACCTTATGGAATTTCCTATTGCAAAATGCCTAAATGTCAGGCAGGACTGAATGGAAATGCAATTGCACAGCACAGTTATGAATGGTGAGAGTGCTGCACATAGAGATGCCATTCCTGCACTGAGATGCTGATGTTTTTTCCTGACTGTAAGGGTAGAAGATGGACCTGCAGCCCCCATCCATTCCTACAGCAGAAGGGCCATCATGGCATCCTTAGAAAATTGCCCAAGCCTCAGGTAACATTGTTTCATGCATGTGTCATTTTCCACCTCATCATTTCCAAGGTGTAAAATTGGACTTGTGTGGCCTGATTCCAGAGCTCCTATCTTGGAATGCTAATTACCCTGGATATTACTGATAGCACCACTGCACAGCAAGCAGCATGCCAGTAGGTAATGAGCAATGAATGTGCAATCAAATCTGGATGAGAGGGAGTTTTGCAAGCCTTTAAGCCTCAATATATTTAACAAACAGAAGCAAATTCACAATCAGAAATGCAAGACATAATCTAAGGCACCATTCCCTAATTTCACATGAAAGGAGATGCTCTTGTTCCCTAGGTACACCCCTGGGTCCTCAGACAGGGAAGATGAGGTCAGGCTGGTGTTTGAACAGCAGATTTTGAAGTGGTTTCATGTCCCCTGTGTTACAGTGCAGGTCCCAGGCACAAGCTGGACACGCAGTGTGGCATAGGCTGCTTCAACAGGCAATGCACCAGACAGGCAGCATGAAATCAGTGCCTCTAACTCTTTTTTAAATTCTTGGAGTACTTTGCTTTCCCTGAAACGCAGAAAGGACAAATGATCTAGTTGATTTCCTCTTGTACATTTGATTACAAAGGATGTAATTTACTTCCTTCAGAAATAGCTATGAGGAGTGTTAAAGAGGCTCCAAACTTCAGGACAGAAGCCACAGCACCATCTGGGCTGTGAATTTAGGGACAACAGCCCCCCTGGATGGCAGCTGCAGTGAAATGAAGAATCATTATGGTTGTTACAGAGCTCTTCACAATTTCTTCTCTACTGCTGATTGCTCAGAAACCCACTGAGGACAAGGTGGCAAGCTGAAATTTTCACCATGCCCTCTAAAACAGAGGAGGAACAGGGAGCTTTATGGTCTCTGCTGACAAGACTCACAAGGACAAACAGATACCAGAAAACAGAGGTGAATCTCTGAAAGGGAATCCCTCCAATTTGCCCCAGTTTATTGGTATCTGATAGAAAACAGGAAAACAAATGCAACTATTTCAGGCGAAAATAAACCACACAAAGTTTTCTTCATTCCTTTAAACAAATAAGATGTGTTCAGCTTCCATAGCATATTAGATTTTTTAGGAATTTGCACTCTGGAGAAAGAACATGATGAGTTCCTGCAGTATACAAACAATGGGCTTACCTTTCACAGGAAAAAATCCCAACAAAACAAAACAAAACAAAACACAAAAAATGACAAACCTGATATCACAATGTTCACATGGTAATGCTTTGATTTTTTTTTGCTTTCTTTTTGCTTTCATTGCATTATTTTTTTTCAACATGTATTTATGCACACTAAAGATTACATAAAAGTCATCTGGCAAAGATAACACACAGTAGGATTTGGGAATGTGAAATCAAATAATCCCATCAGCTTTGTATTTAGTACCCAGCTAGAAAAAGGGACAAGATCTACAACATCCTTTCTTGTTTACCTAGTGTAATTGCTTTTGAGCTTTCTTGCAAGTGGATTTGCTGAGCAACATTGCTTTCTCACCAGTAAGGTCGGCTTTCATGCCAATCCACCAAGTTCTGTAACTGCAGACAGTAAGAAGGATAGACTAAGATAACCTTAAAGGCCAGTGTCTCTTCTATTTCTTTCCCTTGTACAAAACAAAACCCAAGTTTCTGACCATCTTCATAAACCACAAGAGCAACATTTTGCTGAATAATGCAAAACCCTGAGTCTACAGGCTCACAAAGCACCGTGCTGCTGTCCTGCAATTAGGCCTCAGGAGAGTAGGGAACAGGAGAAGAAAGGGGAAAAAAAAAACAAGGAAGGATCAATATCTCAAGAACCAAATGACAAAGAGAAGCAGAGAAAAAGAAGGTAGAAATAGATACTGAAGTCAATTCTAAGTTATGTTAGATCATTCTGTCAAGAGTACTGAGTCTGGCAGCAATTTGGAGGTGATCATGGTCACAGAAACAAGGAGCTTCTGACCATTTCTGCTATGCCTGGCACGGGGACTGTCCTCCTTTTTTATCTTTGGCAGGATTCAGCTTCTGCCAGCGAATTGTACCTGTGCTCAGCAGCACAGTGATCCCTCCTCCTCCAGCCAGCTGCAGCGATGCCTCCACGGGGAGGGACTGCAGCCCACCCACACCAGATTAAAGATCAGCTCAGGCAAAGGTACTCGTTATGGACATGGTTAAAGCAAGTGAGAAGGTCCCAGACAGCAGCTCCTGGAAACGTGCAAAGTGCATTTCAGGGCTCTTCTGTCTGGAGAGCAGCCAACTGAAAACAAATCACATGGGTATTTTATAATAAAGCCACAGCAGAAAGCTACATAAAAGCTACATCTGGCTATATTTTCCCAGACAAGTAAACTGCATTTGTTCCTCAGGCTATTGCCCCTCAGGATTTTTTCCAGGATTTTCAAACTGCACGAGTAACTACATTCTTCTAAGTTTTTGCATCCTCTTCCTGAATAAAACAGCTCTCAGAATTATCAAAGCAGATTTATTACTGTACTGGGCCAGCTACCTTTCATTCCTAACAGTTCTCTACATACACAGAGCGAAAGACAGAGGAAGGGGAAAATAATAAAAAAAAACTTTCAAAGGACAGGGAGATAGGCTCCATCCTTTATATCAAATCAAATCTGCTCCAGCAGGTCTTTTCTGAGCTCCCCCATCCTTATTGGCCATCACACTATCTTACAAAGCTGTCACCATATGTGAGATACTTCGCTTCAGGGAGAAAATTATCAAGATGAAAGGATTACTTACTCCACTTCCACCAACCTTGTGAATCATTCATGTTCCTTACCTGAAACACAGCCAACTGCAGGATCTGTCACATTCTGGACTTAAGCCATGTACAATGTAACATTTACCAATGACCATTCAAAATATTTTAATAATCCTCTTTCAAATACACACATTGTGTGTTGGCACATGCCACAGGAAAAAAACAATTTATTGCACTGTTCAGTGTCTTGCTAAAGTGCCACAGTTTCAGCTGAAAGCTAAACAGCTTTCTCTATAAGGCGAGGAGTGACTTTATTTATTATTTTTCAAAAGTTCTATCTAAGGCTGAGACACATTTTCCCCTGGGCTTTAGTACCAGTAGGTTTTAGATTCTCAAATGAAAACTGAAGTAGGTGAAATCCAGGAATAAAGAAGCCTGTACCTATGATCAGGTAAAGTCTTACCAGGGATGCCTATGCACCAACAAGCACTTGTCAGCCGTGCAAAATCTCATCTAAAGCTCCCAAATATTGCCAGGAATGTTCCAATTCACCTTGCAGACTATTTAAACTCGGTTTTCAGCAGAATTTGGACGAAGTTTTATGTTGTGTGACAGGAAAATCAGTATTGCAGTATGCCATGCACACCTCAGTGTCCCCCTTTAAAAAGCAGGTGTCTATCCTCAAACCTGTAATACTCTCTCTGCAGACAGACAGCCCTTTGTGGCTAATTGAGATGTTCTATAACAAAGTTGCTGTCACATTTACATGCCCCAGCAGGTCAATTCTGCCCTGAGGCGTTTGTGTTGCTCGTGCCAGCACAGATCTCACCAAGGTAGAGCCAAGGCAGCACATCCTGAGCTACTCAAACGTCTCCTGCAGTAATGGGATTACAGTGACGACTGCTTTAAAGCCTTCATTTAAAGCCATTAAAAATAGTCACTTTGCTGTCAGATTATTAATCGCCTGTCATAATATTCTTAGAGGTGATTATAAAAAGTATATTTCTGCGTAGTCAGAACGCCCTCCTGTCAGCCAGCACGGGGAACGAAGAGGCAGCAGCAGGAAGGGTGCTGTGGCACAGGAACACTGCCACCTCCTGATCCCTGGGAAAGCACAGCCAGGCACACACTCAGCTGGGTGAAACCACCATGTCAGAGAGGTCTCCTGACATGCCTTTGACTCACCTTTTGGGTACAGGCACACGCTGTTCAGCTAACACAGGGCAATTCATTAAGCTGCACTAATCCACCTTTGAGCCAGATCTCTTTTCTCTCAGGAACATGATTTGGGTGTTTCATTGCTATAGCACCAGACAGGTCAGCAGCTGCTCCTGCCACCAACCATAAGAACAAAGCAAACTGAGTTCAGGGAGACCACAGAGAGATGCAGAAATGTTACAGAGCCTAACGTGTTTTCTTCACACAGAACTTGTTGCTAAATTTCGCACAAAAACACAGGGCAAAGCAGCACATCCTGAGAGAGTTCTGGGGCCCAGACCTGCTGAGGACCAAGCCACCATGCCCAGCCCTGCCTGCCAAAAAGCTTTCACAGGCAGGCAGGGGTTGGGCAGCTGCTACCATTGTGACTGGAGAGCATAAAATAGTTTTGTAGTGAAAACTCAAGCATCTGACTCACTGGAAATGAATAATTTCTTTCATAGTCTTTGTGACTCATTTAACAGCTTCTTTTCCTTCTGATTAATACCAATATGATGATGGGGCAAGAGTACATTTTATGCTTGGGCTGGTTAATTTTCATTATTATTTTGCAAGGCATCAGGGTCTCCTACTCAGGCATCCATGTATTCATTGCACTTCAGCAGCACAGAATGAAATAGTAAATGAATACTGCAGATTTGGGCATTCTGGTTCAGTGGGAATAAGAAATTGTGTCAATGGAACAAGTGATCTGTCCCAAATTTCTGGTCATGATATATGGGAGAAAATGTAAAATAAAGTAAGGATTATTACAGACAACATCTATCTTAAAATAGTATGTCCTTGAAATAGAGAATAAAAGAATAACATTCACTCACTTTAGGTTAGATTTCCGCTCTATCAAATAAAGACTATGTTAAACTTTCAAAAGTAGATTTAAATCAACACCACAGGTTCAGCTTCTGGAAGTCCACGTAGTTTTGATGTTCCTTGTCATGACCTATTTACACTGGAAGTTGCTCACAGAAATTGCCCCTAACACCTTGAATGCTTGAATGATTGAAGGCTTGAATGATGTGAATTTATTATGCTTGTCTTTGGCATTTCTCTGCAGTCACATTTTACTTCAGGAAGCATGCTGCATTTTTTTGTTACTCTAGACTACAATTAGCTACAAAAAAATGACATTTTTTAATCTCATCCTTTCTGTCATGTCTTAACCTCCTCAATACACATGCAATTCTTATCTCCCTCCTGCGCTTCGATTAACTTGTCTGGCTCTGCAGCAGCCACGGAGAATGCCCAGCCCTTTCCCTCTCCTGCAAGCAGCATCTGGAGCTCTGACACATCAGGGCTGCCATGTGAGTCCTGCAGCTCCTCCAGCCCACCCTGAGATGGGGGCCCTTCGTGCAGGGACAGATTTCAGTGCCATCACAAAGAGGTGCTGATCCTCTCCGCCTCAGAGGCAAGAGGAGCCAATGCTGATGAGCAGAAGCAGTGCTGTTACACCAGCTCCCTGCTGTTGGTCAATCCAGCAATCAAACAGCTCATGGAGCTCTGCCTGCCTTCTCCCTGAACACACCCAGCAAACTGGAGTTCCAGTCTCTTCTGCACAGCTGTGATTTGAGGGGTCACCTAATGATCTTGCAGGCTGGAGCTGATGGAGGTCAAACTACTTTCACAGACAAAGAATGTTAAGATCTTATAGCTTAGAGGGTTTGGGTTATTAAAAAAAACTTTGGGCTGCTGAGATGTGGTAATGACTTCCAGTGGTGCTGGTCTTGAAATCAAATTCAGTTTTAAAATAATTGGCATTTGTGTTATTCTTTTCTTTTAATACCAATGTAATCAACACCGGGAGAAATGATCCAGGTGAGCATTAGGTTATTTGAGACAAAAAGACGCATTTTTATGGATTTCTGAGGCTCCGCACAGGATGAAATTGAGTAACTGCAGCTGCAGAGGGAGACAGTAAATGGTGTCTGCTGGCTGCAGGAGCCGTGCCCTGCTATCACACAAGCCCTGAAAGGTTTTGAGTTGGAGGGAACCATTAAAGGCCATCTAGTCCAACCCCCCTGCCATGGGCAGGGACAAATGCACATGTACCCAACAACACTTTCAGAGTGGAAATTAATTAGAACTGGGTGAATTAGTCTGTGTGAATAATTTAGCAGCTCCATTTTACAATAATTGTTGAATAATTTATTCACAAATACATTTTCTCAATTATATGACCTCTGCTGCAAAATAATGAATGTTATATGGCAAATAATTTACTGTACAATATTTATATGAACACGCTAATTCTGAATAAATTTCGCTATTACCCCACTACTTCCAAATTCACTGTTTGAGTGATCTCAGATAGAAAGCAGCCATCTTTTGTAAGTAACTTCTATTGCCTGGTCTGGTTCATCCTAATTCAAATGTCTCAGTACATATTCCAAAATATTTCAGCTTGTTCTGGACACGTTCCCTCTGGATAAAGCCTGCAGATCTCCTGGAATAAACACAGTGGTGTGCAGGCAGGTGCAGACACAGGTGGATGGAGCAGGGGGGAGCAGCAAACCTGGGAATTATTCTGACAGAGGTTTTGGGGGGTTTTTGAAATGTACCTCTATGTTTTCAAAGCCTCACTGAGATTTGAAAGGACTAAACACATAATTCCAAGGCTCTTGAGAAAACCATAGCCTTTGCTGCAATATGTTTTATCTCCATGGTACAATGATATAAACTACTCCTTATTTAAGCACCAGGGCAGCAGACTGGGCACAGTTGGAGTCACAGTCCAAAAAACGGAAAATACCCAGGCTGCTTTACAGACATCATGCACCTTGGGCCTTTAGGAGAAGCAGGTGGGAAACTGGCTGCAAATAAACTGGCCTGAAATGTACATAATCAACACAGCCTCGGGAACCTTTCTGATAACAATGTTTGCTCTCTTCTTAGACATGAGCAACATTCCAACACACTGTCAAAGGGTTGTGCTGGATTTAACCCTGCCTTCCGGCCAGGCACAGCAGAGAAGCTGCAAGGTACTGCTCTGTACCTGCAAATGAGATAGAAGAGCATTAAAACACCTGGACAGTACTTGAAAGGATGTTTGGTTCACTGATTTATGGCAAACATATAAAACTTAATTTCTTCTAACCATGCTCTCGTGGCTTTCAGTCCAGTAGTTCTCCTAGCCAAGAGTTCCAGAGGAACATGAGACACACAGGCCCTCTGGCTGGAGGGCTCCAAAAGAGTACTTTGCTGCAAGTTGCAGAAAAAAGCAATGCAGCAGCAAAGCCAGGGACAGGTTCTGCAGGATTTCATCAGCCTTTACTTGCCATTTTTAATGAAAAGCTGACATCTTAGAAAAAATTACTGCTGAATTTGCTTAACCAAATTGACAGTTAAAAGCAAGAGTCTCCTGCTATTTTCAATCACACTGACAGCTGATTTTTTTTCTAGAAGAGGATAGCATATTTGACATAAATATTTAACAAAAAAAATAATCCCTGTGAACGTGAAGACTGGTAATTTTGAGCTTCTTCTGTTTTTAACCAAACAAACAACTCGTTGGGCTGTCACTTGAGGTCTTGTGATTTCCCATGTTCATAAATCAATCAACCATTGGGACAAAGATTATAAGCAAAGGGATTCACCATCTTCTGAGTCCCTTTTCAGCAGCACTGCGTGTGGATACTACGCAGCTCATGTGTGTTTGAAGGAACCTCCTTGATGGCCTGCTCCTCTCTGCTGGGGAAGGAAACACAGGAAAATCCTCACCCTCTGTAATTAATGCCACCACTGCAGGTTGGAGCACCTCAGGTTGCACCTCAGGTAAAGAGTATAAAGAAGAGAAAGAGCCCTGTGTACATTTGGGATGATTTCATCTCCTTCATCCAGCGAGTAAATGTTGACTGAGACAAAACCTTTATCCTGCAGGGATATCTCTGCCTTTCTTGTACCTTTTGCATGCTGTGTCCTGAACAGAGAAAACCAATCTTTTCTTCCCTGGATTTTGAGTTTCTCTTGCCCTGAGTTTGAATACAAACAACAGCCAAGACTGTTCAGGAATGGAAGAGCTTCCCCTGCCTCATTTCAATTTATTCTTTTGTTTGTTTGTTTTCCAAATGGAACTGCTTAAAATTATTTTTGACTTTTCTGTGGTGACCTTTTGATGAATCTGGAGAAGATTTGCTCATATACTGTCTAGAGCCACACAAGGGAAAGTGAGTCATAAAAGCTGTGGACTGTCACTGCAGTTCTGGCTAAATGAGTTCTCTTTTCTGTGAATCCCCTCCTATTCCAATAATATTACTCAAATATATTATTCAAATACATATGGAGAAGAAAATATTATCTGTCCCACATGCACTCATAGATGGACTTGGCTGCAAGAAATGATTGTCAGGTTGCAGCCAGCTCTGAACACAGACACCAGGCTAAAAACTAGGGGAGTGACCTCCAGTACCATCCCTCATCCGTATCACAGGGTGTGTAATTAGAGGACAGATCTTGATCTTCACACAACAGGAGTCAGGTGTATTTTTGATTCATTTTCTGACCCATGCATTGTGTTTCTAGTATTTGTTACTTTGGTTTTAATACCTCGTGTCTATAATTCCTTTCTTAACAATTTATCGCGTAACTGATTTGCAGCTGGAGGAAACTGAGGAGAGACTGGGAGATTTGCCACTTTCATTTTACACCTGCTTGGTTACACCTATGGGGTGCTCCTTTCTCATGCTCATTCTCTTCATGTCTCTTTCAATTATAGGCAATCTGCTTCAAAATACCATCTCTAAGCAGCCTCTCAAGGAGAGACTACCTGCTTTTTCTTCCTTGCATTCGTCTCTCCAAAAGATACCATTAATGGTGTCCCTTGGGATACTTTAGGATTACCCTAGGATGGTCTTCCCCCACTATTTTCATCTATTTTCTGTATCTCTTACTCCCTGTATTTAGCTTCTGTGGCATTCCCCAGAAAACATTTTTTCTGAATTATAATAAAGCTGGCTGTGTTAGAAAATTTGCACCAGTGCAAAGACCACAAAAGAAGTGGTACTTTAAAGATACATAGATCTTGAGACACTCCAGTAAAAGGGGACACAAATCACTGAGAATTCATTTCTTACAGTTGCTTAGTTCCATTTGCTCCTAGTCATGGCTACAAATGGTGATCTCAGTTCTGGATCTGTGAACAGCTAATGAGTAGGAAGTCCTTAACTGAGGTTCTTGGCTGCATCACAAAATAGTCTTTTTTATAAACCAGAAATGATAGCAAAGGGTTGAGCATTGTTTTGGCTGGATTTGATAGTTCTCACTCTCACATGACCATGGACAGTGTCACATCAATGTAACATCTCATTTTCTCAGTGACCAGAAAATAAGTTGATCTGCTGTGAGGAGCCAATTTAGTCTCGATTTGTCTCAACACTGATTGTCAGAGGCATGTGGAGGAGGGATTGCACATGTGCCACTTGCAGGAGTCAACTAGAAGAAGATGGAGAAGGCCCTGTCTCTGGGGGGACTTTGCCTGGCAATCATTTCACATCTCTCCTGGGGCAGGCAGTCAGCAGGGGAACACCAAAGACACTGCACCCTCCAGATGGCACTCCCTGTCCTGCTGGTGATAATGCCTGCTTTTCCTTTCTCTGTCTCCCCTCTCCCTCTCTCTCTCTCCCCCCATTCATTTTCCATTTTCCTTCCTCCTTATCTGTCTTTTCTAGCCCTCTTTAGTAGGGCCAACTTCTTTTTTTCTGTTGTTGTTGTAGTTTTTTGTTACCAATAAACTGTTCTCAGATACAAGGTTGTCTCAGTTTACCTAATTTCATTCTAGACCATCTGTTTTTAAAACAACTCATCACAGTTCCCCACACTGGAACGTGACATCTACTTTTTCACCAAACTGGGCTAGGAGCATCATTTAGTATACAGTCAGAATAACTCAGCCCTCATTTTTACTGTCTAGCTCTTTTTCAGCCTTGATTTTTGAAGACCCTGAGGACAAATCTCTTGAGCAGCTTCCTGGGAAGGTCAGGATGCCCTTGGTCCCAGCTGGATTGACACACAGGAGGCTTCAAAGCACTCAGCACCTATTTTTCCTTCCCATATTTGTCTACATCTTTCCTTGTTCTCCCTAACTCTATCACCTGGGATGGTTTTGACATGCTCAATCTGATTTAGTTTCCTTGTATTTCCCCAGGGACTTGAATTGCTCTTTATGCCCCATTTAGTTTTCCTTTAGCGAGAGCACCGTTTGGTGTAAATGTGATGCCCCCAGCCTCAGGAACAGCAAGAGGAGTATGGAGCAATTTCAAGGCTGCTCGACTTCTTTGGCCCTTACTTTGCTCCCTCCCATCCATGCAGGATACCCCACTAGACTGACAGAGTTTTGATGGAGCAGCTATTTGATTTCTCTCATTTCATCTATTCTTTGATTGTCTGCTTGAAACCATGGCCCAGACACAGCTTTTGCCCCTCATGCTCAGCAATGACATGCCACACATTCTCAACCACACAATCTCACCCTGCAAAAAGGAAAAGGAAAAATGATGAAAAAAGAAAGGAAAAAAAGTCTTCAGGCAAATAAAGAGCACCGAGTCCTATAAAAAAGCAGGCTGTGTTTCTTAATCACCACCTGCTGCCTGCAAGAACAGCATTTCCTTTTGTACTCCTAGGAATGATTTGTTTTATTTTCCTTTTTTCCAGCCAGCAAATGCTCAGCTGTCAGGAAAGCAGCACTTCCTCATTACCTTCAGGGAGACAGACAGGCACTACTCAAAGCAGTGAGAGCAAATCCTCTGCCCTTGTCCAAAAGCACTGAGACGAGAAATGCAGGCCCTCAGATTCCCTCTGGATTTGCAGATATGTGCAGCTCACCTTGTTCTGCAGTCTGGCCTTTTCCTCTCCACTCTGCCTGACCTGCTGTGCATTTGCTGCCACGATTCAACAAACATCTGAAGCCCCACACGATAGGTGGCCTTAAAGAGCCTTAGCTACAAATGCTCACACTTTCCCAGATGAAATTTTCTGTTCCAAGACAGAAAATCAGGTGAAGCCTTATAATAAATATCAAGGCAGAAACTCTGGAGTGTTCCCAGTCAAGGCCAGTCCCTCACTGCTTTTCTGGGCTGCTTTGCCAACCCCATAAACTGCCAGAGTGAAGGAGCTGGATGGGAGCATTTTGAAGAAGTAAATGCTTCTCTCCCAGGCAGGCTTTAGAAATGTAAACCCCCTGTAGGAAGATCTATGCTTCAGGCTGGCTCCTCTAAAGTGAACAACTTCTAATTAATTTTTTTAAATACTGCTACAGGCTCCTCTTAAATTAAGTCAAAGTGTCTTCTACTTTCCTTTACAGAAAGGCATTGTAAATTACACTTAATCTGATTAGGTAGGGAAAAATAAGCCAGTTGTATTTCTAGGAGCTTTAAATATGTTATTTCAAGCAGCATTTGAAAGAACACTCTTTATATCAATTCACTTTAATATGAGGTAAAGCACATTTGAACAGACAGTTTAAAATACCACACAATTATAATATTATTGCAGACCCCTTGTGAGGAGGACACCTTACAGAGGGAAAAATATTTGAGCAGAAACTGCTGTCACCAAATTGTAATTTACTGACTCTGGAAGTGTTAAAAGACTAGACCAATAGAGATTCAAGATTATCCACCAAGGAAATGAGCCTTGAAATCTGTACCACAATGTATTTGGTTACAATTTCATATCTGAAAGAAATTATATTTTTTAAAATATCACAAATATTTTCAAATAAGAAAAGATAACTGGGGAATCAGGAAAGGATTATGTCTCCTGGCCATTTCCTCCATCCAGAGGACTTTATTTTGCAAAGCAGATGAACCACCTTACTCACGTGAGCAATGAAAAGTCAATTCATCATTTTAAACCAACGGTCTCAACTGACTCAGCTGAGCCTTGGAAAAGGCCCCTGGTGCTGGATGTGATGGTGGAGGTTGCCCTGGATACAGAGCAAGGACCAGAACTTCAGCCTAACTCTTTCTCTGTTTTACTATATCACACCTTTGCTTGCTAATAGAAGAAGGTGTGAATATAAAGACTGGTATTTATGAGAGAGGTGAAAGTGTAACCCAGCCTTGTAGTCTGTTCCATGCCCACAAAACCAAACCCAACACTGGTATCATGACTGGTATCCTCTCCTCAAAGAGGTCAGGACCAGAAGCATCAGGAGATATTAAAAAAAAAGTTCAAACTGACAAACAAGTCAAGTAAACGCAAGTGTTTAGCAGAACCCCACTCTGTGACAAAGGTATGAAGCTAAAAAGAGAGAGATTGTAATTTGTGCTAGGTAATATGCTATAGAATTTACAGAGATCCAAGTGAATATGAAGCACTTACAAGTATGCCATGCTGAGGAGAATTCTTTATTTTTGAAAATGGCTGGACAGTGGCATTCAGGAGTATTTTGCCAGCTCTATTATTTTTTTCTGGGTGGCCTCCTGTCACCTGATATTGAGAAAACCAAGGCAAGGTTATACTTTGTTGCTGCTTTTACATTGTTCCTTCCTCATTAACTTCTGAGCCTCAAGACCTAAGGCACTTTTTTGGGGTATGGGGTGTCAGCTGGGGAACTCTAAAGACTGCTAAGTGCAGAAAATCTGGACCCTCTTCTACACTCTCAGTCCCATCCAAACTCTTAAGAGAGAACTTAGCCCATGACTCTAAATGGCAGGCACAGCACAGCTGAGAAGTCAATGCTGTGGAGATCAGATCACCTCAGAAAGGAGGACACCTGTCATTCACAAGATGTGCTTATTGCTGTATACTTTACCCAGTGCAAAATGACTCATCAAACTTCATCATCTGTAATCCAAAAACAGGTAGGAAATGAAGATAACAAGCAGCAATAACAGAAGTCTCCCTTCTTTCACACTAACCAGCATTGGTGCACAAAAATCTACCTGACCCTGCTCATTTGGTCAGATCTTCTGATCAGAGACCCACAAACCAGCTCCTACCTCTTAGGGAAGGATATTGATTAGTTTATTACAGAAGCATCCCACCTTCTAAACCCATGAAAATCTAGAACAGTTTAATCCTCCTCACTAATGATTACCAGAGTTTTAATCACTTCCATTTTGAAATTCAAAATAGACAAAACACTTGGGCACCTGCAATTATCTCTATGGGAGAGAAGATTACCATTAGGTTAGGGCACTTTACATAGATGAGGCAGAAAAAGTACAGGATTCAGGGACAAAAACCTGAAAATGCACAGGCTGTAATGCAAAACAGGATTCAGATTTCCAGTGATGAAGACAATTAACCACAGGAACACAGGAAGGTGATAGATTCACCTCCTCTGTAAGTGAAGATTGGATGACTTTCCCAATGGTTTACTGTAGCTCACAAGAGACAGTAGAAAAATAGTAGTTATTAAATGAAATTTTCCACTTTTTGTTATACATGATGTCCAAACAATGGCAAAGTTTCCTCCTGCCTTTACTGTTAACAAAATTTGCAGTTGTTACCAGTCCACATTTGGATGCTTTATCATAGCATAAACTTTAAAAGAGGAAATGATATTGTTAAACCCTAGAGCTCAGCTGAAAACACCAGTACTGGGCATGCAGCTAGTATTAAAATTTAAGTTGTAAAACTGGTATGTAAATATCATACTACCTATCATTCATGATTCAAAAAGCAGCCAGGAGGATGGGAACCAAAATAACAAAAGGTATGAGCTGTAATTGTATCACAAGGCATCCTTTATGCCTCTAATAAAGTACTGGAGCTTAGCTACTGCTGAGAGGAGGAAAAGCTGATAGTACCCTGGTTGATGCTGCAGTACAAAGGAAGCAGAGAATCCTCATCTGCAGATAAAAGAGACATAAGCACTAATGAAGACATGATGAAAAAAAAAAGAACACCCTCCCAGTCTAGTAGCCTGAAGGCATCTTAAGTAAAACATCTGAGAATGAAAACCAATCTGTTTAATTAATGCTGAACACTAATCGTTAACACCAATTACATAACAAAAACCATCTCAAGACAGGGATTCATGCACTAGGAAACCAGATACAGTAGACAAAACAATAATTAAAGAGCTGAACATATTTGGTTCTCTAACTAGTTCTAGTACATTTACATTTGTGTAAATACAGGACTGCATCCCTCAGCTGTGGCACAGATGAGCCATTGGGGCTGGTGAGCTCTGTGATGTGGGACTTCCAGCATGACCTGTGATGTTCACTGCTATGGTTTACCTCTATTCCCCTGCTGAAGCTGGAAGCTGCTATTTCCCAAGCTTTACTCATAACTGGTTTGGCTTAACTGGTCCCTGAGTCAGCATTTTGTGAGTAGAAGGAGCCAGAGCATCAACAGCAGCTGCTCACAGTCTCTTCTCAAGCAGCAGTGAGGTGGCATCAAATGAAGACAGGAAGTAACAACTCCGGAATACATGAAGGAATTTACCTACTTCAAATACTGCAGAAGGTTGCAGATGCTACAAAATACAGTGATTCCAAAAGTGAACGGAATATCAGCATCATGGATGCAAAAGGAAATAAAACTCTTCTGTGTTGGAAATTGGAACTGCAAATGACAGAAAACAATAACAATCTGAGGGAATAGGGAATGATTTGCTTGTTCATCCAGTCTTTCCCATTTCTGTTGCCTGACACTGGCTGTGGCTGCACGTGAGACAGAGTCCTTTCAAGGCCGTTCTTTTACACCTGTCTTTTTTTCTGTTTCCTTTATTAGGAGCCTATAGTGACCTCTACAGTGAATGCTAATGGGGCTTGCTACAGGGTTTTCAAACAGCTGAGTAACATGGTTTCTCGGTGGACACATATAATTCCATGTCAAATGGCAAACACTGGGGCTGGTTGCCTTGTCTGTGGCATGCCCCCATTTTAATTACACCCTCAGCCCTTTGCCTTCTGCTGCTGCAAAGCTGAGAGATCCTCTTAAGATGGAAAAGACAACCCCTGCCTCAACAGCTGCAGCCAGCTCTGCTCTCCTCATAGGGCTGTAACTGCTGCCTGCCCACAGGTAAATAAGCACAGCTCATCCTCCACCAGACACCCCTGATTGCTGGGTCCTGCCTGCTGCACTTCCAGAGGTGCTCTCAAACAAGCATCTTTGTCTCTGGTACAGCAATCTTCACTTCCAAATACCTGCAGGGATCCCTTGCTGTGCCCTTTGCCTTACTCCCAAGTGCTTTTCTCCCTCCTTCAAGACTAACAGAAAAGGCTGAGGTGCCCAAAAGCAAACAACCCAAATGGATCATTTTCTTGTCTGACTCGGATCTTTGCACTGTGCAAAGCTCACACCTCCTGCTGACTGGTGGACCCCAGGCACAAAACCTCAGCAGTGTCTCCAAGAGATATAATAGCTGATCTTATCAAGCAACTGCTGAGCTGCTGTGTCTGATACACTGCCCATAAAGCAGTCACTTTCATCCAGCCTAACACACCACCCTGGATCAGCTGCTCACTCCCTTGGCAGCTCTAAAAGATGCTCACTCAGTTTAGGTCATTTGGCCAGAATAGGTTGTCTCAGGGCATTGTCCAAGGCCGAAGCCCTTTCTCTCCCTCCCTCTCTGGTTATATTTCCTCTACCTTCCCCCTAACAGAATCAGAGCAGAATTTTGCTCAGTCCATCCACTCCCTTCTGTTCCTGCTCCCCATTAGCAGCAAAAGGCTTTCCTTTGTCAGATTTGTTGGTCTGTGACTGACAAGCAATTACAATAAGTAATTTCATTTCAGCGGAAGATAATAAAACGTGATACCATAACTACCCACAGAGCCCCCAAAGTATTCATGTTCACTTTAATAACCTGGTGAGATGCTGTTAATCTTGACAGAGGCTGCCCAGCAGGTGCTGGGGAGCTGAATCTTCATATTCTTTCACTGTTTGATGATCCTTCCACAGGGAAAGCTTCAAGCTGTTAAAATGCAATGGCCCTGCTCTATTTTTTAATTACATTTAGTTTATTAGAGACACAATCAGATGCATAAGTAATCCTGGAGCCTGCCCTACCTTATCAAGAGGGAAAGGGACATCTGACTCATTTAGGCTCTCACAATCTCAGACGCGTGGAGCTGTTTCCCCCTGGGAGACAGAGGCGTTGAAAGGAAACATGCAGCACAGGGGGAATTCTGTTGTTTTCAAAAACACATGATTTTTACTGATATTTCCCTGCCCTGCCCAGGGACCTCTTTGATGCAAGTT
This sequence comes from Drymodes brunneopygia, assembly GCA_013400955.1. Lineage (NCBI taxonomy): Eukaryota > Metazoa > Chordata > Aves > Passeriformes > Petroicidae > Drymodes > Drymodes brunneopygia. The sequence continues at coordinate 841,723 of VZTZ01014979.1, read as the reverse complement.
GCCTTTTTCATCAGATGTTTCTCCTAAAGCCAAGATGTGCCAAGGAAATTTGGGTGCCCGTTTGCCATTTAAAATTCAGTCTGCCTGTCCCCTCTGGACCAGAGAGAAAATGAGCTGTGAAAGGGTGAGGGGATAGATGCACTTGGTGCCAAATGCAAAGATGCACTTGGTGCCAAAGAATATAGGCCTCCCTCCTTTAGAAAAACTGCCTTTACCAGCACTGCAGAAACATTAGCTTCCCTTGAAATGACACTCCTGTATGCACACGAGGGGGAATAGGGAGAAAACAGAATTTGCACCAGAAGCACATCTGTGTCTCAGCAGTGAAATGGATGCTTTGAAAGCATCTTTGAAAACCTGGGTATTTCACAGCACATGCATCACCTCGATGCACATCTGACCCATGCTCCTGCTCCTGAGCCAGCAGAATCCCATCCTGCTACAAGAGCAAAGACAAAACCAACCCCTCAACATCCTGAGGGGATCAGCTCCAGAGGGGATCACTGAACACACAGGATGTGCTGAGTCCAGAGAGGAGCTCAAAGCTGGAGCATGGCAATCTGAACTGTGCCCATCACAAAGAGGATCCTGACCCCTGATCTGTAGAGAGATGGAAACAGGGAGAGATGGAGCAGGGTCCAATCGGACAGGTTTCCACAGCATCAATGGCACATTTTGTGACAACCCTATTTTCAAAATTTCTGTAGGCATAAACACGTAATAGTGGAGGCGAGAAGGCAGAGATCTTTCTTGGAGAGGGCTAGTTCAAGGGCTGAAATGTGAGGATGCTCCTTTTAAATCAAAGGGAGAAAGCAACAAGAGCTGCTCCTAGCCAAGGCAAATGAGGGTACTGCTGCTAAAACTTCCATGTCCACTTGGGAAGCCGGAGTCTAGCTACAAAATAAACTGGAGGGCCAGCATGTTCCTCATTAAAATCCACAAGCTGCTCTTCAGTAGCATCTTGTTCATGTTAAATCCACAACTGTAATTAAAATTGTTTTCTAAGCTCTTGAGAAGTAACTGCAATGCTTTGAAAGAATCCAAGGAAATTACAATAATTGATAAGGTTGTCTCCCTCTTGCAAAGGTAACGTGCTCTATCCCCCCAGCAGATGGTTTCCTGTGAGCTCTTCAGAAAGGAGGGTCTACATGGCTCAGATCTCACTCTGTTCCAAACTGAGAGGTGGGAAAGTGTTGTGGTTTAACATTGGCCCAATATCAGACACCCACAAAAGTCGCTCGCTCACCCTCTCTACCAGAGCTGGGCAGAGGAAAGAAAAAAATTAACAAAGGGTTCATCAGTTGAGATAAGGACCAGGAGAAAAACTCCAAGGGCAAAACAGGCTCAACTTACAGTTGCAAAGTGAATTTATTACTAATAAAATCAGAGGAAGATAATGAAAAGTAAAATAAGCCCTTAAAAACCCTTTTCTTCCCCCCTCCTTCCCACTGACAGCTGAGGCAGACAGGGTGTGAGGGTTTGGGTCAGTTTGTCACCCCAGGTTTTCTGCTGCTGCTCTGGGAGAGGAGTCCTTCCCCTGTGAGACCGTGGGGTCCCTCCCAGGGGAGACAGTTCTGCATGAACTTCTCCAGCAGGGATCCACTCTCACAAGCAGCAGTTCTCCCAAAACTGCTGTGATGTGAATTCCCCCCACAGGCAAACATTCCTCCCAAAACTGCTGCAGCTTGGGTCACTCTTCCATGGGGTGCAGTCCCCAAGGACAGGCTGCTCCAGCCTGGAAGCAGGGACCCCTCTCTCCACTGGGGCTCCCACTGGATCACAGCTTCCTCCAGGGATCCACCTGCTCTGGTGTGGGCACCTCCCCATGGGCTGTGGGTGGATCTCTNCCTCTCTCATTGGCCCAGCCTTGGCCAGCAGCAAGTCCATCTTCAGAGCCATCAGGGATTGGTTCTGTCGGGCATGGTGGAAGCTTCCAGCAGCTTCTCACAGAAGCCACCTCTGTGGCCCCTCCACTACCAAAAACCAGGCCGTGCAAAACCAACACAGAAAGGCATGAGCATCGTTTCAGTCTTTTATTCTTCAACCAATATATGTCCATATGCTGTGAAATTTCAAGGGAACTCATTATTCAGGGTGAACACTGCTCTGAAACACACTGCATACTTGTCTCAGTGAATTCCCCTGCACTCCTGTCATTTCTTTACAGAAAATGAAGCTTTAGAAGAGAGGAATAATAGATCTGTTTAAGATAGCTGAGCTGTGTTTTTCTCCAAACATTTCTCAAAGCAAAACTAAAAAATGTTCCTGGTATTGTCTAGAAATCCACTTATGTTAGATCATTAAATATACTTCCCCTTATTCCAGAAGGCCTTCTTGAGTTTGCATAGTGAAAATGGAAAAAATTAACTTCTGTGTTTTCTTCATATTGAAAATCAGGGAAATAAATAAGCTTGAGTTTTCTGTCTTCTAAGAAGAGAGGTGATGTAAGAACAAGCTAAGTGCAGCTGATTTACCTCAGTCCAAAACAAAGAGAGAGCCTCTTGCATAAAATAAAAAGGTCAAGAGTATAAAGATGTGATCTTGATGGGGAAGAGAGCCAAGAAAACAGTTCAGTATTTAAATAGCTGATTAAATAAAATATAATTAGGGCTAAGTTGGCCCCTTTCCCAGAGTTCATAAACACACACAAGGAATCTCCTCTGGGGGCATGCAGCCCGACACGTGTCTTGGTTAAATCAGGCCATTTAAACAGCTGACCTTTTTTAGTGTCAGCTTCTGTTTGTTCACCCCACTCAGCCCTCTCTGGAGCTACCCTTTCATACTGCTTGCCTCATGTCCTCCCTACCTTTAGATCTGTCAGGAGACAAATTAAATAAACCAGAACTACAACAGAATGAGAAGTTCCAGAAAGCCTTTGTTGTAATTTATTTCCCAGGTTTCTGGAGCAGCAGTCTGACTCGGATGGCCTCGGAGGGTTTGGTGAGCCCAGTTCCCCGGAGTCTGGAAATCCCAGCTGCAGAACACAAAACTGTTTTGAGGGAAGCATTGCACACAGCTAACCCAGGTAGGTATTTGCCCTGTTCTTGTCAAGCTCCCAGGTACACCAAAGCCTCATTTTGCATAACTCGAGTGGGCTGATGTGCTCTCTGCTTGGCTGGCACCAGTACCCCACTGCTCTGCTAAGCCTGAGGAACAGATTTTTAGCAGCAAATTAAATCAGTTGAGCACAGCCCTCCCTAACCTGTTTCACAACTTCCAGACAGGTGGTTTTTATTACATTAGTCCATTCCTCAGGCACAGAGTTGGCTTCCCGTGTTGACACTGACCATATGGACATAGGGTCCATATGGTATGGAGCACAGGGAACCCCACATTTAGAAAGAAAAATTCACACCAGTAAAGAACCTGCAGATGCCCAGAGAAAAAAGAGGTGAAGAGTGCAATGGAGAGGTTGTAACTGCATTTCTCTCTGCTTAAAAAGCCTAAAGTCTCATTCAAAAAACTTGAAGTCAATGAGAGACTTTGCACTGCCTACAGGAGACTTTAAATCTCAATTTGATTTGGGAAGAAGGGGGAGAATTGCAGCGATCAAGACTTTTTTTCTCTGAAGTGAAACAATGACTCGGGCTCTAGAGCTAGAGGTAATGAAAAGACAACTTATGCTGCACTGCTCAAGGAGATACACAGATTTACCCTGCACAATGTGTTGTTGGGATGTTTTTGTTTCATTCTGATTCCTGTCAAAGTTCATTTGAAGGAGAATAATAGAAATTCAGAATGTAACCTTCCATTTATATATGTGGAAAATCTGTCCATCCTGTAAGTCCAAATTCTAGTCAAAGATCACCTCCCAGTTATTTACAGTGCTACAAATATTGATTAAATATATACATTTATACTGATTGTAGTCTTGGTTGATGCTCCACATATGCTGCAGACATGGCTGTTTTCACACTCTTCAGAGGAATACAATATCGAACACTTTGAGAGGAACAAGAGTGAGCAGAGTCCTAAACAAACAGATGAATTCTAACAGTGTCAAATGGGGGTAATGGAGAGGATTTTGTACATTTTGTATCAGAGATCCTGAGAAATGTCTCAGGAGTCTTTATTATCCCCATTACAGCAGCAAAAATGAATCTGTGAGATGGAAGGCCATGAACAAAATGAACATAAATACTGTAGAGCTACCTAAGGTCAGAGAATAACTCACAGCAGCCTTACTAGACTTGCTGACTTTACCGTGTGTTTCTCCATCCATCCTGCATTACATTCCTTTAAATTGTATCTACTGAATGTCAGGACCAAGCTGCCCACTTGAAATGAAAACTGACCCTCCTGGACGGTAGTTTTGCACTCACTTAGTCTTCCTTTCAGACCATTATGGCCCCAAGCTGAAAAGATCAGAAGAAACTGCTTGAAGATTTCAGGCCATTAGTTTAAAGGTAAAGAATAAGATTAATGGAAACTCCCTTTCAGTGGCTAAGTGGGGGTGCCTCAGGACCTGTGAGCAGGCAATGTCATTTGCCAGCATTATTTGCAACCCTGTCCCTCTGCAATAAAAAGATGGAGTTCATCCTTCAGCACCAAGAGCATGAAGAGTAGCAGGACTGCCTCTCAGCTGTGACCTTTCTGCTGCCTGCTCTGCCTCTCACCTCACAAAGCTCTCTCCTACTGAGAGCCTGCCCTGAGCACAGTCCTGGCGATGGTCTCCTCACAAGCCCCACTCATAGCAGCCAGGCCTGCTAGATAAAGACTGTGATTCAGAAGGAAACTGCTCAGAAAAGTCCTGGTGTCTGAGCAACCCAACACACCGTGCTGTGATATAAATGCTCTCACTCACCACCACCCCGGATCAGAGACTCTGGACATGAGCACCCGGCAGAAAAGGAATTAAGTAGCGTATAAAAGCTAATTGATGAACTATTTAGATGGCCTAAACTCTTTTAAAGGATGCAAACATACCTACCTTCACTGACATCAAAGTGCTGGTATTGTATAATGTCTGCAACACTCCGAGCCTGCAAGGGCCCAAGGACATGTTTTTGCTATCTCAATGACTGGCACGGTCATGAGGTTTGACAAAATCATGCTGAAGTCTCTGATTTTTTCCATCCTGCTGAGTTAGAAAGTTTATGGATTAAGAGGAAATCCTCCAGTTGTCAAAGTACAAAAAAGGCCTAAACCACAGCAGTGTAAAAGAAGAAAAAACCACCACCCACCTTGCTCCAGGCTTTAGCCACCAGCCAGCCTGTTGGCTAACGTATGAAGAGATTCTTTTGAACGTCCAGCTGTGCCAGACATGAAAAAATGGCCACAAGGATATTTTTGTGCTAATTCCTTTACTCATTTAGATTCTTTCTCCTTACCCTTTCTTCCACTTGGTTATTCTGATATGTTTGTCAAATGTGTCAAAATCAGCAGCATTTTCTCTGTGATTGACCTTTCCAATGCTCCCACCAATTTTTTTATTATATTCTCTGCCTTGTTATACTTTGTAAGGGAAGGGTTTCCCTGGAACTATTGTCCAGGTCTAGTAATCTAGAGACTCAAATGTTCTTAATGAACACTTACCTCCTCCAGGGCTGAAGGAGATTCTGATTTCACTAAGGGAGAAGGGCTATCCTGAACATGAACAGACCAAAATAGTTCATTCAAGACCATCTCAATTATCCTTAATTTCCATGGTCCCCTACTCCAGTATATTTCATTTGTCCTGGTACCCTGTGGCACTGGAAGGAGGGAAGCTGGTATCAGAAGCATGAAAGATGAGGTGGGCATTCCCCATCCCCAGTACAAGCCACACCTTTGCCAGGCTCCTGCTCCCACTGCGGGACAGTGACACCTCTGCCACTTGCCCCTTTCTGAAAGGATGGCAGGTTACAAATCCACTCAAAACACCTGACAGCAGTCTGGTCCAGTTTTCAATGTCTGACAAAGAAAGAAATCAAGACACATTGCTTTCACCTTCCCTGCTTGTGATGCAGTAGTCCTGTCTCCATCTCTCTCCCCGCCAAGGAAACACCACATTTCCAAACCCAGGCAATGACAGACTGCAAAATGTAGATTCAGCACATTTTGCAATATATCTTGACTTACACATCAGCATAATGGTACTCCTCCTCTCAGGAAAAGAGTCTGATTGCCCAGATCAATCTATTCACAAAGGTGAAGAGAACTTCCTTTTAGCCCTTTAACAAAATTATCTCGGTCATCACAAGATCAGCAGCAGGCATCGATTCATTCCTTGCAAATTTGCAGAGTTTGCTTTTTTTTTTTTTTGCATGTGTGGTTTGCTTTAAACAATACTTATATAAGGCTTATTTATCACAGCCACACAGTCTAATTCATGTATATGTATTTAGTATAAAAGCATTTGAATTAATGTTCCTAGCTTGTTTACTTTGAAGGACTGAATGCCCCCTCAGGAAGAAATATTGATCTTAAAGGAGGCCATTCTCTAATGAACACTGGTTCCTGCAATATTTATGGCATCTGAAGCCTTTTCTCTCCTCTTGATCTTTTGAAAAGAGATCCCAAAGGAGAATGACAAAGCTTGGAGAGTGGAGGAGGGAGAAGAAGTACAAGAGGGGTCCCTTTGCTCTGAGTACAACATCAAAATGTAAACAGGAAGGTGATCAAGGACTGTGGTCGTTTCTAAATTAAGCATTTAAAATGTATATTAATGAATATGAGAGGAAAAAAACCATTGAGCCAACTTCGTAGAGAATGTTAAAATGGAGGAAAAAAACCACAGATCTGCAGCTTTGCTCAGTTTTGAAGCTCAGTTCTCCTAATTTAGGGCATATCAACCATGGTTTTGAGCCCAGCCAGAAGAACTGATGTCAATGGAAACATCAGAAAGCAACTCCTGCACAGTCTAGCACTTGCCATCTTTTTAATTACTCCACACAGCCATATTTCTTATTAAAAATAAAATATTAAATACTTTTCTGGCTTCTTCAGAACTGAGTTTGCACTCCATATGAGCTGAGAGGTAGAGGAGTGCACACCTGATATCCATGTGATGTTCTCCCTCCTCCTAAATCCTGAAGGGAAATCACAGTTCCTGGTTTGGTTTCTGTTTTCATGACATAGCAAGGAACAGAAAAGGCAAAACACAAGCTGAAAGATCTAAAGGGCAGATCCAGCACTCTATCAGAGGTGACCTTATCACTCTCTACAACTTCCTGAAGGGTGGTTTTAGTCAGGTGGGGGTTGGTCTCTTTCTCCAGGCAGTGACTGACAGAACGAGAGAATACAGGCTTAAGCTGCGCCAGGGGAAATATGAGTGGGATATTAGAAAAAAGTTTTTTACAGAAAGAGTGGTTAAATACTGGAATTGTCTGCCCGGGGAGGTGGTGGAGTCACCATTCCTGGATGTGTTTAAAAAAATATTGGACGTGGCACTCGGTGCCAGGGTTTAGTGGAGGTGTCAGGGCATGGGTTGGACTCGATGATCTCAAAGGTCTCTTCCAACCCAGTGATTCTGTGATTCTGTGAAATACGTCACTGAGCCACTGTTTTGTCCATACTCATTTATTGTCTCAAGCATTCTGTTTCCTCTCCATAAAAGGAGGGAATATCTTCTCCTTTTTATCCTGAAGATATAATTCACCAGAAGCAGGTGTCTCAGCCCATGTGGATGAAGAGCAAAGGCCAAGGCAGAGAGCAAGCAGTGTGGCTGCTGGAGTGGTCCCCACTGCCTGGGGGTGCTGCCTCCACACTTAACTTGCTTTATTATATGCTGGATGCAATTCTAGAGCTGACCCACACATCCATACACATTAGCTAGGGATACAGCTATGTAAGGGTATGTGCAGAAGGCCAGCTCTGTTGCTCTGCCACCAGCCTTGCCTGTCACATTCCCACACAGGGAGTGGGAGTACAGGTAATGAGAAGGAAAACATCAGTTTCTCCCATTTGGGGAGGAAGTGCTGTGTTACTCTGCAAAGCAGGTAACAAGCAGGTTCTTTTGCACGGCTCTGTTGAATGGATGAGGTATGTGAAACTGCCTGCCCCCACCCTTCCCTTAACAGAGACTTTATTTTTCACAAAAGTCCATGTGAACATCAGAAACCAAGGCTGACCCATGGATGAGAAAAGATGAGGCCAGAGGCCAGGGTCCCTCTGTAAAAGGTTTAGTTTTCAATCAGAGGGGTGTGTTGCACCTGGCTAAAAAAGAATTTGATGGGAGATTTGACTAAACCAAATTATTCGTAGGTGTAATATGATGGAAAAAGCAAATATTCAGGAAAAAAAGAAAGGGGGATTAAAAAGCATTAGCTTTGAAACAGGTCTGGGAGCTTTGATTCTTCAAAAGAGACATGCATCTGATTCTTCCTTGTAGGAACAGGGGATGCAGAAGGGATGTCCAAAGAGGGCAATAAGGGGATAACAAGGTTTTGAAGATCTAGTGTAGAATAAAGAAGCTGATGATGGCACACAGGCTCTTCTTTGCACCTTTTCCAACCAGCACCCAGGAGATATACCTGCCTGCTCCAAAGAGTCTCCCCACAGATTTACCCAGTGGAATGGATGGCCCCAAGATATTTTGGAGCCCAATGGCAAAAACTTTTTAGGAAGCCGTGACAAAACCTATTGGACATTTCTGTGGGTGATTACATCCTGTGTCCACTATATATCCTCAGCTACAAACACTCAGGTGAGTCTTACTAAGGAAATCCCTCTAATCGGGTACCCAGAGATGTCATTTGTTACATGTCCTGACCTGTAGCTCTGCATTTCCACAGCTGCCCCCACAGAGGGAGCTGTAAAATGTGCACCCAAGTCCTCTCTACATTAAGGGTCCCTCTCAACTGGGCAAAACAACATGGATCAGGGGGGGATGGCAAAAACCAGAAGCTGCAGGAGCAAAGACTGATGCCTGTCAAAATCAGCATAGACACTCTCCCTGATTTTGGCAGAGCTGGGATTTCTGCATTCATTTCTTTTCAATGTCAACATGAGAGAAAGTGTTGAAATGTGTCATCAAGAATTTTACTGGAGGAATTAAAATAGCCAATTTCAGGTTAGCTTTTTGCTTTTTTACTCGTGGCATACTGTCAGCAAAGGATCTCTCTTGGCTGTATAAAGCCCTTCCCTGGCTTAGTCACGTGGAAGATAGATGTGGGAGCACTTCTCTCATCAAAATGTTTGTTTTAATGGGAGATCAGAAAACTGAACCATGGCAGAGGCTCAAGAGGAGAGATGGGAAAAGGAGTGTTTACCAAATATTTCAGCATTGGAGAGATAAACGAACATTTGAGCTCATTTCACTACGTAATGTTATTAGTTATATGAAATTAGACTGTCAAATACAGCTCTATAAAATGCAAGGGGAAAGCAAGAGGGCAAAAAGGAGAATGAACACACAGGGGACAAATCACTGTCACTCACAAAGGAGTGCCTGGCAGACTAAGAATTAAGTTCACTCCTCAGGGCAAGCCATCCCCAGCTGTTATATAAATACATTTTAATGCCCCTGTCAAGAGTACAGCAAGAAAAAGCCAGCGTTCCCCAACACAGTGTGTCAGGTGTTCTCTGTCATTCAGAGAGCTTCAAAGAGCCACATTTACATTGCAGTTTTGTCAGTTCCCCCTGTAGCAGTGCTCAGGCAGCTTCTCTGGGCCGGATGGAGCAGGCAGTGACTGTGGAGAGCAGCCAGGCACAGGGCAGCAGCGGCGCTGCCAGTGGGGTTGGTGCCACTCTCCCCGTGCATTGCTCACGCAAACGGGGAATCTCTTGGACTCCTTCAACCCCCTCGGGGCTGTATTGCAAAATCGGCGTTTGCCAGGCTGCTTGGCTTTTCCTCACGGGACTGCCGGGGCAGGAGGGGGCAGGGGAGAGCTGACAGCCAGCCTGCAGCACACCTCACTCCGCCTCCATCAGGAGCTCTTGCTTCCCAGCAGAGCCATTCCCAAGGGGAGAGGTGAGGTTCAACCTCAAGCCCTGAGCAGAAAGAAACTATGGTCCCAATCCCCAGAGTATGCAGTTACCTCCTCTTCCCATTAGTCCAGGTCCTACTGCCTTCCCTAAGCTGCAGCTTGGTTACAAACAATTTTGGGGTGACTGTGAGCTAGACTGGAGCAAACCTCTGCTAAAGCTACATTTTATTTTTCATTTCTGAAGAGCCCTGCGGCACCTTCTCCAGCAATAAATGCCAGGAGGGGACTTTTCCCCTTGCTGTCACACAGCTGACAGTGCTACAGCTGTCAGTCCTAAACACCTTCTCCAGCAAAATCAGAATCATTACTCCAAAACTGGCTCTATTTGAGATGAGCAGCTCTCAGACACAGTTCCATCAGCTCAAGAGGAGTTCAATCACATCCCACCTTGGAAATGCACTTTTGGATTTCTGCTGCCTTTCCCTCTGAAACATGAGTTTGGCCTCAGCTAGTCTGTGATCTCTGAGCAGGTGGGAAATACATGGTGTTTAGCACACAGGAGACCAAGCAGAAGGATATAATATGATACAGCCATGAATAAGCAACTCAAATAGGAGACTATAAAACAGGAGCTCATTTCAAATGCACGCATTTTCATAGGGCCTAATGCAAGGCAACCCGCAGCCACTGCAATCCGAGGAGAGACAGGTTTTGCTTACCCTTTGTGCACAAATCAATAATTTGTTCTCTTCCTGGCATCAGGCCAGTGGAGGACATGGCACACACATCCCTGCACCCCTAAGTTGTACCAGTACAAGAGTCTGCAAAACCTTGCTTTAACCAGAACACTGAAACAAAATCACAAAACCACCAAGCCTGTGAAAGTCACTGAAACCCTTCTCACAGCGCTGACTGGAGAGTGCAGCCTCAACAACTGCTCAGGTAACAACAAGCAGGAGGCAGCAAACATCATTTTTACCGTCAGAGAAAGCCTGAGGCATCAGCATGAGGCACAGACTCAGAGCCACAGCTTTGGCAAGCAGGTGTTGCCAAGATCCAACTAAGTCACTACTGAAGATGGTAATACTGTTTTTGCTGCTCTTGCATTGTAACTTCTGTTGCTTTGCTGATGTGAATATCTGACCTGGTACAAACTGGCATCACCTGCTTCAAACATGGACAACACCAGCTACTGACCCAGTCCACCGGGTTGCCAGGGCTGAGGGACAGAGGCTTCCTTTTGAATCAGAAAGGCTTTGCTTCTATGATTTGTTTCATTCTCATTTTGTTTCTAAATGGTTCTTGGTTTCCTGCAACCGCTTCAGCAATAGCTCACGTACAGTTACACGCCAAGCCACCCCAGAACACGTTGGGAAGAGCTATTTCCCTGGGCTCAGCAGCCCCTGAAGGGAAGCATCTGCTGCTGGGCGCTGTGCTCATCCCCCAGTGATGCATGGGCCTGTCTGAGCACGGGCTGCGCTTCAGTGCGCGCCTCCTGCGAGGGCCACCTTCCATCAGCATCACTGCTGCAGCACTTCTTTAAAAGACACTGTGGAGCTCATATTTCTAGAAGCACATGCATGCTATATACAACCTTCTAGCCAGCAGCATCACAACACAGATTACTTAATCCATCATTTCCAGGAGGGGAAGGTGTTTGCTAAGGTTTCAGTTGGGTGAGACTTGGTCATTATATAAGTAACTGCTTCAGACAGCACACAAAGCTTCAGCCAGAAGCAAAACTGCATCCCCCAAACCTGAGGCCTCATCTTGTCACTTCCTTACCTATACCTAGCCAAAGACTTCCATCAGAAATGCCACACCAGTGATTCCACTTACAAATGCACACAAGACACAGAGGTACCTAGTGAGCTGGCCTTATCTTCCTGAACTTTGGGACCAAAGTCCCATGTTACAAAATAGAAGCTTTCCTGTTCTCAACCATGTGCCATTTTACTGTCATAGAAACACCGAATCATTCAGGCTGCAAAAAACCTCTAAGGCCACCCAGTCCAACCATTGCCCCAGCATTGCCAAGTCCACCACTAGACCATGTCCCCAGGTGCCACATCAACACGGCTTTTAAATCCCTCCAGAGGTGGTTACACCAACACTGTGCCAGTGATAATCCTTTCAGTGAAGAAATTTTTCCTAATATCCAGTCTAAAATAGCCACCACTGATGATGGCATAACAGCCTAAATGATTTCAAATTGCATGTCCATTTGCTATGAATATTAACCAGCAGCACAATGAGAGGAAGAAAAGTGTTTTCTAGAGATATATTTTCACTTGAGAGACCTGGCCACAAGGCTGTTGAAATGTAGGATGAAGAGGAGAAAGGGAGCGAGCTCATGATTAGCCTGACTCTGTCCGTATCTTTAAGAATATCAATGAAGAGCTTAATGGAATCATAATGAATATGTTCTTGGGTACATGTGCTTTTCCAGCAGGCGTTGCAGCTCTTGTGTAAGACAGACAGCTCCATCTCCTGGGACATAGCTCAGTCCCTGGAACATTAACAGAGACCTTGAAAGGGCTCATCTTTGTATTCTACTTTTCCCCCAGTGTTGAAGTATCCCCTGTGAAAGTATTTGGTGATTGTGTGGGAGTAGGGGGAAGGAGAACATAATGTTTTAATTTTAGACAGCAGCCTTTTGGAAATGTCTAACACAACAGTGCCAACAACCAGCTTGCAGGCTTGGGGTTTAGAAAGACCATAATTCATTGGTTCATTCCACACGACTCTAATTTCCCACTCTTGATGGCACTGTTAGGTAGCCAAATTATTATCCTTTCCCTGAGGGAAGTCAGCATTATGGTGAGCTGGAACTTCTGCTCCCAGGGAAGTTCCCCTTTTGGTCTCTGCTCAGGCTGGGGCTCCTGTTGGGATTTCTCATAGAAAATCAGAAAAAAGCAGGTGGATGCTGAACTGGAAGCTTCTGGGACTTTAGGGTTATATCACTTATGCTGCAACACTCCAAGTCACTTGGCTCCTGAATCTGGGAACTGATGCAAGGCTCACAATAAAAACATAGGGTTTGGTTAAGAATTGTTGGTTGAAATCACAATATTAATCCAAATATGTAGGTCATATAAATGTGAAAGTAAAAATAATTTAAGAAAATACACTAGAAGAGTTAAAAGCAAAAATTTATAACTGACTATGGAAATGGTCTAAAAATACTTGCTGCAAGTACTTGTAGTGAAATAATGACAAGATAAAACTGCAGCTCTTTTTATTAGACAATATCATCGAGTCCTTATGAGGACAGTGTCTAGCAGCTTTACTTAGGGCAGGACTCAATTCAGGGCATGAACATTACACATAAATTCCCACTCCAGGCTGTGCCTTTGGAGGTGTGGCCTGAAGGGCTTTGCCAAGGAAAGCCTGTTGATCAGTGTTGCTAAGGTGCTGCTGAGCAAAGCTGTGCACATGCTGCCACACAGGTGTGACAGTTTACACCAGAGCCTGTGCCTCTCCAGCCACTCACTGGGGCTGCCTCTCAATATTAAAGGCCTGGGCTGCAGCACATCAGCCCACACTGGAGCTAATGGATGAGCAAAGGCACAATGCTGGAGGACATTAAAAGGCAAATCATAAAAAAATAAAATCACTCTGTAGCTTTACAGTAAAAATGGGCACATAAAGGAGGTTCAGAAGAGATTGCTGCTTCATTCTAAACCAAGTCTGAAATTAGGTAGAATTTATCAGGCAGCTTTTGGGCCAGAGATACAATAAATGCTGATGTCATCGTTACATCAGGTCTCTCATCTATTGTTCAGAATAGAAAACATAAGCCTATCTGCAGTTAATCTTTTCCCTTTTTTGTTTCCACTGCTTTTCTCTTTGCTTTTAACAATTAAATGATGCTATAGATAATACCCTCTTTATAAAGGTACCCCACGAGTGGAGTGGTGGTGCTCTGAACTTTGCAAAAATAAGCCACTGCATTATATGCTGCAGAGGGCTTATCAGCTCATGCCAACAAAGGGCAGTGACATGCTTGGGTGACAGAAATTGCCCTTAAACAGTCTTAACTATCTGGGGAAGGAGAGCAGAAGGAAAAAGGAAAGTGTGCCAATGTGCAAGAAACCAAATATACTGCTTTCTCCAGGGAGCAACTTCCCATAGCCCTAACAGCTAATGAACACCCTTGCTGTTTTCTTCCACTTGAGTTACATCTTTAGTGGGATAGGAACTGATGTCTACCCGCTTATTAAGCAATATTTTTTAAATGTGAACTAATCTTTCTCATTTCAGAGACAAGGAGGATAGGATATAGAAGCTCCAGAGTGAGGTATTCCAAAAGTTCTCACCACTGTCACCTCTCTGCTCTTGGCAGCAAAGTCACAGCTGATCCCTGGTCTGTGCATGGCTGCTCCTGGAACACGTCAGGGCCTATTACATGTCTGTGCAAGCTGAGGAAAGGAAGGAGCATACCCAGTTACCCAGCAAGGTGAAATGCTGTCTGAGAGGAACATTAATTTGGCCAAGACCATTCCACCTAATGTGGATTCCCTAATGACTCCTAATGTTCACACAGGAAGAGTCACCCTTTAATTTCAAAGGCCTATTCAAGATGATTCTTGGTTTTATAAATAAGTACACCTAAATCGAGGATAAGGTTAAGAAGAATTTATTAGGTGTCCAAGANATGCAAAAACTTTCCCGGCGAGAGCTGCATTCCTGTTGGGACTGGCTCTGGTCGATTTCAAAACCAGTTACAATTTGATTTGGTTTATACATTTCGATATTACATATTTGAGCGCGAATTACTTTATTTATTTATAACATTGGCAGTGAAGCATATGGAACTCATTCCAGGTAGAAGCATCCCCTTGCTAGTGTCACCAAAATTACAGGAAAAACAAAAACCCTCCAATAACATTTTCAGTGTTAGAGAATCAAGGCATTGCTTTGTTCTGGCCAGGATGTTGTTCTGGCCAGGATGTGCAAAAGAAATCATTTCATCTACACATAGCCCAGGTGTGCAGAGAAAATCATTCCACGACACATGGATTTTACTAGATTTTTCAGATACTTGTACAGTCAAACCCCATAGAAATTCATTGGTTCAATGTTCGTTGGCCCCCAGTTACTCAGTTCTTAGTGTTTGGTTTCCTATTGGACAGAGATTTCTCCGCCTCCAATGATAATTAGGTCCTCTCTTTTCCCAGACCAGGTGTCTCCAACCATGCCAGGGATGATGTCTGGAGTTGATGGGCGTTAATGGTCCTTGATGGTTGTTATCTTTTGTGTATCCTCTGAGCTACTCCCAGTCTGTGGAGATGTTAAGCTCCTCAGGCCTCACCTGGTGGAACAATGCCCTGGAAAGAAATTTCAATTCCCTTCCCCCAGGGCAAAGGCAAACAGATCGAACTTGATCTCAAAGGTCTTTTCCAACCTAGTTCATTCTGTGATTCTGTAAAAACTGATTAAAGTTACATTAAAAAAAAATTAAATTTCATTTCACCAGGACTCAGATTTCAGGAAACCCAGGTCTGCTGAGAATCCCAGAAGTCCAGCACACAGGGACAGAGCAGGGGTATGTCTGTCCCATAAGATGCGCTGCTCCAAAGGGAGGTGACACTGCCCTCACACTGGCTCTTGGCACCTGTGCACAACGATGGCCACGGAGAGTGGAGATAGGGAGGGAAGAAAACTATCCAGAGTCTGCCACCAATCACCTCATATCCTCCTCAGGTGTGAGGTTTAATAACCTGTGTCATTAACTTCTCTTGCTTCAAAAGTGGTTGTTCCAGGTTTGGTTTTTCCAATGAATTCTTCTCCCATTGCTACCTGGAAGAAGGACAATGTGTGGTGGGAGAGCCTGGCCCGAGAGACAAATGGGGCAATCAGGAAACAAAAGATGCAGCTGGGTGCCCCA
>VZTZ01014979.1:667185-816309 GCA_013400955.1 Drymodes brunneopygia | reverse complement strand
TTTGAAACTGTCTTTAATTTATCAGCATTCAAAATAGTCCCTTTTTTTAACAAACACTCTCACAGCACTCAGAGATTTGAGGGCTTTTCTGCTGTATTTGAAAAAACAAAACCACTTTCAAGACCCTTCTTGAAGTGAAATGATATCAGCAATTTCTTTTCAAAATAGAAGAATAGCCACGTGCAATTTCTAATATGTTGCCAAAGCTAGACCAAATAAAACCCAATCTCACAACATGGAATACATCTATCAGCCATTTGGACGCTGAAGTGTTCTGGTAAAAATCTGCTTAGCATAATTACACTCTGCACAAAGCTCCCCACCAGCTCAACCAGAAATTGGGTGCTGCTTGTCCTGTCTCAGCAAAGAGATGTCTGGTGGCATGGCCATATCTTTAACTGGATGCCTGCTGGTGCTACTTGGTTCTTAGCAAAATACACAGAACTCCTACTGTGCTGTTCATGAATGCATCACATTGCCATGACAGCTTCCTAAAATATTAATATATGTGTATTCTTGCTTCTTTTCCCTGATGCAAACAGTGAAAAGGGAATCAGCCCATAGAGAGATGAAGATCAGCTACAAATCTATTTGATCCTTTCATATCTGAGGAAATAATCCTCTGGGATCTCCATAAACCCAAAGAAATTAATGGAAGGTCTCCCAAGAGGATTGAGGCCTCAAGTGAGAAACCCCATCCCCATCACAGATATTCACAGGTGTATTCTTACAGCACTCTAACAGAGCAGGGCATATTCCCTTTGTTTCAGGGAGGGACTGAGATAACAGGCAAGGTCTGAATTGGATCAAGACCTGAAATAACCACTGGTACAAAGTATGACTCACAAAACCACACAGCCATGAAACCGCACCAGATCTGCATCTTTATGTATTTAATTTCCTAAAAAAGCTGATCCTGGGTGACTGCTGCTCTGAATGCTACCTGCTTTCCACAGCTCCTTTTCCTGTTTAGGTGTCAGGGGCAGCAGACCACCCTGGCTAAGGCACCAGGGTCACACAGATGCCCCAGGGCACACCATCTGCCCACAGCAGACCCACAGTCACCACCAAGGCTGGGGCTTTCCTGCAGAGCAATTATTATTGGAGATTAGGCATAAAAGGTAAAGAAACCAGCAGGACCTTGGCAACCCAGGGTAGATTTGCAGGATTGCCAGCAGAGGGGGAGGGCAGAAGGGAAGCACAATGAAAAAATAGCCAGTAAAACCTTTCTGCTTGGAAGCAGAGCACGTTTTTGGTTGTGTGACTGAACAGCAATAAACAGAGGGCCAGAGACAATAACCACAAAGACATTTTCACAGAGCCTCTTCTCAGGTTAAATTCAATTTCCCACTAGCTTGTCATTACTTTGATTATGGAACTGTTGCTGTTGGTGTATCACAGCCTGAGGTGTAACTCTGCCAACAAGAGCATCACAACCCCTGGCCAGGCAGCATTCCTGGGGAGTGCTCTGCTCTGACTGAAAGTCTGCTAGAAAATAGCTCCAGCCTGGAAGAGGCCACTTTGGGAGCAGGAAATTGCATGATAACTTCACACAAAGAAAACCATGATGGAGCTGGGTGGTGGTGGAATGGTTCTCAAAATCCCCAGGGTTAAGTCTCAGCTTTGCAAAGGGCTTGTTCTGTGAGACAGGCTGGGGAGGCTGTCCAGGCCTTTGTGTCCTTGCCCTGTGCCCACCCCAGACACCAAGGGGAACAAGAGGCAGAAGACAGGGATGCCATCAGCTTGCTGGTGTGTTCTCACACCTCAGGGGCCTGGGATGTTCCAAGGAGATCCATGGAAACATCCACAAATCACACAATCTATCTATTTTGAACAAGCCACGGAGGGCTTGGCCAGGCCAGCGCTGTAACCATTCAGAGGACCTGCTGCCAAGCCAGCTTCTCACTGTCTGGCTATAAATCTGGGTCTGACATATGCATGTGCCATGTTTCCCAGCTTTCTGGCTATCCTTTATTCTGTAATTCCAGAACTATTACAGCTAAGGAATACTATCTCATCAAAATGCCTATCAGCACACTAGCTTGTAAACACTCGTAATAAGAATGGCTAATAAAATACAGTTTATTAGCCAACCTTGTACAGTATTTTTACAGCTTTTCCCACTCATCATGGAGGAAAAATAAATCCTTTGCAGCTGTTCTGAAGCTGGCATTGCCACCAGCCTCCCTTGGTCTCACTTGTAACGAGCTGAGTAATTAAAGTCCTAATAGGAGCACCAGGGTTTTTTATTGCCCACCACAATCTAGTCCTCTGCTCTCTGACTGACTCAGAGAGGAACTGCCACAAATATTGTTTCCAAAATAGAGCAGCAACAAAACTTGCTTTTGTTGTGTTAAATGATGGGAAAATTTAGCAGCTCAGCTGCTTGAGAGTCCTTGTTTCCTGTGCCAGGATGCCAAGGAAAAATCCAGTGACCCCTCAGAAGTCTGGCGAATCAAAACCCCTGCTCAGGATTGTGGAAGAGCTGCCCAGGAATCACTGGTGTTAAAATGGCAACAAGCAAATATCTGGAAGTAAGGAGGGTAGGGGGAAGCGTTCACTACAGGAAGTTCTCAGGAATCACTCTGGAGTGATGGTGGATAAATGATGATTTTAGGGTTTAGGGTTTAAGCAAACTATAAACATTTTGCTTTTATTTATGCCATAATCTTGCTTGTTCTCAGCCACCAACTGGGCAAATGAACCACTAGATAGGCACATTGTGAAAAGCTTAAACCATTGATTCAAAAGAGAATGTTTTCCTTAGTGGAAAACCATGCATAGGCTTCTCTAGAACAAGACGCTTTCTTGTAGCAAAGTCTGTTTTTTCAAAGGTACTTGGTGAAGTCAATTATCATGATATATAGAGTTACTTTCCATGAGGTAAACATAAAACCAAATGCTTGGCTGTAAACATAAACCTCCTAAGTTTTCCTCCTCCTTCTCTCCTTTTATCTCTTTTTATTGCTACATTCAGGAGTATAAATTGGTAATTTATTGAAAAATGAATGGTAACATTTACCAAAGTGGCACTATTCACAGCTCATTTTACTGTGAAGAGTCTGGTTTTAGGAGCTTTTTTCTTTATGTTTCTTAACACAAGCATAAACAAAAACGATCCTGAGAAGATGACCAAAGTTATTTTCCCTCTTTACTTGCTTGGTTTAAAAAAAAATAAAGAAGTACTTAAATAAAATCAGAGAAAGGAATAAGGTTTCTTTGTGGAAATACTTTCCTCTATCAAGGTCCCAGTGTGACAACCCAGCACTGCAGCCTGGAGGAGGTACTAGAGGCAAAGAGATGTGCTCAGGGCACGTGGGAACCAGCCAGCAAAAATCAGCAGCTTCAGCCTGGGATCCTTATGTAGAGTAACAAGAATCCTTTTGACTCCAGGTGCTAATCTAGACCTTTGACCTGGCCAAGGCAGCCAGCTCATCAAAGGGTTACCCCTCGTTAGCACCCAAGCCTAGGGTGCACTTACTGCAGTAAATGTGTGACTGCAGCAAATCACTCCTTCAGCCACTGCCAGCAGTGCTTGGCTCAGAGCAGGGTTTGCAGGGAAGGTGAATCACTACCAGTGGCACAATCTTCATCCCTGACAAAAAGAAAGAATCCTTCCTTAGGGTATGAAGCTTAGGGGCCACGTGAGAAGAGTGCTGGGCAGCAGTTTTGGTTAGACAGGCCAGGTTGGTTGTCCAGCTTCCCCTGAGGATTGCCCTGCAGAGGGGGGTAACAAATCCTTGAGGAGGAGCTCCAGGCTGTCATCCCCTCCAGCCCAGATCACAGGGGTGTGTGGCACTGCTTATTGCAGAATGCTCTAACTACAGATTCTACCACAGTGAAGCTTTCCACATTCACCACAGAGCAAAACCTTGGGCTTCCTGAGGCTCTTCCTTCCCCAGGCACCTGCTACAGACTGGCTGCTGACCTGAGCAACTGAGGGCATTCCTTGTGCTATTAACACATTTTAATGAAACCCATTATATTCATAATTTCACATATGTGGAGTAATCCAGCTGGACTGGAAATTGTCCACATAAATTATCTGTGACTATGGTCCTTGCACTCTAATTCTTCCATTCCTACAGGGCAAATCATTCCTACCTTCTGCTACATCTTGGAACTGAACAGACAGTGATAACTTTCTGTGGGACAGATAATTCACTTAAACCCATTCAATTCCAGAAGTTATCACAATTCAGAAAGAGGAAGTCTTTGTCAGCTAAACTTTCACAGTGTATAACAAAGGGCCTAATACTCTATATAACTTATATAATGACAAGTGTATGAAAATAGTATAGGATTCTTTCTCTAAGAGCAGCATCCTGCATTGAGAGAAAATATCTCATTATAAATACATCCTCTGAAGCACTCTAACAATCTAAAAATACAGCCTAAGAGTGAAGTCACACTGTATTTAGCACTGAAGTTTTCTATTTTATACAGTACTTATGCAACCCCATTCACCAGATGCTTTAGGCAGTGCCCTTGAAGGACTCAGGCATCCTTTAAGTCATCCTCTCTCCAGTGGACAACCACACATGAGAGGAAATGCAGGCAGATTTGGACTAGGTTCTCTGCATAAGCGGATTTTACACTGCTGCCCATTGCTCTGGGTTAATATCAGAGATGAAAAGCCAAACACTGTGCATGGTGTGGAAAGGCTACAGGATTTGTTTCAGAGAATGACCCACAAAAAACCATGAGGCAATGAGCCCCAGAAGCACTGCTGCTGAGCACAGTCCTCAGCCTGCAGCTCTTGGAAGCTCCAGAAAGGCCCTTGGAGAAGACAATTGTTAAAGGGAGGTATGATACTGCAAGCCTAAGAGATTAGGACTTTTCCTTGGGGAGATGCCACTGGCAAGGGATGGCTGGAGACAGAGAATGAGGTGTGGCTGGTCTCCAACAAGATGTTCTCTGGCTCTTTAAGAAGCCTGTAGGAATTCCAAGCACCAACCCAGTGTCCAAATCAAGCTTAATGTAAGTCAAAACTAAAATGACTGGAAGGTCAAACTCAAGCCAAGCAAGTGGGTGAGAAAAGGGTCTTCAACCAGCCTAACAGCAGCTAAAGGCAACTACCATTGTTGACTAGGGAAATCTGTAATATCTCCTCCCCTCTACATAAGATGAGTTCTCAAATTAGCACCAGAAAACCATTTTTTAAAAAATTATACACAGTACTGCCCATTAATACACGGGTTTGAAATCTAACCAGTGTGGAACTGGCTTTCTCTAGCCTCACATTTCTGTTTCAACACTGGGAGAAGCCCTTCTGTTGAGTTAATCCTGATCTGCTGAAGATGATATTTTAAATCAACACCTGTCAGTTTTCAGTTATTTCTCAAAGGGAACAGCCTTTGTGATGGATTTTCTCTGGCAAGGAATGCAACAGAGAGGAATTGTGGTAAACGAAGGAATTCTGCTGAAAAGCCACTCCCAATTTAAAGTAGATAATGAGCACCAGAGCTATTGTGAAAGCTATTAATTCTAATCACTTATGAGACAATAAAATTTAATTATGGGTTCTTTGAAAACGAAAAACCCAACAATTATTGTTAATAGGCTTTTCTTGAAGGCAGATAGGGAGCAGAATTTGTTGAGGCTGGTTTTCCTGCAGTTAATTTTTTAAAAAATCAGCTTTCAGTTAAGGATGCCTAGGCTTACATTAATATAAAAACCAGAGCTATTGTGCTAAGTTGAAATCCCACCAGACAGAAAAAAAATCTTCAAGGAACTCCTCAATATGCTCTTACATAATTGGCATTCTCCTCTCTGCTGGGTTCTCAGATCTTTATTATCTGTTCAGGGGTGCTTTCAGCTCAGAACAGCCAGGTATCTCCAGCTTCAATTCAGGCACATTCTTGGTGGTAAGAACAGAAATTGCAAGTGTTTGTTTTGCCATGCACTCATTTAGGTGCTGTTTATGAGCTTAGGTGAGGAGTAGCAAAGGTGCAGCCCATTCCCCAGCAAAAGCAGGAGACTCCTGCTCTGTGCCCATGTGCCTGTGGCCGACATTCACTTTCTTCCTGCACCAGGTGCTGCTGCAATTTCAAACAGAAAATTAAGTACTCTCATCCAGCCTAGCAGCCTGTCTCACCTAACCTGAACTGCATGAGGACAGCACGAGGGTGGAGAAGGACCATCTCTGGTATTTCTCATTTTGATATCGTGCTCACCTGTTTCTCTCCCAGCCAGCTACAGAGCACAACTGCTCTTGTGCCTGAAATAGCTTCCAGCCCCTCAAAGTCTAACAAGATGTGAGGCAATCCTGCCTACAAGGAGTTACTGAAAAGCCTTTACTAGCAAACATGAGCTAAAAAATTTAGAATTTCCCTGATGACTTTAATGCCAATCCATCTTTCCTGGCCCACACCCAAGTGCCCTTGGGGTCTGTGTTTTCTGTGGCTTGCCCAGTTTCCAGATGGTGAATGGCATTACTATCCTGTGTGTCACTGATGTCTGGGGTAACACCTCCTCCCCAGCACCATGGAGGGAATTCTTTGCTTACCCATGCTAAGCTCACAGCCATGGTTTGTTATCTGTATGAAAACTGCACAGGGACACTCCTCACGAGGCACTGCTCCTGAGGCACCAGGGGCTTACGGATCCAAATGAGACAGAAATGACACAGCACTGCTGAGACCTTCATTTCAGGAGCAGCAAGCAGCTCAGGCTAAGCTGCAAAACAGATAAATACCAGTACCTTCACAGCTCTAGGAAAAGCACTAAAAAAAATTTCAATGCCTGTTTCAGGATATACTAAGGAGTCAGTCCTTTCAGCTGGCCACATCAATGAATTCAAAATTTGACTAAAGGCTCATGTTTGACCCTCAGCAAAGGTCACATTTTGAGCACTTCACCTCCAGCATTTTGTCTCCCATGAATCCTGACAGGCAGCAAACACTCCAACCCATGCCCCGTGATGCTTAGTCAGAACATAACCCACTTTTCCAAGAGTTGTTCTCAGTGCTTCTGTCAGAAGGGGATGGATTGTAATGCCTCTCAAAGACAGTGAATAGTAGAGGGACACAAAGCTAGAATGAGGTCTCATTAGGAGAAGAGGTCTTGAAGGGGAAGAGCTTGGCAGCATTTAGTAATGCTCAGGAAGTCAGAAAAAAGAACAAGATTATCTAGAGCTGGAAGAGCAAATATTTTTTCCTGAAAAGGCACCTGATTCTCCATATGAATATCTTGGGTGATCATTTACCCCAGAGGCTAAAAGCAGTGTACAATCAGCACAGCAACATTGTGCTGGCTTTGCACTAGTGCAAGCAACTCCACAGAGACTACCAAAATCCCACACCCATAAAAACCTTCATGGCACACGAGTAAAAACTGGCCTTTAATAACAGGAAACTCCCCCTGGGAGGATGAATTCTGACAGAACTACAAACCCTTGGCACTCCTTGCAGCTCCTTGCAAAACAGCTGCACTTGCCACCCTTGGATATTGTTTTAGACAATCCAGAGCATTCATCCAAGATTACACTAATCCCAAAGCACTAGCATTGCTCCCTAGCAATTATTCATTGTCTCCCAGAAGTTCATTATCATAAAGCTTGAACATGATTTGCAACAAATGCTTTTGTCTTTCAGTTTCATCGTTACAAACTTCCCTAAATTAAAAGGGTTTATCTCAAGTGTTACTATCAGCCTGCAGAATTCAATATATTTTAATTATGAGGACGAGTGAGAGTTTAGCCTACCTAGATAATGACAAAATGTTCTCCATTTAATTAGGCCACATCAAAAGGTTAATATTTAAATTCTCTTCAATGTAAGCATGAAAAAAAGTTACAGCATAACTAGATTATTCCTCATAAATTACATTATGCAGTGGTAGACATTTAGATGCAGAAGGAAGAAAAACAGAGGGTTTGGGAATTGTTTGGCAGCTGACAGTTGTAGCAAAGCAGATT
Source organism: Drymodes brunneopygia (assembly GCA_013400955.1). Lineage (NCBI taxonomy): Eukaryota > Metazoa > Chordata > Aves > Passeriformes > Petroicidae > Drymodes > Drymodes brunneopygia. Next base: position 808,391 of record VZTZ01014979.1, on the reverse strand, counting down.
TCCATGTCCTGCAGATGGCTAATGCAGCAGTGTTCATATGCTTCACATGGCATGGCAGCACCTCCTGTCCATGCAGGGATGGCAGCAGCACCGTGTGATGGAAGCTTCCCAAGGCCCAGGCTGCTCTGACTGCCTTGCTATTAGAATTGCTATGAACAGAAAGAGCCAGGAGTCCTCTCTCATTTCCCTCCTCATGTGGGCTGTTGCATGAGCCCACCCTCCCATCAGGCTGGGATTCGGGCTGCAGGCTCGGCACAGCACACGCTGCAGTTGTGGCTCTGAGCACTGTGATAACTTCCAGTCCTTCCCTACATTTACAGATCCCTTCATTACAAACATACAGAGGTGCTGAGCCCCCAGACAGACTCCTAGATGCCTCTGATGCAAGCACAGAGAGATAAAGCACAAATAGACTTTTAAACCTTGCAAGTGCAAAATATACCTGGTGGGGAAAGGAAAAGAAGGTGCCTTAAAGGCTGGTGGCAACATCCAGTCCAGGAGATCCAGCAAGCTGCAAATGAAGCAAGACTCATTTCTCTGCCCACTGCCAAGAGCTCTTCCAGATCACAGAGTCATTTCTACTTGGTTGTTTCCTAGCACTTTCACAAACCTGACTTGGACTGTTTTAAATGGCCTCAGAGCAAAGAGGTTTCCTAAAGTTTTTCACAATGTTTTTTCATTTATTTATATAAAGAATACACTTCCATCTTGCTGTGTTTTAAGAGCTCTCTCAGGAAAGCAGAAAGTGGTAACACTGAGTTGTCCAATCTCTTACATTCTTTTCTTTTTTGGCTTTCAACAAGCCAAACTATCCCAGTTTTGCTACTAACCTGTGCTGCCTGAGCAATCCCCAAGTGATTTAAAGGGTACTGACTTCAGAAGAGTAAAGCCAGGAAGGTGATCAACTGGAGAAAGAGCCTGACTTAAATATTCAACAGTGTCTCCTGGGAAATCAAACCTCCAGAGCTTCCCATCATTCAGCACACTCGGAGAGCTATCCTCCAAAGTGTGCTCAGCAGACTGACTACTGAGAAAAAAAACCTCACTGTTACCAAAAATTAGTTCCCTTTTTATTTCATCACGGCTCTTGTCACGATTTCTTCTGCTTATCTCAGAAGCTGTGCTCTGTACTGTCTCTTATACCTTCATGAATCTCTTTTATCAACCTTCTTTTAAGACAGTAAAAAAGAGTAAAATTATTTGAGTGCTCGTAGATTAGGATATTTCTTACTCTGAACAGCCTCCTCTTTCATCTGTCATTGTCAACCTCCACGAGATTAATAAGAAAAAGACATTTGTAAGAGAGGATCTGTTGAGAGCACAGATGAGCTTGGTACAAAGGATACTAATTGTAACTTTTTTTTTTTAGCTCTGCATTGATCCCAACAGCTGTAGATACTTTAAAATCTTTTCCTATAGTGGTCACACAAAAAAAAGAAAGGCATATCAAGAAAAAAATTCAGCCAAGCATCAGTGTCAGCCTGAAGTAAGCTGGGGGATGAGAATTCTTGACTCCTTCTGACCATGACAGAAGTTTGAGCTCCATCTTGCATCAGTCAGAGCAACGGGGAAGGTGGGGAGGAGACAGCAAAAGGAGATGGAGCAAAGGCAGTGCAGGGGATGGGTCTGAGTGAGAAGGGACATTCCTGTTGCTTGTTCAGAGCAGGGGGAAGGCCCCAGTGTTTAACACTGGCAGCAAAACATTAACATGACTGCATAATTACAAAGCACTCAGTGTGTATTCAGCCCTGGTGTGTTTTTCTACAGGATTCCACTCCAACTGTATGAGAGAGAGCCTGTGGACACCAAAGAAGCTTGGATTGAGCACCTGCAGCTGCTGCAGCAACAGGACTGTACACACAGGTACACAGAGATACACCCACACTGCCAGCTAACTGCCACAGGAGCACTGGCTAACAAAGCTGAATTCAGAGCAAAGTTCTCCTATTTTTCCCAAACAGTCAGCCCCTTTTTAAAAGCTGCCATCTCCCCAATATTTGTTAGCCCACTGCTCTATCCTCTGCCTCCTCAGCTGTATTTCACATGTCCCTCTCGGGGGATCAGGGCTTCTCCCTTCTCTGCAGTGCACACAGCTGAAGCCTTTGTGCCACTGCTCTTTTCCCAGCACCTCCTCACCTCTGAGGCATTTCAGCAGCTCTGCACTAAATGATGTGGTCACTGGCACATTTAAGAATGGTGGTTTCCTAGCAGGGCAGTGTTCGTCAATGCTTTAAAAAGAAGACTTAAAAATAGAAGGGTAGAATCCTGGCCATGCAGAATTTAAGAATGAGTAGCTGTCACAATCAGGGCACTTATTTCATTTTCAACTCATAAGACGAGTGACAAAAAAACAAGAAAAGGAGAACAAAAGAATACAGATGTTTTAAGATATTGCTTTTTCCTCTGCTAGAGGTGAAAGCAGGGTGGGTGGATGTGAGATGACACCAGCTGTTAATGGGATTTTTGTCACTGAAAAAATATGCACAGGTTGCCTTTAAAGTGCTGCTTCATTAACCACCATTAGTCATCCATTTCACAACTGAATGGGTGAACAACTGATGCCTTTGGGCTCTTCTGGAGTTTGGGTTGGTTTGGGGTTTTTTGTTGTGAGTTTTTTTAATAACATCTCTACTCTAAAAGTGCAAAGCTCTCCCTGAGCACAGCAGGCCGGGTTGTGTTCATAACAAAAGACAGTACTGAAGAAATACCATGAAAAGAGCACTTGGGATGGCAACCAGAAATAAAGTCTGGCTCAAAATTTGGTCTTGGCAGTTAATATCTATGGTTCAGAGAGTCCTTTGGTAACTAAAGGCATCACAGCCTCTGCTCATACCTTTGTGCATATCAGTAACAGCTCTCACCAGATTTTATATCCTTCCTGAAATTTCAGCACTAATTGAAAAAAAAAAAACAACAAACAGATTCTCCCTCCACACTCAAAGCTTCTTGGGACCCAAAGGAACTTGGGAGCATGCACAAGAAGTGGCCCAGGTTTGCTCATCTCTGCACTTAACTGCACTATCTGCAGTGTTGACAGCTTCAGAAAGCACTCTAGGTGGTAGCCAGCTCCACCATCAGACACCCAGCACCAGAGACAGCAGTGTTTCTTGGCAGGGCCTGCAGGTGTTGGGGGATACAGAAGAGGTAGGTACCCAAGGCTAGCAGTGCCTTGGATTTGCAATCTCAGGCAGGCAGAGTGTGGCTGGAAGAAAATGTTCCACTCCAACTTGCTCTAGCAAGTGCCAGAGAAGCTGTCCAGCTTTGAATACTCCTGGCTGTGCTGAGTACACACTGCAGCACAGGGGAAGCTACACAGACACGTGGTCCTTAGCTGGTACAGGTTTAGAGGAGGCACTGCACGTGCTGCAGGGCACAGAGCTGCTGGCCACAGAGCTGCTGAAGTCCTCAGCCAAGGATAACAAACCCCATGTGCCACAGCAGGGATCTGCTCCACAGACAGCAGCTGAAGGGCTGCCAGAGCTGAAAAAGCAGCAGAGAAGGTGGGGATGAAAATGAAAGCATCATTTAACTGGGAGAGGGTAAAGCACTGCAACACTTTCACTTCATTTTCAAAGGATTTGATTTTAATGCCCACAATCATGGCACAAAATGTTGGACAGCAACATGTGGAAGTCTTTGGGCAGCTCTCCACTTTTGAAGGCAGAAACAAGGTGAGAAAGAGTTTTTATGATACAGGGAGGGCCACCTGAGTTCACAATGTTGAACAAGAATGTAAAAAATAGTAATGATAATAGCCTGAGGACTGAGCAGAATTTAGAAGCAATTCCAGGACACACACATGCAGCCTTCTCCCATCAAGTCTGCAGGCTGAAAAAGACCAAACAAAAGCAAAATACATGGAAAGATGGTTAGGTGGATGATCTGATATCCCCTCTCTTTTGAGGCACCAGAAACAGTAAGATTGCAGGCTGGAGGGAGTTCTTCTATGCAGTGTTTCCATTGTCAGTCTGTCTGTAGTGGAAGAGACTCCTGGAGTCCAATTTCCCAGAGTATTTGAGAGCTTCAGCAAAAAGCTTTGTCACCTGTCAACAAAAAGCAGAGGAGACTGAGCATTGCAAAGGCTGCATGGCAGAGCAGGGTCCACACTCCTGCTCTGTCACCCTGAAGCTTCCTGGTGCAGGTCCAGTCCTTGAGTTCCTCCAAATCAATACCAATTTCAAGGTGATGTGCACAGGAGCTGACTCCAGCCCTCTGGAGCCTGCATGACCAGCTGGAGAGATGTGCCAGGCTTCCTTTGCAGGACAGCTCTGTCTCAGGAGAGCTGTTGTTTCCCCTACAGCCCAAATGTGAAGAGAACAAGGGTTTTCCTCTCTCAAACTCAGAGGTGAAAACTCTACAATCCAAACAGTTCAGTGCAAGGCATCAAGCAGGTGTGATAATAAATTTTGGATGGGGACCCTTGTTGTGGTTGTCAGAGAGCATTTTGCTAGTAGGCAAAGGATGGACCTTCAATTCCCCATTCCTGCTAATCATGTCTGGCCATTATCCCATGAACCTTCAGCTTGTCATTCTCCCTGCTCTCCACTCACTAGAAATCACAGCAGAAGATTTTGAACAGCTGAACACCAGTTCAAGTCACTGGGTTCTGTGTCAGTGCCCACCAAAATCAGTGGGAGTTTGGCTGCAGTGCTTAATGACAGCCAGATGAGGCTCTTTTGTGACAGCCAAAGCCATTTGCAAAGGAAGGCAAGGTACTATTGGCAGCAGGAGTCCCACTTTGCATCACCAAATATCTGTTCCCCATCAGTGTGTGGAAGGGGTTTGTCAGGAGCTACAAACCCACAGTGACTGGCAGCTGGGACTACAACAGGACAGGCAGCAGTTCCACTTGGCACTTCTGAACTGGACTGCCCCAAGCACTATTCAAGAAAGCCCAGCTACATCCTGCTGTAAGGTTTAAGGACCATATTAGGAACATATTCCCCTCAAAAGCACTCACCATGCCTAATTTAAAGATGTTACATGCAACCCTGTGTGAGATGTTTGCTCTGAAGTGAAAATGATGCAGCAACAATTTCAGCTGCACAGTGCAGGACTCAGGACTTTGGAAATTTTTCTTTTTTGGTTGGTTGGTTGGTTTGATTTGGTTTGGTTTTGTTTTACTCAGAGCAATGTCATCTTGTACAGTAGCAAAAAGAAGATATATTCAAACCACTGTGTTGTTGTGAGTTTCAGATACATTATTTGTCAGAGATAATGAGGGCCCAAACAGACTGGAATCTATGGTCACAAGGGCTTGGAAGCTCTGAAGGCTCTTGTGTCTAAGAGGAGAAAGAACAATATGGGAAATACCTTGAAGTTAGTGAGCAGAGCAATCCCACTGTCAACAGCCATCCTCCGGATCACATAATTATCATGGACAAACCTGGTGTTGCTGTTGGGCAGGTTAATCACCAGATCTATCTTCCCATCCCTCACCAGCCTGAAGAGACAATGCACAAGACAGTGTGACACTGTGTCCTTCCTAATAAAAACCTCTGATGAGGAGCACAGCCAGGCAGCTAAACAACACTGGAAAATGTCATTTGAGCTTAGTCTTTGCCCAGGAAACAAGGGTTGAGGGGTTAAGGCACTAAGCTTTATTCAGGATTTTGGATTTATTTCAGTTCTAGTCAGCAATGCAAAGCAATAGTCAGCCTTGATACAGCTCAGCACAGCTCTGTTAAAGGCATGACTGACTGTCATTAAAAGGCTAAATATTCAGATTTCATGTATCCTTGTATGAAAATATAACATGGAACAACACATCTGAGCCATACTAAACAGGACTGTTCAATGAGATGTTCATTAAGCTCAAACCTCCCTGCTGTGGCAATTCCAGACACAATCAGATAAACCAAAACTTCTGGATTGAATCCAAAGTCCCATTAAATCCCTACCATTGATCTCAACAGGAGCAGCAATTTGCCCCTTGCATTTGCTGTCCTGGACTGCAAACACAGATTTACAAGGTGAGTGTTGCTCTTACCTCCTGACTGAAGGGAGGCCTGGACTCTGGCTTTCCTGAGATGGCCATGCCACAGGGTTTGCTGGGATACCATTAGCATTGAGCCAGGCTGAGGTTGCTTCTGTGGCATAAAGCTGTCCAAGGAAGAAAAGGGTTATTTACAATACCAAAACTTTTCATTGAACTCATGTGGGCCTGAGCCAACACACAGCCTTGTTGGCAGAGCTGATTTTGGAGGGCATTTTTCATTAAAAGGATGTCTCTCCATATAGAGAGACACACAGAGAACAGAATGACCTTCCCAACTTCCTGCTATCTAAGATTTGCTGATGGATGATACTCAATGCATGGTAGTAGCACTTCCAGAAGCAGGGAAGTGGCTTAGGAAAACCTAAATCCCTGTGACTTTCAACAGGGCTTAAGTTCAACCACTTGTAAATTTTTTTGCCATTTTTTTCTTTTAAATGCCTAGCACTAAGTTTTGAAAAGTAGAATTCTCACCAATCTTCTGTGGTTGTGTTGCTTTTCCATAGAGATATGGATGTGGAATGATACAGAGGAGTTACAAGAGTGATGCAAACACCACAAAGTTCATGTGCCTGCAGCTTGTGAGCACCACTGAAAAGGCAGCACTGTGCAGATATTCTCCACATAAAAAAGGTTTTCCCTTCCTTGTCTCCTGCCCTACAAGGCATCCTATTGGCATTTTTGTTTCTTGGAGAAGTTGGGGGAGTGTACAATGTCCATCTCAGCTGCAGGCTGATAGCACAGCCAGGGTTGTTCCTGCCCTCACTACAGGCCCATATGTCCAATTAAACAATCATAAAAACTTTGAATTGGGGAGTACCTGCTGACTTTATGGATCACTTGGCTATAAATCCCTGTTGCATGTTGAAAATACCCTTTTTTCTCTATCTCCAAAGACACTCCAATGTGCCTGTAGCAGGCTGAGGACATTTCAGATCTGAAAGCTCTCCAGCTTTAACTAAGTGGAACCACCTACCTTGAAGCCTTGCTCATGCAGTAGTTCTGCTACACTGAGGAATCTGGGGCGGAAGGACTTCTGAAAAAGGAAATTTTTTAGACATAGCACCAAAGGTAGGATTTGGAACAGTGCATTTTTGGGCAACATGAAGCTCTTCCACAGTATGCTAAGAGGCAAATACACCTTTCTGTGCTGAGTGTGTGCATGGGCAGAAATACCTGCATGTGCATGTACAGCACCATTCCCAAGACAACTACCTGGACCCTGAAGCCCAAGTCACTCTGAGCTAAGACATATTTTGTTACACCAGAGTAAAATTGTGTTCCCATACTAAGTCAGACTGCAACCACCAAAGATTTACTCCTGTATATTAAGTATCTGGGCAATTGCCTTCTCAAATACACCAACTAGAATCTCCTCTTAATTGAATATATTTTCAATCACTGCTCAAACATTTGCTTTCTCTTCTGGCAGACAACATACATGGATGGGCTTTGGGCTGCCTTTGAATGCTCTGTCTGCACATTCACACCAATAAGAGCTTGTGCATGTGTGAGCTCACTCCTAAGTCCTATGGGCACAGGAAATGGAGTCAGGACACTGGGATGCCCTGTTCCCATGAGGACCTGAATGCCTGACTTACAGCTCCTGTGAAAGCTTGTCTTATAATGCATACCCAGATTCAACATCGTTTAGAAAGATAAGACAATGTCCTGTAGGCATCTGCACTTGAACAAGTCATTTCAGAGTAACAGGTGAGTGGAAGTATCAGCCTAAGTATCTTTGGGGTGTTGAAGGTACAGCAGTGCAAAGATCAGATGCAACACATGCCCTTCTCACTGCAAAGACAAGCTAAACCTTGCTTTTAACCTCAGCCTGGTCTGGTCTTTCCCACATTTGCAAGTAAGATTATTACAAGCTCCCTTGTTCCTCCTGGAGCTACTGATAGCTTAACCTTTATGGATGAGAGAGCAATATCCTGAAGGGTCAACAATTTCCTGAGAAGAAAGGGAGGAAACAGGGTCTTATTTCTGAGCACTCATTCTGAAAGCCATCTCGTTCTGTACATTAACTGGAAAATATAAATACTCAATGTGACAGGGTTGGCAGCTTCCCAGTCAGAGAGAATGGTTCTGCCTTCTGGTCAGGGGTGTTTGCTTTCACAATAGGATTATAAACTTCTATCAAACATGTACTGAACACTTGTGACACATAAAACAGCCTCTCTATGAAAAGAAATTACAGCTGTCAGCTTGCATCGGAGCAGCCTCAGATTTACAAGCTGGCTGAAATAACCTGTGTAAGAAACCATTAGTTACTAAAGGTGAAAAGTACAAGTAGATTTACTTAGTGGAAGGTATTTATTGTAGGAGAATTGCATTTTTTTCCTTTATCTGAAAAGTTCCATTTCTTGTAACTCCTCATGTTTTCCAGCAAGCCTTGCTATTTGTAAAGGGCTACATCCTTAGTTCATTCAATACAGCTACATCAGCTCTCACTGAGATCCACCTCAAAGTGAAGCCAAACCAGCTCCTGTGATAATCTTGAATTCTGTATCCAAATCCACACTGGAGGATGCAAAAATTCTGGTATGTAAGGAACCAAGGCAGAAGGTTACCTTGAAACAACAGACTTGGAGTGCCAGGATTTAAAAATAAAATACTCTACCAATGCTTTCCACATCTTGTGGTTTCCAGCATAGATGTAAGACAGATGCACTCCATCCCAGAGATACCATTGAAAAGCCCAATCAGGAAAGGAAAAACCCTAGCTTTTCAACTCCTTTAGCACAAAATATAAATTATTTAATGGCAGACTCAGGATCTGAGCATCACAGATCTCTCCAGCTTGTGGAAAGAGGTAGGTTATCAGCTCACATGGCAGAGATTCATTAGTCTAACACAGACCTTGTACTCCATCTACCCTGGGAGAGCATCAGACCTCTCAGAACCTGGGCATCCCTGACCTGTGCAGTGTCACTGAGTGCTCACAGCTCAGGGACAGCCCAGCAGGCTCCCAGTCCCCACCAGCTGCCCAACCTGCCTTGTGCTGTCCCCTGGACATCAAGGAGCACTCACCTGCCAGACCTTGGGGACAATGACTTGGTTGCCCACAGCTCAGCATGGCACCAGGAGGATCACCACTGGAGCTGCACACCAGTCTGGAAGCTCCCCAGCAAGGTGGGTTCATTGCCTGGGCATACTGGGCTCAGTTTGGATTGCAGATCACAGCAGTACCATTTGACTCTTGATTTGCAAAACACCCCAGAAACATTTGCAAGGAAACCAAGATCTCCCTCTCTGCTCCTGTTAACTACATCCATTTGACTTTTACCTTCAAGAAGGCAGTGTCCTCTAACCTCAACATGATTAATAGCAAAGGTATAAATGTGCAGCATACCAAATCACTGAAATATGAGCCTAGCTGCTTTGGAGAGAAGCAGAATTCAAGACTATTTTGCTTCTCATTTCTCTCTCTGCAATAGATAAAAATCCAGTAAAAAAATCAGAGCAAGGTGCCAGTCATGGGGCAATGAAGCCTTCAAAATTGGGGTGTGCTTTGAGTTCAGCATCTACTGCAGGTGAATCACAGCACCTTCCTCAGAGACAACCAAGGGGGCTTGTGCATATGCTCCTGACAATGATCAGCCCCCAGAGCACCAGAACAGATTGCAGAAACCATCCTGTCATTTGGAAACACTCAGTGATGGTTGAGAGAGCCTATGTGTTATCTGTCCTTCTGAGACTGTGTTCCCCTGTGAGGATACCCCAACAGTTTTGCCTGTATGGGGCAGCTGGGCTCACATTTGTGATTGAAATCAGGACAGTGCTGCTGTTCACAGCCTGCCTGATCTCGTTCCTTGTGCCTCTTGTTTCTGCAGTGAGGGGCCCCTCTTTCTTCCAGCCAAATACTCAAAGGCCACTCATAGTCTACATGTCAGGTGAAGGTCAACATTTCAACCTTCCCTTCTCACAGGGCTTTATTTCCCTTCTGTTTCAAAGCAGACCATTTGGAGTTCAATTATAGAAGAAATATGCTGAGATGCAGAGAGATCTTTAAGCGATTGATCTGTTGTTTTCAAGTTTATTTTGCAAGAAAATGAACTGTAAACCACTCATTAAAAATACAGAATCTTAACACTTTTAAAAGGTTTGTGGAGTTGAGCTTTTGGCTTTGTTTTATCTTTTCTTTTTCCCTTCTTTTTTTTCTTAACACCTTTGTACAAAGAACATTTGGCTCAGTTTAACAGCTACTGACACAGAACTTATATAAATGCTTTCTAGAGCTAAAATTACTTTTTTCTGCCCATTCCCCTTTAGCTGCTATCTGGGAAATACATTTTAAACACTGGTCTCTCTCCTTTTTTCTCCTCTTGGCTTTGCTTTTCTCCTTTTTTAAATGCTGTTTTAAAATATGCAGTATATACAGTAGACATACAGTACCAACTGCCCAGGATTTCACACTGAAGTTTTAAACTTTATCTAGGTAGCAAGCAATTTTTCTGCTAATTAAGGTAACTTAGAGCAACTGCTTCCATCCCCAGATGTGTGTTTATATGTTGACATTTAGGCACTCAGCAGTAATCCTTGTTAGCAGAAGTCATGTTCCTTTCTGGCAACTTTTCACACACTTTCTTCACATCCTCTGCTGGCACAAACAGGCAAAGACATTTTTCACATCCCAGTTGTATGACAGGAAAATTCATCTTTTCTGTGGTTTTGTTTTATCAGCTTTATGCAATCATGTAGAGCATAAGCTCACTGCAAGCACAAGGTGAAAATGGCAGGAGGAAATCAGATGGTTTTATGGGGCCCAAGAATACTCTAGTTGTATTGGAAGTGTGTGAATTTTTGAGGGAAATACATACATCCCAAAGTTTACAAATGTCTCTGATTTCAGCACCTTATGCAGTCAGTAACTATTCCTTGATAAAGAACCAAGACATTTTTCTTTACTGCCTAGCTCCCTGAAACCTCCTCACTGATCCAGGCCTGTGAAAGGGGCAGGGCTGCTCCTAAGGCAAACCCATCAGGAACTTCCTCACATCAAGGCTCTTTGCAGAACCCATTGCACTGGAGAGCATTCCCATAATGACATCATTGAAACTCTCTGTCACACAGAGCCACTTTCAGTGATGACAGCTAGAGATGAAACCCTCAAGTCCAAGCTCTAGTCTAGCATGGAGTCAGGGGACCTGCAGAGTCTGTGTCTGAGAGGCAATCCCTCAGAGGAGAGAGTTCTGGCAAAGTGTGGAAACCAGGAACATCACCACAAAAATGTAACATTGGCTCTTCCTTTCTGAGCTACTTCTGGCTAACAGGAGCTGTAGGGTAGGGAACAATACTGGCTGTGCAGTCATCAAATAGGGAAAGGATTGATGGCAGAAAAGTGGAGGGCAGGGTGAAGACTTGTTGGAAATAATACAACTTCTAAATTTTTCAAGTAACTTTAGTCAGGGCTTTGTCTGCCTTTGACAAGGGGCTGTGGAATTAGAGTTTCTCTTCAAAAGACTGTTCACCAAGGGTTTGAGTTTCACTGTGTGATATCTGATGAGCTTCAATCAACAAAAAGAAGATTCTTAGACTCTGAGAGTTTAACACCTACAGATTGGAAGTAGCCAGAGGAGATAAATGGACATTGATAGACATTACCCCCTGCTGTGGTTGGAGATACCTGGTCTGTGAAAAGATTGATAAGAGCACCAAAGAATGAGAACCAGATTAGCATCAAAGGTGAAGGGATCAATAACAAATAGAAGACTGAATACTAAGAATTGTGTAATGTAGAACCAATGAATGAGAATTTCTTTGGGGTTTTTATGTATAAATATGTGACAAGTCTGGTAAAGGACTCTGTGTAATGGAACGATTTCCACTGCACAACCTGGGCAAGTGTGGATGGAATGACCTCTATTGCACATCCTGGCCAGAATAAAAAAGTAATGCCTGATTCTCTAACACTTAAAAGCTGTTGTTGGAGAATTTCTTCTACTGCTGCAGTTTTGGTGACAGACTGACATCCTTTAAGCCCTTGCCCCACTGCACTTGAGTCCATTCCCATTGTGACTCCAGTGAGGAGAGGGATGTGCCCGTGCCATACCTGAGGCCTCCCAGCCCAACAGCATTACACCAATAGCCAGCCCACAGCACCCCAACAACATCAGCTTTTCTGTCCTGTCAATGATGCTACAACTCTGCTGCAAGGAAACAAGTTCCTTCATGGGGAAATCTTAGCAGATCCAGCTTTGCAGCATGGAAGCTGCCTTCCCCTTTGGGAGGGTTGGAGGAGAACTGCTTTGAAAAGGGCAAGAGGCAATGCACAGATGAAGGGAGTTCATATGGTTGGAAAGTAACATGGCCAGGGCTCACATTTGAGAGGGAGCACAGAGGGAGCTCTGGGTTCTGGTTGGGATGTTTCTCTGAACTGACCATCTGCAGCCTTTCTTCCCCCACAAACATGTCTTAGAGCTCTCTGATCCCAAGGCTCTGCTTGTAGCCATCCCCAGGGGTTTCCCCCAGCAAACTTCTGCAGTTCCCAGTAGAAACTATCAGGAGGCAAGAGGGAAAACCCACCAGACCAGTGTTATTGAATCCAGTAAAGATCTCTCCATGGTGTTTGCTCCTCACTGTCTTACTGCACTTCAGGATGAAATGCAGAGGAACACATGTAAGCCATAAAGCCACAAGAATGAAAACAAGGCAAAAGCTACTGAGTTCCTCTGTGTTAGCTCTTTCTCAGCTTTGATTTTTAGGACTCACCTGGATTCCAACCAAAATTCCTTCCTTAGGAAATGTAAACCCTGTGGCAAGCAGAGCCTTCTGGAAGGCAGAGTACACGTCCTCCCCGAAGCATGCAACCTGCAGGAAGGCACAAAGAAGGCAGCATAAAGGGAAAGCCAAAAACAACCCAAGAACATTGCTTAAAAAGCAACAGGAATGACATTTTCAAGTAGGATCTTTTGTTTCTGCCTGAAGAAGTCAGACTGCTTTGCATGGAGCCTGTAGGCATGGGGAAAGGGAAGAAATCAGAAAATCATTGCAGACAAATCTCATCATTTTAATGAAGCAATAATGAAGGAATAAGCAACGCTTCAGTTTCAAACAGCACACCAAGGAGTAACAATTGATTCTGCTAAGTTACTGGGATGCTGTACACAGCCTCTGCTCCAATGTTTGGGATTGCACTGCAAATTATTTAACATTTCAGAAGGCTTAGACACCAGTGAGAGCTGTGCACACAGGCATGTTCCTCTCTGTGCCTGCAAACCAAGGTAAGGCAGTGCTTGTGCTCTCGTGGACTCCTGGCTTTTCTTGTGAAGGAAAACCACAAGATATAAAGATGCTTTTTCACTGAAAGTCCACAGATGAACAAAATTCAAGTAAAATTTTGGTATTTACTTAAGAACAAAGCAATCAGGCCAATTCACAATAATTTATTTCATATAAAGAAACAGTTGAGGAAGAAACCAGTAAGAAAAATTCAGCAGTTCTCCAGCATTCAGAACTGGATGTGGAGCTCAGTTGCTTACAGACTATCATATGATAACAATCTTCTAAAAGAGCTGAACTGCATTCCTAACAAAAATTTGGAATTCTGGTGACAAAAAGAGGACAGTGTGAGCTTTTGTGAAACTTTAAAAAGAAAAAAAAACCCAACCAACCAACCTTCACTTTTTCTGGTCAGCTCTACACTTGTTGAAAAACAATCAGAAGCACAAACTGTCACTGATTTTTCTCTTAGAAATAACAAATCTACCAACAAGTACAGAAGGGAGAAAGGGGCTGATTGAGAATTGCTCTCCCATTTTCCTCTTATGGTCCTTCCCATCCCAGAGTGAGCCCTCACATTCATGGCCTCACTATGGTGAGCAGAAACCAGTATTTCATGAAAGAAGAATAAATGATGATTTGTCAGATCTGCTGAAGTAAAAAAAAAAGAACAACTAAACAAACAAAAATCCCACAAGGGAAGGGCTAAAAAAAAGTCATGACAACATGATACAGTATATCTATATTCTGTGTATATCCTGGACTTTTTAGGGTGACAGCCAGCCAAACCAGGAGAGGTTTATCATTATGGCATGGTCCACAGCCACAACACTCAAAGGGACCCCAGCACTGTGTCTTCTCCTATTGTGGGAACCATGGCTTCCAGCAAAATAAATCTCTGCCAGACAGATGTGACAAATTCAAGCCCAGATCAAGCCATGTGTGGGAAAAACGTCTGTGAGGAATAACTGAGCGTTTTACCCAAAGCAAGTTTTTATTCCCTACTTCACTATAAGAAAGACTTTCATAACTGTCACACTTTATGGCATTTATGAATATGGATCTTTCCAACTCATAAAAGTTAATAATCCCTCCTTTATGACCATGGTAATCTCTAACTCTCTATAAAGCCCAGAAAAATAATTCTTGTCCCTAGTTACATTTTTATTCTTTTTTTCAGTGAGGAGGTTGTCTGTGTACTCAATTTTGTTCTGAAAATCTGGAAGTCACAGAAGTCACTTGACTTCTTTCTGCCCATTAACTATACTGAAAGGAAATCTTCTGCAATACTGATTTCCAGCACATTATGAAAAGTAATTCTGGAGAGCTGTAGGAGACCTAAGGCTGTTCTTATTTTATATCTGGGTAGAATACTTTTTCATACTAAAATGGTGAGTATTTCCTAATGAAAACAGCTCCATCACACATACCCAAGCTCCCACCCAGCAGAGCAGCCCAGGCTCTGTGTTGTGATGGTACAGCAGACTTAAGTCTAATCAAATTGCTTCAGTGTTTAATCACTTCTCAAGAGGCTATTCTGGCCCAGAGTAAGTTTTTGCTACTGCAACTCATTCTAGAAGTAACAGAACATGTAAAATTTAAAGACCACTTGGGTGTATCTATGGACACCCTTGATAGCTCAGCAATAACTGGCAAAGAAACCTTTTGTTCTGCATCAGTCAGTGTCACTTCAGGTGGCATGGATGGAAACCTGTGCTGTGAGGGTGAGGGAGCTGAGCCTGGGCATGAAGATGCCCAGTCCTGTGCCCTCTCAGCATGCCACAACCACACCAGGAGACATTCCAGCAGCACCTCACAGCCTGGCTGTACAAAGAGTGAGGAAAGTTGCCCAGGCTCATCCTGCCCACAGTCCCTGCAGCCACCACATTTTATTGTCTCTTTCTTTCCTTTTGCACCTTGGGACATGCCTTGATGGTTACCAGGCAACAAGAAAATACCACACATTTTTGCTGCCTTTAAGACCAACCACTCATGCTGGGAGTCTCCACATTGCTGCTGTCTCAAGTGTCCATGGGGTTTGAGAGCTGTAACCACTTGTCTGTCCAGAAGCACATGGTTCATAAAACAGCCTCCCAGAACCCAACAGCTCTCAGATAAATTCATTCCAGGCTGTCACACCTACCTGGTCCAACTCAGGGAGCTGACATGCAGGTAAAGAGGGACATCCAGTGGCTGAAAAAATGGGTTTTCCAGGACACTGTCAGTTTTACAACTAAGCAAGATGCTTCCAATTTTCTGAAGAAGCTACAGATGCCATCATGATTCAGGCAGTAATAAGATCACTTTCAAAGATTCATGATGTTTAAAATCAGCTTGGTTTAGAAAACAAAAAGCAAATCTAAAAGATACCTCCCCAGTAGAGGCCATTTCACATCGGAGAACAGGGTCAGCATCTCTCAGCCTGGACCAGGAAAACATTGGGGCCTGGTGAAAGAAAGAGGCAGGAGGGAGAAAGAATAAAAATTGGATCATTTAAAAAAATATAAAAATTCCAGCTACACTTGGAAGTGACAGAAAGAGACATGAATTTATTGAAAAAAAGCAGTGGTCAAGGCTGATAAGCAAAGGAGTATTTAGCAAAGTAGTTCCCTCAGCATCTTGATGATGGACTGGAGCAAATAACCATGTATTCCACCAATAAATCAATCATCTAACTCTTGCATCCTGCTCAAATTCCAGTGCTAGATTTTCAGTCATTGGCAGCCCACTATCAGTATGATTTGAAGGACACATTTTTAAACAAAAAGGCTGTGAAGCATTTAATTCATGGAACAAGGAGAGATACTATCTGAACCCAGCTGCTTTTTCAGAGAACGCTGTTCTCCATGAAATGTTTCTCCATGAAATGCAGAAAGAAAACTATTCCACAAGAATGCACTTTTTTTGGTGCAAACAAGATGAAACTTTGCAAATTATTTTTTATTTTCCCTCTCCCCCATCCAGAAATACATATTTGTAATTTTTCTCTTTTATAGGTTAATGTTAAGCCCCCTGATGATGAGGAGGATGATGATAATGATGATTATTATTATTATTATCTGAGGACTTTGATCACAGCAATCTCTGAGTTCTCTTGTCTAATTTGATCTTAAAATAAGAAACATGGAGGGGAAGGAGGAAAAGAAAGTCTCTGTTAAAGAACCAATGACCACATGTAACAAACATGGAACAAATTTCCTGCTACTGAGTAATTTTCTGTAGGGCTTCTCCACATCTTAAGCTACTAATGGTATTTGCATAAAGGCAGCAAGATTTCTGCTTAAAAACAAATCTATTTTTAAATTTGAAGCCATAATTCTGTCCCTGGAGGTCTCCAAGGGTAACACTGGAGACAAGACAGCTGCTGCTTCATGACACCTAACAATGACCAGTTAAAATGAGACAGGAGAAATTCTAAGGTCTCTCAAAAAATGCCATGTGTCTTTGTGACTTTTAGAGTTTCCACTGTAAGAAAAGAGAAAAATTTTACAGTGGCCAACTCAAGCTGAGCTATGGCACTCAAGGCAGATTATTTTAATGTACATTGTCCTGAAAGGTAACAAGCAGCAAAGCCTTCCACCCCCTCCCTAAATTTTATCTCCATGAACATGAAGATGCATCTTCAGGAGCAGACTCTGGTACTGCAACTAAACCCTATTTAAAACTTAATTAGTAAAAAAAAAAATAATTAAAAAGTCAGTCATTCTCTGCCCAGGATTTAATCTTGGCCAGGCCCTGGTACTTGCACCAGTCTGGAAGCAAACATAGTGAGACTGTATTTTAGTCACTGAAGCTTAAACAGTGGCACTCTAACCCACAAAGGAGCAGCTATGCTGAGAAAGAGGAAAAGAGTTTTGTATCTTCTTTTAAGAACTGCTGAAGAAACAAGATCCTGTCTCCATGCACATACTACTAGCAATAAATTGTAAGAGGATAGAAAATATGATACATGAATAACAACAAACAGGCTAAACTGGAATATTTTTCAAAGTTTAGCATTTCCAAAGGTGTTAGCAGGTTTTTCTATTTGACAAATCCACACAGAACAAAAGCAGTATAAAAAGCTTTGTAGGGAAGTTTTCAAGAATAAAGCTGGGTTTTCTGCTCTGTAGCCAGCATTCCCAGGAGAGAAAAAACTCTTGACAGTTCAGCTAACAACAGTGCAGAAGCCCCAGGTCTAAACAGCAAAAATTTCTAAAAATAAATTAGACCCACAAAAAAAGAAAAAAGGTCTCAAGTTTGAATTTCAGATAATGCCTATCTGTGGCATCAAAATAAAATGTAAAGCTACATCCAGACTGATTGGCTTGGGACACAAATTTGGCTTGCATTTTAATAGCTCAGAACACTTTATTAGTAGAAAGATGTTAGGTGTTTTCTGCTTCTTCGGTTTTCACTTGATGTGAAAGCTATTAAAGCTTGAAAGTTTCTGTTTAAACAATTTTCACTAGCCTTTGGATTTTCTGCACCACTGTTCTAGATTTTTTTATGATTAGGAGCTTCAATACATTTTTTTTCCTTTCACTAAGCATTCAAAAATTCCTACCATACATTTTATTATGTTGGGTCCTAGACAAGCCTAGTAATTATGAAAAGTAAAACCTTGGCCTTACTGAAATCAAAGGATGCAAGACTTTCCCCCCTATTTTAACCAGTGGTGTAGATAAAGGTGATTATGTGCATTTGACAGCCCATGGCCCAGATCCTGCACTCACAACACAAAGTTGTGCATGTCCACACATGTGTTACACAGAATTATGAAACAGCCTGAACTTCAGTGTTCAACTCTGCAAGTGTAAATTTATTATGCAGTTCATAAACAGGATTCAGAGTAGGTTAGAAGCTAAAAATAAAGGAAGTTTTGGTTTCACTGGATAATTTTCCTCTGATTTTTCTCAAAAGTTTCCAAATAGATTATCTTGACAGAAACTACAAAAGGTCAATTTGCCTTTGGGCAATGAGTAAATTTTTCTCTCTGGGCATTAAAGTACTAATTGTATATTAATGTGCTATGTGCTGGCTCTGTGGTGGGGTTTATGTTGTTCTTTTGAAAACCATACCTTAATCCCAACAAATCTGGATGGAAAAATGGGATGTTCCATTGTGGGAAGGGATGACTCATTAACCTGTTTCCCAATCATCACTTTAGTGGCCACATCAATGAAGTCCACACCCAGAGTCTTGGATACAAAGGGGAAGGAACGTGAGGCCCGCAAGTTGCACTCTATCACCTGGTGGGATTCAAGAAAGAGAAATACCAGGGTCAGGCACTGTGCAGGGAAGAAATAGATTGATTCACATCTTTTGAAATCAGCCCTGAGTCCTCTTGGCTGACATGTTCTTCAGATTGTCAAATAAGAAACACAGAAATTGGGATCACTATTAAAACAGGGAGGAGGGATGGGGAGTGGCCTGAGACACAAGCAGCCTGATGTTCTTCAACTGAGATCCACCTCTATTGTCTGAATATTAGAGCTGAGGGGAAGCCAGGGTTCACTCAGAAAACATGCTGTCCTAATGTACAAGAGGCATGGAAACACATGCACAGGCATTAGGTACAACCTCTAGAAGTCCTGTCTGTTCTTTCTGCATGGTAATGGCACTTGCAGAATGACAGGACCATCCTTACTGAATTCCCTCATCCACAGGAGGAACTCATTCAGCCAGGTAAGGAAAAAAAAGAAGTTCTGCAACGTGCTGAGAAGCCACCTTGGAGTTCAAGAGCAGAAGAGGAATTGCTGTAAGTGAGAATGAAGTGGAGTGAAAGGGGGTAAGGACAGTTGAGTTAAGGTACAACTGAAAAGCAGGGCCTGTGCAAAGAAAGACAGGCACAGCTCTGGGAAAGCAAGGAAGGGAAAACTCTGCTCTCCCCCTCTGTGGAATTTCTGAATAACCACGTGTGAAACAGAGAAAAGGTGAAGAACAGTAAGTACATTTTACTCAGCTCATAGCCCAAACAGGAATTTTCACAAATAATGCATCTCTTCTGTTTCCTGTCAGGTTTTCTTCCTATTCACTGTGTCCTCAGTCATACTCTGCTCACATTCCTCTGACCTCCTTCCATTAGCAACAGAAAGCCAACTGTTATGCAGAAAGGGTCAGACATCTGCTGTAGTCCTGTTGCTAATAGCTACTAGGATTATTCAGATAACCATCCTAATATCTTGTAGTAAAGGTTTAAACACTTACATTGTCTTTTCAATCTCTTTGAAGGCTTAATGTAACATCAAAATAGCTACAGATGAGAGAAGATATTGGAGACCTAAAAGCCACCATATTCAATACATGGGATGAGGTACAGCTCCCAGTGCTGTCCATCCCATTCCAAACTGATAATTTTGGGAAGGACAGCAGCCCACAGTGAAACAAAGCTGACAGATAAAGCAAGCAGGCTCTCCCCACTCTCAGTGTGAAGGCAGGGGAGGATGCTCTGTGCCACACAGGCAGGGAGAGCTGTGTGATGAGGGGTGGCACTCTCTGACAAGGCAGGTTATTTGCCCTGGCTGCCACAATGGCCACAGCAGAGCCCCACACACACCAGCACAGCATGGGCCCTGCCACACTCACAACAGCTCTTACCAGGACATTGTTGCCTTGCACCAAGAACTGGATATTGAATGGACCGGAGATGGCAAAAGCCTTTGCAATCTTTTTTGTAGCAGCTTTTACCTATAAAAACCAAATTTTAAAAGTGTAAATGTGTGTATATAGAACAAATAATTAAGTTCCACAAAACAGAGAGCATCATGGCAATAAATCACTAGACTTGTGGATTTCTTTAAACATCATCTCTCTCTGCCTTGTTTTTTTCTTCTATACCCTCATTTTGGCAATAGTACTAGTTCAGAAGCAAACATGTTTCATTTCCCTAGTAACCCAGAGCCTGAAGTGCCATCTGAGGGCAGAAGTTAAAATCAGTTTTTTTGTGTGTGTGAGAAAGCAGAGGGGAGAAGGAAAAAAACCCAGAGAATCAAAGCCTTGCCCTGTAGCAATTCCTACACTGCACACTGGAGTTTTTATACCTTTCTTGGTGACACAATGAATAATGTTTTGTTATTTGAGAATAACTGATCAGTTTTGGAAGTGTCCTATGAATGAGAATTTCTTTGGTCTGTCCCATCACAGATCAGTGGGAGGTGTCTGAGTAGATACATTCTGGAAGAAACTGGGAGGGAAGTCTTATTTCCCAGGTGTGTCAATACAAGGGTTTGAATAGCTTTACTCCAGGAGCTGACTATTTTCAGAAATAAGGCTTTGGATATTCTTGGAAACAGAGCTGGAGCACAGATCATTGCATTACAGCTTTTGCTGGCTTCCAAGCAAACTCTAAACAGGTTGACATCAAGGGGCATGGCACATTTCATTTAAAAAATGCATCTTAACAACTAACTCTGTATCACAAGGTTTATTATTTAAAGGGGAAAAAGTCAAGATTAGGTGAAGTCCATTCGTCCTGATATTATTTCTGGAAAAGCAGGCAGCTAGAAAGTCATACCTCTGATATAATCATGTAACTATTGTGGGAGAAAAAGAAGAGGAAAGAGAACCATGGCATATGTATGAATTAGATAATCCTCTACTGCTACAGAAGCTGGTTCTAAAGCAAGGAAACAAAGGTTCTCTTTTTCCCCTTTAAATAATAAACCTTGTGATACAGAGTTAGTTGTTAAGATGCATTTTTTTAAATGAAATGTGCCATGCCCCTTGATATTAATCCTATGGGTCTAAAAGGGTGCCCATCTACTGCTTAAATGACTGGGATACAGTTCAGATAATCAAACCAATCACAGGGGCACTCTGACATCCTGCACTTGCCCGTACCACACCAGCCTTAAAAATATCATTGGTGATTTGATTTCTCCACTGGTGATGGAGGGAAAGCAGAGTCAAACCCTCCTTTCCTGTTCTCTTTTCAGTGCTAGAGCAACACATACCTTCTCCAAGGCTCCCTGGCTGATGGTCTGTGTGGGGAACATGAGGGTGGCATCTCCTGAGTGAACACCTGCATCCTCCACGTGCTCTGAAACAGCGTGTGCAATAACCTGCACACAGCAATGAGAGAGCACTTGGTCATTTCACCCTCTCAGAAACTGCTCCTTCCTCCCCAGCACAGCCCAGCCTCCTGAACAGAACTGTATCTGAAAAAGGATACAGATGGGGGGTGGACAAAAAGTGAATTTCCCAAGATTTTGGGGAGAAGATGCCTGAAGCAGACACTGGGCATATGAATGAGGAGACCATGTCAGTGTCTCTGCTACTGTGGTTAAGCAAATCATGAATGTGATAAAACCTGACACAGCTTGGAGATCCTAAGGCTTCCTTCCTCTCTCTAACACATGTGGGCTCAGAAGGTAAAAGCTAAGGAGGCTTTAAACCAGCTTTCTAAGTTCTGCTTGCCAGAACACAAAAAAGTTGTCATTCCCCAAGAGGAACAAGCATGAACTAACATCACTGGTGTGTAATTTTACCCCCACTCTTTTGTGGTGCTTTAAGCAAACAGAGGAAATCCAGCTGCATCAAGGCATACAACCACAACACCAAAAAAGTGATTGTGCCTGCTGGTTTAAAGTTAAGACTGAGAAAAAGACTATTCCTGTTAATTGTGAAGTTTGTGATTTTTTTTGCCTTTGCTCAGTAATGAAAGGCAAGGTGAAATTGTAAAAAACATGGAATGACTGTGGTAATTCCATAACCCATGATAAAATTCTGATGAACGTCATTTCTGAAGCTAGTGATTTGAAAATCTGGTAAAAATTATATTCAAAAGGATTCATTTACATGGATAAGTAATGCTTAAAAAAACTGGTTAGATGCATATAATAAGAGAGGTGGAGCTTTTCAAGCATAATGGTTTTGAGCCTAAAATGAATTCGTCTTGTTTCTTCACTCTCCTCAACATGAATCCACAGCTCTATAGTAAATCATTCAAACTACACATTCTTGCAGATCTCAGATCCTGAAAAAACAAGTTTAATGTTAAAGAAAAGTGAAGTACTCACTCTTCCTGCCTTGGCTACAGCATCCATTTCCACCTCACGGGCATCTTCAATAAATTTAGTGAGTACCACAGGGTAATCCTGCCATCAAGACAAGAAAAAATTAGAAATTTTTGTAAGAGAGTATTTGTGGACCACCCAGGACCCTTTGGAAGCAAAAGACCAGAAGACCAATCTATTAATATCCTCATTTCTACAGACAAATGAACTTTGCAAAGATATAATGGGGGAAACTTGGCACGATTTCTCCAAAACCACTGATGCAAAAAAGTTTTAGCTCTCCATAAGAACACCATGACAGGGAAATTTGGGGCAAAACCATAGAGGTCTTTTACATGAGGTCATGGCACAAAGGAGATAGTGAGAAATGCATGGATCCAATGACCTCTAATCTCATCTCCCAAAGACATTCCTTAACTCCAAGATCTTCAATTCTTCCTTGGTCTGAGCCCCTCAGCCATCTCACTGCACATGGGGCTTCATAAAGGAACTGATCCTTGGCTTTCTCAATGACTTGGTAGAGTGGTTGTTCACTATTTTAGAGTCATATATTTTAGGCAACTGGTCCATTCCTTTCTAATTTCTCTATCTAGTTTCCTAAGTCTCTCAGGGAGGGGTTGCTACTAATTACAGCTGGCCAGGAACAATCTGTCCTTGACTCTCACTGCCTGCCCTGGTACACGTTGTTTTCCTTCATCTTCTTCCTGCCTGTCTCTGGGATGCTAGCACACACTTCCACTCTCCTCTAATACTTTCTCCTTTCAGACACCTGCTCCAATCTGCATTCTTCCTGGCCAGCTTTGTGTCTCAACATTTTACCTGTCCCATCCACTATTAACTGCCTATTATTTATTAGAGAATAAAATGAAATAAATGACAGTTTGTGCATGTTTTAAGGGCTCCTCTTGAAAAAATACCAAGCAACTCCAAAAGTTACAAGACACAATTCCTTCCATTTATCAGTGCAAGGGTAAATTCACAGGCAAGGACAATGCTGAAGCCTACCCTGTTTCATAAATCTAGTGGCTTGTGTCCTGTTACTTTCTGTCTTGCTGCAGTTTTTCACTGGAAGATTTTATATGTGCACACAACCTTGTTTACTTCAATCTGTCTCGACCTGCATTAGAAGTTTTGAACATTATTGACAACATAAATGCCATAATGACACAGCACTGAAACAGCAAAGTCATTAAAGCAACAGAACAAGAGCTAGTTAGGGCCTTTAGCTGGAGAAGTTCTGCTGGATGAAGCAGAACTAGGTAAGGCTTTGGAACCAGAAGAACTAAGCCTCTGCTCCACAAAGATGCTCACAACTAACACTGGTAGCTTCTGTGGAACCACTCCCAGGCCACAGAGCCTTGACAAGACTGAAAAATCCTCCCTATTGTAGAAGCAGAACACAGTGCTTTTGTTCTGGTTTGCTTTTTGCTAGTTTGGCTTCAACTATATCATAGCTTTTGTCAATGCACAATACTGGATGAAGGATGGAGTTCTTCCCTTGGCAGTCCGACTACACTGGGAAAAAAATAGCATGTAAATCTAGGGTAAATCTCTTCAGGATCAGAACCAGAGCACCAAAACCTCATGGTGTGCAACTGGTCATGTTTGCAGCAAGCAGCACTGCCTTGTGTGTGCAGCAGAGCTGGATATCATAAGGATCCCATGGGAACACCCTCTCTTTCCCCTAGGAAGATGTCATGTACTGCCAAGACTACAAATGCAACTCCCAGAAAGGCCTCCTGTACCAGGGATGAGACCTCTCAGGAACAAAGAACAGCATGGCCCAATTCAAGTCAGCCAAGCTGTGCCAATTAAGCTGGCCAGGCCCAGCTTTCCTGGGCTAGAGCCTCCTGTAGGGCATCCACCACCATCACAAAGCCACCCAGCAGCAAGACAAAGTGATCTGTCCCACTGAAAGGGGCTCAAGGCTGTTGTCTGCTCTGCTTCTGTGAGTGTAAACACAAAGCAGAGTACTTCAGATGAAGTTCAGAGGGAAGTCAGGCATTTTGGGAGGCCTAGCACTACTAAGAAGCTGGCACACTACCATAGGCTGACCCTACAGTCTGCTGGGAATCAGTGAAATAATTCCTTCAGATGGAAGTAACAGTTGTACTACCCCTCTAAAACTTGTTCAAGGATGGTAATAAGTGGTTTCCTTGCCTCCACACTAACCTATCCTTCAGGATCTTATTTCTTTGAAAGGTTCCCTTTCATTCCACCATTTCTTGCTGAAAGGTTAAACTTGCACTATTTGCCTCATACACTTAAAAATTGCATGGTTTTGTTCTTGTTCAAGCTTTAACCACCTGAGGATCCTGAGAAAGCAATAATATGTCTGACTTCCACAGCCAGTTCTGTTTACAGAGAGCTCCTCTTTGATTCATTTATTTTTAACTCCAAGATTCCTGGGGCAGCAGTGTTTGTGGTACCACAGCCCTGTTCTGAACAGTGACCATCATAAAAAAAAAAGGATGAAAAAGCATTCAGAAGAGATGCCAAGATGAAGTATTTAGTTGTTCAAAGAAGCCAGGCAAAACAATTGAGAAAGTGAGTGAAAGATGCTACCAGCTCCATGCTGGTTGGCATAACCTGCCACTGGCAAGGCTGGAAGGGTCCCAGCTCAGTGGACTACATCTATTTATATAATTAACTGGTCAGAAATGCATGCCCAGGTGAAACAGCTGCCTGCTGCTCCTACTCCATGCAGGCATCCTGGTGGGGTCAGTAGGGATGTTTGCACAGGCTCCCAAGTTAAGAAACAAACTGAGGACTCAAACTCAGCAGCTCTTCCCCAAGAAAGAAAGGGAAAGAGTGAGGAAGGCACAGTAAGGAAACAAAGACGTAGAAAACACAGTAGAGATGAAACACAAAAAGAGGTGGCATCACAAAGAGGTACCTGAGAGACTCTGGTGGCTTCTGCTAAGAACTTCTTCATTTCCTCTTCAGTGAATACTACATTCATTGCAGACCCACTGTGGGAATAGGAGAGAAGAGAACCCAGGTCAGCTTCCCTTGTGACTTCTAGGGAGAGATCAGTGTTAGGCACCAGGGCACAGGGTTCACAAGGTTACCAACTACCTCTGTATGACAGACCAGCCAAGCTAGCTCCTGACTCCAGCCACTTGCTCTGCTCTTGCCTCAAAGAGAGGCAGAGGTGGTACCAATTACTCCCCATTATCCTTCCCTCAGAAGACAGGAGACTTGCAGAACCATAGTGGAGAAACAAAGAAAGAACTGTGTTTCCACAGCCCTAGCACAGCTGCCAAGTCCCCTTCCTGAGTGAAGGCTTTGAAGGTCCCCTAAGCTGGGGGAGATGGCTCCTCAGCCACCCAGCCCCAGTGAGGCCCAGACTTTCCTCCTGGGGCAGGTTAGCTGGGAGCTCAGGACAAACACACACTTGGCCCACTTCAGTCCAATTGCTCCTCGGGGACAGATGAAGTGAGGCATGCATGGGTCACTGGCAATGGCTGTGACAGTGTGAATCCAGATGCAAACAGCCTGTTCTTGCTGGCCATTTCACTGTTTTCCTCCCCTAATATCTCATTCCTTAAGGGAGTAGACACAGTACAGCGGATATCTGAAAGCTGCTTTAATTGTAAATGTCAGTAATACCAGAGAAGTGGATCTGGGAGAACATGGGCCCAGAGTGAGTGATTCAAGTCCCTTTTAAAGACAAGAATCTTATTTTTAAAAATTGTTACATTTCCCCTTTGCTTTGTTGGGCAAGCCCACAGAGGCCATGGGGAAAAGTGGAAGAAGGATCTATCTCACAAATCAGTCACTTTGTCCTGAGATAAATAAACACAGATACCTAGGTGATCATATTTACCTCTTCAGCTGATGTACATCAACAGAGTTCAATAAATCCATGAACTTGTGTCAGTAGTACCACTGAGGATGTGAGCTGGTATACACAGTACCTAACTGGTGGGGAAAGGCATTTAGTTCTTCAAGGAAACTGGCCAATATTAGAGGTCATATCTGCTCAGAGGATGAAGAAGTCTAGCTGTGGACTGCTGCTGTTCTACAGACAGAGGCCAGGCAGAGGGTTCTGCTAGGGCTTTCCACACTTTCATTCCTCAAGTTTTACATCCTCCAGTTTAATATTCCTCCCTGGAGTCCCCCTACCCTGCACTAACACACATAAGCAAATACTTAACAGAGAAAGGGCCTATAATGGTTTTAATGCAGATGGAAACAACGGGCTAAAAGAAGTGTTCCCTAACAATCTGGAGAATTACATCAGGAGCAGTTCTTACCTTATACTTAACTATATTCAGCTTTACTCCTGACAGAAGGGCTGTTTTCTAACTTTGCTTGAAACCCCCATTGCAAGTCTTTAGACTTTCAGGAGTCTCTTCTAAAGGATATCTCCTTCAGGGCTGAAAAAACCCTTCTCCTTCTCTTCCTTTAAAATAAAGTGTGCTTGTCCCCCAGCCCCAAAAACTGTTATTGTGCTTCTTCATTTTGATATGTGTGTCTTTCATATGAAAAAGATCCTGTCTCCAATTTATTTTCACTTGTAAACTGTCTGGCAAACTGCCTCTCTGTGCTGAGTCACCCAGCTATGAAGAAACTTCTCACAGAGAAGAGCAATCATTCAGAACTTGTGAGTTTGCTGTGTGCATGTGCTGGTGGTAACCTCCTCAAAAAGTCTGTCTGGCTGTTGGAAATGAGGGACTCTGTACAATGTGTGTTTAATGAGAAGCAGCTGCCACAGTGTAGGGACATAAAACATGCCTGTAAGCAGAGAAGCTTGGCAAATAAGAAGCTGAATTAAAAAGATGCACTGTCATTTTCTCAAAACAGATGCCCATCTCAATAAACAGCCTCAGCAGGTTCCCTTCTCTTTTTCCTGGTGGCAAGCAATCTTCTGATTTAATTGTACAGGTAACAAACTCAGGAACCTGAAAGAATATCCCAGATGGTTCATGGTTTTGGCCTCAAGATATGCAAAAGGTAATACAGCTGAACAGACATTTTCATGATTATGTTCTACCTTTGATCTGTGCCTGATGGACTTCAGGGATCCATTGGCTTTATTAATTGGTTTGAGCAGTTGTCTTACAGGCAGGTTAATGCCACATACACCTAACAAAGAGTTTTCCACACATCCTCTGAAATTGTTCTCCCTTGTCTCAGAGAGGTTTTTGGAGTTCACACCCCACGTTGCTGAGCTCTGACAGCTGAGCCTTACCTCAGAACATAGGAGGGCCTCAGCAAGCATGGATAACTCACAGACCTTGCAAATTCAACTGCATCTCTCTAAAGAAAGGGAGGAAGAACATGCTGTGAACAAGAAAATATTTTAAAGTCATTCCAAAATTCCAATTCTAACTGCATTTGCCCCTTGCTAGCAATTAAGATGTGAGGAAAGAAGTTGGGGAATGCAGCCTGCACCATGTGTAACACACACCTTCCTAGTTTCAGAGCTGTCACCTTCAGACCTCCCCTGTCCATGGAGCTTCACTAGGAAAAAAGAGCAATGCCAACACATCTCTATTCCTTTGCAACCTCCACCTGCTAGAACAGATCTCAAGCCCAGCAGGATATCTAGGCTAGCCTGTCAGTGGTGCTAACTTCTGCTGGGCATGTACCCCAGGTTGTGTAAGGTGATTTAAAGACACTTCCCTTCCAGTTTCCATCCACTCCCAATGCTGATGTAGCATCACTTTACAGGGATCAAAAAGTTCTTCAGCATGGGCAGTAAAAAACTGTCAAATGCCTTTGGAATCTTAAAATGTATCAGTGAGTCAGTCCTTCCTGAGCAGATGCACATCCCAACTCCCAGCTGCTTCAGTATTTCCCAGGTGCACATCCCAGCCTACCAGTGTGCTGACTGCCTTCCAGGGAGCCTGGGCCACATGCAGCTCATCCAGGACAGCTGAGAATACAGAACGATCTTCTGCCTGGTCAATCTTCAAAGGATTTGTGCCAAGGATCTTCACTCCACTCTGGTGCAGTGGCACTGCCAGGTTATTGGGAATCTGCCCACCTACAGAAATAATGCAGCCACTGCATCCCTGTTGGAAGACAGAAAGGAGCATGGTCATGTGCAAGTTATCTTAAGAGCTGTTACAACAAGAATCCAATGTTCAGATTATGTCCCTTTTCAGGTTGCTGTGAACAAAGACAGATCACAGGGCCACAAAGATGATCAGAGGAGCACCTCTCCTACAAAGACAGACTGAGAGAGATGGGGTTGTTCAGCCTGGGGAGGAGAAGGTCCAGGAGGACCTTACTGCAGTCTTCCAGAGCCTAAAGAGAGTTTATTAAACAACAGGACAGCTACTTCTTACATGGGCAGATAGCAATAGGACAAGGATGAATGGTTTTAAACTGGAAGAGAAGAGATTTAGGTTAGATGTTAGGAAGAAATTCTTTACTCCGAGGGTGGGGAGGCCCTGGCATATGTTGCCCAGAGAAACCATGGTTGCTCCATCCCTGAAGGTGTTCAAGACCAGGTTGGATAGGGCTTGGAGCAATCTGGTCTAGTGAAAGCTGCTCCTGCCCATGGGAGGGGGGTGGAACCAGATGATCTTTAAGGTCCCTTCTGACTCAAGCCATTCTATGATTTTATCATAACTGTGCTGATCCAGAGGCACCCGGGCTGCAAAGTGTGATTTGCAGTGTGTAGCCTCCCTAAACCCGCAATATCCTCCTCAATATCACTCAAAACCCAGCAATAACTGGAGGTCAGATTCCCTAGGAAACCAGAGAAGTTTGCAGCTTTCACATCAACCCACAATTCCGTAAGTCCTGCTTGAGCCATGGGCTGTTCCTTTGTTAGCACGTCATGTTTAGGTGCTTCTGCTTTCCCAGTGAGGATAAGCACTGAGCTGACACACATTGCCTTGCTTTCCAGAGGAAGGGCACTGCACTAGGAACATGCACTGCACCCCAACAAACCTCAGCTCTCTGCCCTGTGGGATCAGGTCTCCTTCCCATGTGCTCCTACACACGTGGACTCTCACTACAGCAGAGCCTACCCTCCTTGCTTGCTGTGGCCTTTGGACCCAGCAGTATGAACAAACAAGATGCTGAGGTCTTCTTTCTTTTTCAGTCTAGTTCTTGGAGAAAACAGCCTCCCCCGTGCGCATGGTCAGGGATTTTCAGAGGAGCAGACATTCACTCAAAATCTCTTTTGATTCCAGAGATGGAAGGCAGTAACCTCCAGCACAGAGGCAATGGGAAACAACTGGAATTTATGGGGTTTCTTTCTGCCAGCACTGCTACTCAACAAGCAAACCACCTTTCCTAGTCCCAGAGGCCAGTCTTTAAGGAGTGTAACAAAGCTAAGCAGAGTCTAGTTCAACAGAGCCCAACACATCATACAGTTTGCAATGCTATGGATACACTCAGCTCTGTATTTTAATCAGTGCCCTTATTCCTGACTAGCTCCTCATTTCTAGCAGCACCCTGGATGGTAGCAAGTATTTCAGTAAGCTGTCATAGGTGTTCATTTCCACACAGGTTATTTGTAAGCACTCCAGTTCCAGAGGCAGATGGGGCAGAACAGGTGGCACAGCATCAGCACCCTCCAACCACAGCGGAGCATTTCACGTCTGTCACTGGGCAGCATCGCATTTTAAGTGAGAAAATAGTAAACAGTAAATAACAGGAGACAGGTGATCTTGCTTGCTAACACACACCTTTCTATAGGTGCAAATATGGGCTTTTTTTTCTTTTTACATAGAACCCCCTAGTGCTTTCAAGTACAATCTACTCAGGTGTGAAAATTTTCAATAGAAAAAAAAGGCCTTAGAGTACCTGCAACAAAGAGCACTTTACTTTCAAGTTAAAGATGGTGAACCTTTGCCCAAAGGACAATCCAGCCCACAGAACAGCTCCAGTGAAGGGCTCTTTTGAACCAAATGTGTTTTACAATTTTACCCACTTCTAACAAACGAGAAACATAAATCAAGTGATCCATGGTTTGGCTCTAAAAGATAGAGGGACAATGTTCTTTTAATTAACAAGTGTGTTTTTCCTGAAGAAGGTCAGCCCCACTGGCCTTCCTGGAAGAGGGATTCCTTCATCAGAGATTTAAAGGGATTTGGAGTGGCAAAACCGTAAACTGAGAGCAGGATGGACTATAAGTGACTGGGCAAAAATAGATGATGCATGCTAGTACAATCCCTACTCAGCTTTGATGTGGTAATTTCCTACCCTAATAAAGAACCAACAGTCTGGCATTTAAGCAGCACTTACTATCCCAAGATTATTTGCTCAGCAGGCTAATACACAGCATGATATGATTTTTTTTTTTCTTTTTACCATGCAGTCACTTATGGGATGCCATGATGCTGCTGTCCAACAGCAACCACCTGAAAGAGCTTATGACAGGCAGTGAAAAATGACAGGGGCTGTTTTGTGCCCAAAAGCTGTTGTCTCATGACATCAGAACTCACCATCTCCAGCTTGGAAGAGAAATCTATGCCTTACTGCTTCCAGACCCATCCAAAACAGAATAACTCCCTCTGGTCCCTAGGCTCCTTATCATCCCACATGGATGAGACCCAGAGTGTGAATAAACAAACCCCTCCTTGCAGCTTGGTAGGAGGGTAGCAGCTTCTTCTCAGCTGCTGCTCATTTCTGCCTTTAAGACAATTCTAGTTAGTGAGCCTCTAAAATCCAGATACTGCCTACATCAAAGTTGGGATAGAATTAGGGACTTCAGCCCTAAGGAGGCAGAGGGAGATTCCTTATTCAAGCAGACAGCAAAGAATCATATACTCATTTTTACTCAACCTTAAATTGAATCTAGCTGCTGCTTACTTCTTACTTCAAAATTCTGCTGTTGTTTCCCAAAGCATATTCCCACTCAAAGAGCAACCACTGTCCTGACAGGGAACACGACTGCTCCACTGAGAAATGTGGGCAGGCAGAAAGGGATACCTCTGCATATCACTTTGTCATCAGCCATATTTTAATTATAAAGAAAATTAATAACATCCTTGCCATTAGATATCGTTAAAATATATGCAATACATAATCTAGTGAAAGAAGCCTAGAGAGAATTATTTTCCCCTTTATAACAAAAATCGCTCTTTTTATTACTACCTTGCTGTTATGTCATTAGTAATAGAGCTGGGGTTTCTTTTTCCCTGAGTTTGAAAACAAATTAGACCATTAAAATTGTACCTAGGAGCCTCCTTTAGTTTTATGAATTGTTTCAGAATAATCTCTGAAACAGAAAAAAGAATCAGTAGAGGCCCTCAAGCAGATAGATATTAAAATAAAAAGGGAACATCTTCTCTGGAAACAAAAAGCCAATAAATCTGAGGGAAGGAATTTTATTTTTTTTTAAATTATTGTCCTCACAGACTACCACCTAACTCTGCACATTCACAGTAAATTAAACTTTCCTCCAATGAACAGCTCTGTTATGCAGAGCTCAGACTCTGGTGAGTCACTGCAGCTATGAATGTCAACTGGAGGTTAAAGAGGACATAGGGAAGAGAAAGAGGGGGGACAGCTGAGTACATCACCAGGAGAGGGCTGTGTGGAGCTCTGAGCATTTCTTGGTGGGCAGCTTCCAGCTATCTCAGTCCTGTTGGTGAACTCACTCCTTGATGCAGCCTAATTTATCTAATCAGAAAAACGGGGACAAATCTGTGCACCTATTTATTTGGGCTTAATAGCTGCCCAAGCTTTGCTGCTAATCCTAACAATGTTTAGGGAGCTGAAATATCATCTCTACTTAAGGCCCAGGGTTGTGTCCATTGTTTGCTGATGTTTTTGCATACAGTTTGCCAATGATCCATGACTTCTCAGTTATTTCAAACAGTTCATTGTCCATGGAAACACCAGAGGAGGCAAATGACCAGGAGAGGTTAAAAAAACAGTCTGAAATCATGACACTGTTCATGCTTTGTATATGATGCTAGGAGAGATGGCTATCTATAGGATTGGTGAGAGATCCCAGAATCAGATTCATTTTTAACTTGATCTTTTTCTTGGGGGCTGAATTTCAACAGCATTTGCCTGAGGAAGTATTCTGTTGACAGGACATTAGCATTTGGCTCACTCATTTTTCTAAAGAGATAACAGAGAATGTATCTTAGACTACACTGTGCTGGAGGTCTGGGCTCTGTCCCCAGCTCTGCCCAGCTTCTTCTGCAGGTCTGTGCAGGTCTATCTACTCCTCTGTTTCCCCACTTGCAAATTAGGCATAATAATATCATTATCTTATGTCGCTGCTGAAGAAAAGTGTTCTTACTATTTATGTTTACTATTCACCTTGGGAATTATTAGACAGTACAACACTGAGTTTGGATGTTTAGGCTCAGACTCTGATGGCTTTAACACCTCCAGCACAAATATCAAGTTGGTTGTTTTCACACCCATGCCAGAGTAGCAGAATCCTCTGCAAACTCGGTACCACAGGATGCTGCTATTAGACCTGGAGATCTGCATTGCCTCCCACCAAACTGGCCTCTGACAAGCAGGATCATGCAAGTTTCAATACCTATTAAGTATTCTTTTCACATATTTTTCTTACCCAACTTGCTAATTACAAGCGCTCCATGTGGAAATGAGCTCCCTCATCACCTATCTCTACCTTTTCTTTGATCCTGCAGTAATTAGATGTTGTATTTCATCAGTGTTATTTGTCTGACAAACTGTCACACCAGCTTCCTCCATGCCCCTGCTCAGAAGTTCAGTTCTGTTAAGTAAACAAGAGTTCAGTGCTTTTAGAGCTGAGTCTCATGGATAATCCTAAAGCATTCAAAAATTAGCCTTTAAGAATCCAGAGAGCCACCGGAGTCTTTTGGCCCCTTGAAAATCAATGTTTTCCAGTAGTAGTCTCTGTTTTTACAAAAATTTAAAGAGGTAAAACAACCTGTACAAGCAGGAAAGAATGAACACACAATTTTAAAATGGTCATAGGCAGTATTTTGCAAATGGCTGAAGAACAGAGCCTCGAGTCTAGGACAGTTTCTGGTGTGGTTTGGCCTGGTTCCAAATCTGGGAATGATCAAAACATGGCCAGATTATAAAACACTCTTAGACATTTGCACCCATTCACAAAGGAGATGAGCTCAGATCCCCATATACCAGGAAAAAGAGTGAAGAAAAATTAAAAGTTTAACATGATCCAGTTCTGCAAAGTTACATGGCCAACTCATGCTGAATTTCAGGGTAGATGAAGCTCCTGAAAGCATCTTTAAAAGCCTCAGCAACAAATTCAAGATGAGCGTGCTACTCGTTAGAAATCAACATTTTCAATATTGGGCCCAACTGTTTACATTATATATCCCCTCATTATCAAATGTGTCTGGGACTCTTCTCCATGTCTTAGATCAGCACTTCTGAACACTTGAAAATTGCTAAAAGACCAGTGCAATGTCTGGATCAGGAGCTGGAATACTTTATGGTTTGATGGCAAGTCCAATGCCCCTTCCCGATCTGCCTGCCTGTATGCAGGACCACATCCAATTGCCAAGTGTACTGCAAGGCCAAGCCTGCAAGCTCTTGAGCACACGTTGGTGTGATGCACAGAGCTCCTTTAACTGCTCCAGGTGGAGGACTTGTGCTTCAAATCAAGGGTGTGCTTAACTGCTAAAGCCCAGCAGCGCAAGGGCAGAACGCTTTGTGCGATAAATGTCTATGCAGCAAATTAAGCCTGCTTGGAAATATTGCACAATATGGCATCTTGCAAAATAATTTAATATTTATTTGGCATTCTTTATTGAGCAGCCTGCTAGGAGCATCAGCCATGTGTAAAATGCAACATCGGGATCCAAAGCAAACAGCTTTTGCCAGCAAGCTCTCTCCCCTCACCCCCAGCTGCTTTGCAAGCTAGTGACAGGAATTTTGAAAAGTTTGGGTTCATGGCTTTTTATAGTGCTTCTGCTTTTCTTTACCTCATATTGGTAGATGTCCAGGATCCTTTCCAGTGACAGCTCCTCGAAGTACAGTCTGTCACACTCATCAAAATCTGTGCTCACTGTCTCTGGGTTGCAATTCACGACCACGGTCTTGTTGCCAAGCTGACGCAGCGTGCGGATGCTGGAGACAGCACACCAATCAAACTCCACGCTGCTGCCTGCCAGGAGACAGAAAAGTGGGCAAAGAAAGGAAGGATGCAGAGAAGAAAACACATATAGATATTCTCAGCACTTGAGCTTAAACAAAACAAAACAAAAAAAAAGCCAGGATTGCCTCCTGTCAGCTCAGAGGCAGAAATGTAATTGCCCTCCCATGGAAATTACCCATCCACAAAACGTGAACCTCCAAGCACAACAGGTAAGTTGGCTCAGCTGCTCAGGAGTGACAGACCTCTCTAACATGTCTGTCATCCTGTGCTCATAAACACTTCAGTGTGCTCTTGCTTTTCCTCCAATCACTGCTGCCTCCCAATCAACACACTCTGTGATAAACTACACAGTGGAACAAACTAAATGGAGCTCCTGTTATTGTAAGACAATGGTGCTCACTCCAGGAGACACACAGCATTTGCATAGATGTGGTGTGAAGAACAGAAGAGTGAAGAGGTTTTTACCTTCCAGAAGAGCTAAACCAACAACAGAAGAATGACATCTCAGTGGGTTTGACGTTCCTGTACACTGACTCCAGGTAAGGCAGATCAGTAGAACAACATTTCTACAGACACTCTGTGATCCTTTGACCTTGCTTTCAAGGCTACACTGACTATGGGAACACTGTTGGGCAAGCACATCCTACTGTCCCAAACCCTGAGCAAGCACTGTGGCCAACTTGAAAGGAAAGAGACACAGAGGGGGCTTGGGTGAGCACCAGGACTTTGTGCCTGGCCTTGGGCAAGCTGCAGCTCTCAGGAGTTGGGCAGTACTGGAGGCTCCAGGGAATACTGGAATTGAGACTTGTGCAAACAGCTACTACCCCATACATTGCTATGCTGAAACATCTAAGACAGGTACCACAAACAGAGAATGATGCATATTAAAGAACATCATGAAATGGTTATGCTTACAGTCTAAAAGAAAACCTTGGCCTCATCATGCTGCATTCACAGTCATTACATGATTGTTAACCACTGATTATTTTTATATATAATTGTGTGACAAGATATGTTAGAAATTCAGTCTGTGCTTAATTGCTGCCCTCACCACCTAGTCACAAACTGATGGCTGGCACAGGTCACTCCTTGACAGGCACATAAGCTGTTTCCCCACTTCTGTCAAACTAGAACCTCAAAACATGCCTAGGCTTCAGTTAAAATCCCACAGAAAAGAGAGGAAAATCTGAACCTGGATGTTTCCCAGAAGGGACACCAGATGCTCATTCAGTGTTTGTATTCCACTTCCATTACACAGATATTTTTATATGCATAAGAAACCTCAGCTTTGGAACACAATGGTCATCTGGAGCCCTCATCTGACTGCTTCAGATACAACCTGGGAAAACAGCTGAACAGCTGTTGAGTGTATTCCAGGCACATCCAGTAATGATCATATCCAAACATGGGACGAGGGGAGACAGAAAATAAATAGTATTACTAGTAATGACTGTTGTAACATAACCAGACACTGCTCCTCAGAAGACAATTACTACATCAATACATGCATGTTTTTGAACTCACTCTCACATTTCAATCACATTGAGTCTACATGCACACTTTAAAACTCACAGAGCACTCTGCTGGCCCATGCCAGAGGGGGAAATATATTTATACTGCTTTTAGGGCTGACACACAAACAAACTCCATCCCAGGACAGGTGAGCCCCTCCTGGCTGCAGGTGAAGAGAGAGGGTTGCTGAGGCTTCATGTGTGCAGGAAAGATGTGAAAAAGCAAGCATTGGAGTTTAAGAGTGTGTAACGGCATTGACTCACAACATGTTTCTATTTGGCATATTAGATTATAAGAAACTTAAAAAAAAAATTTTCATTTGAGTAATTTTCTTTCTAAACACAGAATGCAGCATGCCTTTTGAAATGGCCTCACCTCCCTCAAATATTTTTATTTCTTTGCAGAAGCGTGAACATATTCAACATTTTTGTGCAATATATTTTCAACTATTTTCAAATAAAATTCATAAGGGTTGTTTTGTTTCATTTTAACCTAAAACTTAGCTTTCACAAAGGAAATAAGAAAAATAATGTCACATGTTTAACTTCCATCCAAAACATTTAGCCTTTTCTAACATGGAAGAGAACACTAAGTTGATCTCACTGAATTCTGATTACAATTCTGAAAGCATAGAGGAAAAGCACACTGCTGACTTGCCTTCAAAGGATAATAAAGAGAAAAAAAAAAACTACCTTGGCTATTGCACCTAGGAAAAAAAATATTTTACAGGTACAAGTAATGGTTTCCTCTAGCAGCCTTTATTTAGTTGCAACCTCTTCCAAAGATGGTCTTGATGGATCTAATCAAAGCTGCAGAGCAGATGAGACCAAGAACAGACCTGCATGTCTCTTCTAAGCAATGAGGAGTTTTAGGTGAACAGTGCAAAATATATTCACATACATTCGATCAACTTATGAAATAATACTGCCATCCTTTTTTTGTAGCCATGCTGCACAGCCTGTTGAACAGGCAAATCATTCACAAAAACAAGCCTAATCATGGAGTGCTGCTCCTGATTTTGCTCGTCTCAACATTCATGCTGGAAACTGAGTTCAAAAGGATGTGTCCTACAAACAGCAATAGGAGTGCAGCACGTGCCCTCTCAATCCAAGCAAAACAAATGGATGTAGTTTTCAATTCCAGCTTTCATAACCCATCACCAGTTCTGGGAGATGCAGAGGAGAAATATTTCTGAATAACAAGCAAATTTTTTCTTGCCAATAATTGCAAGCTATTTGGAGAGATCCATGGAAAGGAAAAGTGAAAATCATCATATACAGAATTCAGCAGTCTGTCTACCCAACACTCACAGCCATGAGGAAACTGTTATTGTGTATAATGATCTGAGTGGGTTGAAAAAACCACATACAGAGAATTGCTTGTACAAAAGGTGCTGAAGAGATCAAAATATTTTCAGAGTTATCTATACTTACAGCTGTAAAATGCATAGTGACAACATCATCAAGAGCTGGCAGTAAACATAAAAGATAGGTATGGGAGAAACAAACTTCTATACAAGGTATGAGGTTCTCAAGACTTTAACACATGAAAAAAGTAAGATTAAACAAATTCTGTAAAACTTTGTGGATATCACAACTAAGTACCAAGTGAAAAGTAATAAAATTCTCCTGCTTTTTTTCCGGGGCGTGAAATGAAATCTCCAAGCAACTATAAAACGCAAACCTTTTGTTAGGAATTGATGTCCTGTGCACTGTGCTCTGGAGGGTTTTTTCACCATATGAGAAGTGGAACAAAGGAACCACAAGAATATCCAAAGAAGGCTTGAGGGGACAAGGAGAACAGAGGAGTTGTAAGAAAGATTTACCTATGTGATACGGTCCACAGCCCAACACCATCACTCCACAGTCATCAAATTTTACATCATGTTCCTGGGAAGGGAGACAAAAAAGTCATTAGGATCTGGACTCCACAGCACCTAACTCCGTGCTTTTCAGAATAAACAGTTTCTGGTGTTCAGCCCAAATCCAACAATCTGATCCTTCAGAGCTCCAGTCTGATCTTGCTTACTGCAGTGTAAATCAAGTGCAACTCTCCTGGAATTAGTGGTGCTGCACCCAGACCAGAAGAGAAACAGCACCTTTAATATGGCTGTTCAAGCAGCCAAGAGAAATAATGTTAGGATGAGATAAGGGAAATATGACTTCTGCATTCCCAGCACCTACCGTGCATATACAGGTGTTGTGAGGTAACCTTAGTTGGGATTTCCAGTACAGAAGGAAGGAGGTGATGCTGAAACTGATGTACCTAAAAGGAGGCATTGCAGTTTCCACCTCCAGAACTCATAAAACCAAGAGAGATCCTGAAGAAGCCTATTTTAGAATTCTAGCAGACTAAGAAAAGACATTGCTCTCTCCCCTCCGCGCTGTCTGGTGAGGTTTGCCCAGGCCATGTGGCCTGAGGCTGCTGGCCGAGATGGCGTGGAGGGGGAGGGAGGGGGAGCTTGTGCCGGCCTTTCAGTCCCTCATGGTGACTCCATGTGAGAGGGAGCCAGGTCGGCTCCACTCGGCTCCACCTGAGCCGAGAGAGGCTTCATTTTGTTGCCTCAAGCTGAGGTGACTCAGCCTTACCGACCTTGTCCTGCCTGCCTGGGAGAGAGGCCTCGGGCCGGGCCCCTGCGACTCAGGCACAGCTTGGATGGAGCGTGGCACAACCGGGTCCCTCTCCCTCAGCTCAGGCACTGGGAATGTTACACTTGAACAGTGCAGGCAGAGGTCATGTGACCATCACCTGACTGAGAGACAAATTAACCTCTTGAAATCATCCATTTTCCCCTACACAGAAAGAGAAAGGATGAAGACACCTACTAAAGGTACAACATAAAGACTCCAAGTTAATGAATGAAGCAAGGCCTATATCCAGAGAAAGAGGAGATGAGGAGTGCCTAAATTTCAAGGCTAAATCTGCTCTTGTAAAGACATGTTGGTAAACTCGGCTGTAATATATCCTGAAATATATGAACAATGGTCTAAAAGAGTGAAAAAGGAGGGATGTTAATGTTCTAGCTACAGCCAGTGGACTAAGGCTCCTGTGTAAAGATTCCTTGCCCCGGGAATAGTAGAAGACTTATGCTGCCGATAATGAGAAAAGGGGATTTTGTTGCTGCTGTAACAGAAATGTTCATCCTCAAAAGATTGCCTCAATGACCATCATATGCCCACTGTGGTAGTCCTGGGAAAGCCACTAAAGTGGGAGGGATTTTCCAGAACAAGCAGATCTTTTCCTTCCGGGTGGCTGCTTGTATTGGGGCTGAAAACCATAAGAACTATTTCTTATGGGGGAATCAACATAATAAAGCAAGAGAAAACTTCTCTCCCTACATGAACTGAGAAAAGGACTATTCCAGAGGTGGTAAACTAGCTAAAAGTTGAAGTGTTATCTTTTTGTATGGTCAGTGGAAAAAAAATGGAGAGGTGCGGCGGGGGGGAGAAGAAGGGGGTTCTAAAGGGTTGTTCTGATTCCTGATTGTTTATTATTCTCTTTTTTAAATCTGTTAATAAATTCTCTTTATATTCCTTAAAGTCTAAACCTGCTTTGCCTACTCCTAATCCTTATCTCATAATGAAATTAAGTAATTTTAGTGAGTGTGCTGGTGTTCAACCAAAAAACTTGAACTGACGAACTCAAACCACTACAACAGGTGATATATGACAGGCTGTTAACAACAGAGGGGCATTAACAGTAAATGCACTGGAGTGAGAGAAAGTTCCAGGCCTGCTGTAAGGGGATAATTTGTAACACCATCCAAAAGAATTGCTACGGAGACCAAGGCATCTGCAAGATTTCCAGAAATAACAGGGCACAAGGAAAAGAGATCAAACCAGGCAGCAATGAGACTGCTGTTTGTGAGGATGCCTACCTGCCCATTGTACGTGACGTAGAGGTAATTAGTCACCGCTGGGTATTCTGCTGCCAGGGTGTCAATCTGTACAGGAAAAAAAGGGGGATTGTGACTTGGCCAGTGAAAGATCTTTCCTACATGCAGATGCTGGGGTCCTTTTCTTTTGCCTCTTTCCCTTTCTACTGCTATTTCACTCCTATTATTTTCTTTCCTCATAAGGAGGTGACCTGAACTATCCTGTGCTGTTAATGCAGCATATGCCTGGCCTTGCCCCGACCCTACAGTTCAGTCAACACAACACTCTACCATCTCTTTCTAAGCTGCAACTTTAGCTCTGCACCTCTTTGGTGAAACACCTACACAGCCCAGGAGCTTTCCCCTACATGCCAAGGCCCTCATTCTCTAGTTTGTTCAGTGAATTACACGGATTCCTCAGGTCTCCTGTCCTTTATAACTAGGCTGTCTGGAATCTTCACACTTTACTCTTGACCTCATCTTACTCCCACACTGAATACAAACACACACAGTGTCACTTAGATGTCTTGTGGACAGGCAGTACAATTACTATGTGTTTATGTAACAATATAACTCATGCTTTGCTAATTAAGGTACACAAAGTAAGAGTGATTTTAAACCCCCCTTTATATTTAGTTTTCAACAATTTGTTATGTAATTATTCACCAGAGAGCCCAGAAGAATAATTTGCCCACTAGGCTGTTCACAAACCATTTGTGGCAACTACTCATGGCACGTTCTACTTGGTAACCAGTCCATCTGGGTCACCAGCAACTGCTGAAGTTTCCTGAATGAACATGTGAAAAACTTCTACAGAGGATACTGAACAGGGAACAGCATGAAAACAGTCTTGACATGAATTTTTATGTGCTATACCATTTAAAAATCTGTTCAAACGTCAAGCACTTCCAGGAATCCCCACTGGCTGTCCAAACCCTTGTGAATCATGGAGAATGTGACCTTACATCATTAGCACTGTGTGTCTGCTGCTCATTACTGTTGCTAATTCTGTGACTTGTACTTCATGGCTCAAGAAGAAACATATGCTTTGAAGGCACACAGGCAGACACAAGTAGAATGACCTTATTAAGTGTACCTTGGCACACAAATCAATCCAGCACTGCAGTGCCATATGCAGCTGAAAGAACACAGTGCAGGACCAGGCACGTTTCTGTGGCCAGGTGAGCCATGGAACAAAAACAGCTGCTAGGGAACAGAAGATGACTTGGCACCTGGGACTGGGCCTGAGGATACAGATGAACTCTTTCAAAAACATTCAGTAGTTTGGGTTGGGTTTTTTTACCCTCTTTAAGCACAGTAAACCAGCTGGTGGCAGTTTAATACCAATATACCTTAAATGCAGCTGAGCACCTAGTGACACTGCCATGAATACCAGATGAGCTCATTAGGCTCATGCTATCACAATGAATAGCAAATGAACCCATAACAATAGCACACTTCAAATCAAATATTAACCTGTAAAAAGTCACTACAGAGAGGGAAGAGATATGCTCTTCATGGTCCTACCATGGTGGGCCAGCATTTTCAGCTTTTTCCTGAGGCCACATGTGTTTCCCCCTCAGTCACAACAAATATGAACAAGAATATTCTGAGTCTCTCTTTGGGAATATTCCTGGCACTACATTGATGCCTGCAGTGCAGAGGGAGCAGCTACATGGGTGAACTGTGTTCTCCTCATGGCAGCATCCAAACTCCTGAGGATGTTAACAGAGCCAGGGGTTTTTAAAGACATGGAGGTCTCCTGCCACTCTTGGAAGCCCCCACCAGGCCCAGTGATGTTTCTCACATACCTGTTTCACCCAGGGCACTATATTCTTCTTCAGTCTCAGCTGACGGCACTGGGCTTCAGTCAGCCTCAGGCATTTCCCAATCTGCTTGTCAGAGAACCCCATCTGTTTGGCTCTTCTCAGTGTCTCTTCTGGAATTGTTTTGCTGGGATGAAATAAGAAAAACACCTCTGCATGAGGCTTTACAGGAATAACTAGAAGATACATGAGTGCTTTTGTCTCTACACTGCATAGAGTTCCTATAGGAGCATGCACGTGAAGGCAAGAAAAGGAAGAAGACTCAAACATAAAACATCTTTTCTGCCCTTGGTGCCTCACACAAACACCTTTGTGGTAAAGTCTGCAGGCAGACTGCAAGCAGTAGGAAGTAAAACACTTTCTTTCCCTGCATTTTTGAGACAGGAATCAGTGATTCATGATGAGATCCATCAGGCTAGTACAAGCTGACTGTACCCACGTTGGTTAGTTTAACACAACCTGACTTTTCATGGGGGAGGAAGCCACAGAGGCTGCTTCTGAGAGAGAAGCTCCTCAAAACTTCTACTATATCCAGCAGAGCCAAACCCTGAAGGCTCTGACAACTGGCTGGCCCAAAGAGAAGACAGCAATGCCTCTGTGATGACATAATTGAGAACAAAAAAAAATGCACGCAATTCCTCTTTTTTCCTGCCCATAAAGGAATAAAGTGCATGGGGGGGATGCAGAAGTCCACCCACAGCCTGTAAGAAAAGATACTCACATTGGAGCATGTGGATGCTGAAAAGCTGTAATCTAGTGAGAAACCTGAACAGAAAGAGAAGACTCTCGCTTCCAAACTAGAACAGCTCATCTTTAAAACACTACACCCCATGAACTAATGATCCATGAAAAAAACTAGTTATGGGAACACTGCTTTGCCCATGGGAGGGACTCACATTGTAGCAGGTTGGGCAGGACTGCTACTCGCAAAAATTAGAACCATGGTGGAGAATTTGACAGAGAATTGTCTTCCATGGGGAAAACCCCCATGACATAACTGAAGAGATTCCTCTCCCTAATCGAACTGAAGAAAGATTTTTTTTTTTTTAAGTGACTGATTAAAAACCCCATGTTTTGTCTCCTTGTACTGTCGGTGAGAAAGAAAGAAGGGCAGGGGACTGGGGAAGGTGTTCTAAAGGTTTGTTTAGGTTCTCATTATCCTCTTTTAATTCTGTTAATAAATTTTTCTTTCTACCCTTTTAAGTTTTTTAGCCTGTTTTGCCCTTAGAATGCTTTCTCCTAATCCTTATCTTGCTCCATAAGCCTTTTAATTTTTCTTTCCCCCTCCTCTGCTCAACTATAGCAGAGGACAAGAAGTGAATGGCTTTTCATGGGTGCCTGGTTTCTAGTCAGCCTCAAACCCCTACACTACAAAAACTGTATGGTCATTTACCGTTTCAGCCTCCACAGAGGACCTACAGTGATTCCTTTCTTGGATTCAGTATCCCTACAACTCAATGCCCAAACTTTAACTTAATATCTCCCTTACATTCTTTTTCTCGGTCTAAATTTTAAACCTAGGCCTCACCAGACTGGGCTGGACAAATCATTATGTATGAGCTTCCATCCCCTGCCTCTCATTGCAGCTGCCCACTACGCTCAAAGGCATGAAATTCTTGAAGCTCTGGGTTGAGCCACTCAGAGGCATAACTGTGCCCTGATGTTGTGCCCACTGTGCTGAGCTGGGAGACATGACTACAGTTTGTCCCAACCAAGTTTTCTTTCTGCTGTTGAACATGTTCTGCCTACATTCTGAAATGGCCAGTCTTTGGAAAAAGCATCTCACTTCAGAGGTCCGTAGCAGAAACGACCTTTAGAGGCTCCCACACAAGGTAGGTTTTTTCTTGGAACAGTCCCAATATACCCTTTTCCATATCTTACTGGTGCTTCTTGCATTAGGAAAATGGAGAGGGGGAATAGACCAGGTAAAGCAGGGGTACCGTTTTGATTTCATATTCACAACCAGGGTCTCTCAATGCTTCTATACGTTCTTGTTCTCCTGGTTTTGCTTTTCAGAAGTCCTAGGTTTTGCTGTTTATTTCAAACACATTTCTTCCCCCCTGCCATTTCTGAAGATCAACATTTTCCTGTCTGTTTTGCTCTTCATTTTTTTCATCTTCTCCACTCCCTTTTCATTCACTCTACTCCTTTCTCTCCTACTCTTCTACCCACTTTGCTTTGACTCCACCCTTATAGTTTCTCCTATAGCCTCCTTCTCTTTCTAAGCTACCTTTACTAAGCTTAGCCTTTGCAAAAACATTAAAAAGCCTGTATTTTTATCAGCACTTTTGCTTTACATCTTCATTGCCAAGAGCATTCTTGCCTGCCCAATAAATCAATATTTTATGAGAAAGCAAGCTCTGAATAAGGCAAAAGGAATGATTAACAAACAAGCAATTTTCCTAAATCAGAGCTTTTGAAATATATCCTTTGCTTGATGGTATTTTTAAATAAATACTATTATTTTATTTGTGTGGGAGAAGAGGGGTAAGACTGTTTTATTGGAATGTGTCAGGAAGCTGAAGCATGAAAGAGAGTCATTGGATTGGATTTTCCACTCCAGCTTAGGCACAGAGCAGCTCTGTGAAACAGGTGAGAGTCACACAGGCGTCAAACCAGCTGTTCTGAGAGCACAACTGGGAACCAGAAACTCTTGGGTTCAGATCCCTGGCTAGATAGGATTTGCCCCATGAATTTCCCAATGCCACCTCCCTCCTTGCCCTGGAGTATGCAAAGAGAGCACTCCACCTTCCTGCAACAACACAGGAGAAAGGGAAAGCTGGTGGGAATTTTCAGGAAAGAAATGCACACAGTAACTCCTCTGTGCTGTGTCCCAGCCTGGCCCCACAAACAGCCTGCTCTGCCCGCAGGGGACCCCAGGCAGGAGCACCACCTACACCCTGGATCTTCTCTACAACCTGCCCCACATCACCCTTCTTACTCCAGCAAAGCCTCCTCTTCGTTAGTGTCAGAAGGGAAATTGCGGCTGCCACATCCCTGGAAGTGTTCAAGGCCAGGATGGATTGGGATAAGAGTACTGGTCAGGTGGAAAGTGTCCCTGCCCATGGCAGAGGGTGGAATGAGATGAGCTTTAAGATCTCTTTCAACCCAAACCATTCTATGATTCGGTGAAAAAGTCCTGCCTAATCCAGCAGGCTGAGCTTCCCAGGTTTTGGATTTCCCAAAGTAAGACCCACTTTGTGGCACCACACGGTATT
The DNA here is from genome assembly GCA_013400955.1 of Drymodes brunneopygia. NCBI lineage: Eukaryota > Metazoa > Chordata > Aves > Passeriformes > Petroicidae > Drymodes > Drymodes brunneopygia. Next base: position 763,700 of record VZTZ01014979.1, on the reverse strand, counting down.
AAAACTCATGGTTTCCATGCTCCAGTACCTCCACCAGAAACTCCTCTGCTTCTCTTTAGCCCATTCTGCTTTCTGCTCTCAGCTCAGAGGCAGGACGTCTTGCACAAACCATGAACACCAGAACTGAAGGCACGGATGTGTGTTTTACATAAGCAAATACAGCAAATACAATTCTCTGTCAAAACTGATGCTAGCAGTCACTGGCTATTAAGGACTCGGCCTCCTTAGAATGAGTGAGTAGACCTGATGACCCCAAGAAAATGAGCCTCTTTCGGTGCCTTTTACTCCCTTGCCCTCCCTCCCCTATGCCTCAGGAACACACATAGCTGCCTCTCATTTGATTACTGTCAGAGACAGCAAATTGCCTTCATTTGCAGCTTGTTTTCATTCCGTTTCTTGTATCTCATTATAACAATATCATTCACTGTCACCCTCTCTCCCAGCTGAGAGGGTAGAACAAAAGCAGTGATTATTTTGCACCATGATTCATTTGCCTTGGGCTAGCAACTTAAATTAGGTTAGGCCACTTACTAATCCATGCAGAAAGGTAACTAGTTTTTTACAGGAAAACCAGCATGCAAAAGAGAGAAGACAAGTTCCTAGAGGGGAAATGGAGCCATGCATTTTTTTGCCATGCACTTTTTCCTCTGCTTCTCCCAGTGCATGATAGAAGAAACCAGCAGAATTGGTCCACCATGTTTAATGGGAACTGAATCAGAGAATTGCAAATCCTCAGCACTGGTATGGAAATCAGGCTACCTCTTTACGTGTACTGGACGCACATTTTCACAACTGAATAATTTCCATTTACTAATAATGCTAATTTTTAGCATTTGTGTCTCAACTTTCATGAAAATAATACAAAGAAACATGCAAACAGTATGGTAGGGAGATGCTTTTCTTGCAGACAGCAAAACAGGCATGCAGAGGTTAAGGGGTGACAATTTTTAAGGGGCAATTCTCACTGTTTTTGCTCAGAGACAGCCCTTTAGACAAGAGCTAGACACACTAAAGCCAGCAAGAGTGGAATCAGACTGATTTCTTTGAACATTTGAGAGCACATAACCCTACAAGCTCACCAGAATCCAGCACTAAAAGACAAAAGTTCTCAGTTCTGGGTACACCAAATCACATGACCCAGTCCTATATCACTGCTTCCCATTTTCCCCTGGAGCATCACTTACTTTTCCAACACAGAGCAAAAAGTCTTCCAAAGACTAAACCCCCTCACTGGTTTAGAATCAATTCTGAAACAAGGGAAGAGTAAGTGAATATGACTTCAGACTTCTATAATGCTCCTCTTTCTAACGTTTGCCTTCGCATTATGTCCGGTTCTGAGAGAGTTCTTCCTTTCTCAGTAGTCATCGGCCGGCAGGGTTTCAAAAACTTGCTGAATTTCAGGCTGAATTAGGTACAAAAGCATATTCTTTCTTGTTTCCTCACTGTCCTGCTCTGCTTCAAGGCTCCTAGTGGTTTCCTTGATTACTTCTGATGTTTTACAAGATTTTGAACATGCTACAATTAAAATAATGAGAGCATGGTATAAATTCTTTCCCTGCTCCTCTTCTCAAGAAGACAGATTGTTACCAGTTTTCCCCTCCTAAGAAACTCATGAGATGACTGACAAAAAGCTGTCAAAGGAGCATTTAGGGAAGCAGGAGCTGTAAACCAACAAATCTCACTCACAGAACAATTGTCATTCCAGCTTGCTGCACCTTCAACATTCTGGTCCCTGGGCTAATAAATCTCATTGTGGACATCTTGATTTAAGTAACATGAACCTCACACTGTGCCCTAAGACCTGAATGACTTACTCACAAGATTAAGCGAACTAAAGCAGCAGCTCACACAAAACACAGCCAATAAATGTGTTGCAGATGTTTCCTGAAAGCCTATTTTCTACCCCTGGTAACAGAGAGCTTTGAGGTCTTTGCTGCGATGCCATGGTACAGACTGCCCTGCTCCCAGCACTGTACATACTGCTTACAGAGACTCCCCAATGGCTTTTTAAGGCAATGCCTGTATATCTTCTGCATCAAGGAAAACATACATATTGCATTTTCACAAATGTACAGATGCTCTGAAAGAAAATACAGCTGCGAAATTATTACCGGTGGCTCTACAAGACAAATAGAAAGCATCTTATGTTAGATTCACACAAAGCACAAACAACAGTGCTGAATAGCTGCTTGAATTTTATTCTCCTCATGTACTGCATTCCAAACTTGTTTCCAAGTCTTTCCTGCCCTACAGTTCACAAAGAAGACAAAAGTAATCTTTCCAGTTAGCTAGAGAGGAGCACTACAAATATGTTAGTGACAGCTCCTCAAATGGCACAAATCAGCACAGCCTCATTTACTGTCACTGGTCCTGGTCTGCTTGATGCCCACACAAGGCCTGTGTGACACACTCTCACCTGTCCCAAAAGCACACAGGTCAGCAGAAACTGCTGCTGAGAAAAGTGGGGGTGCAGCAGCCCCTGTCAGAGAGCACAGGTTATTGATGGCCCATCTGAGTATCCCTCCCTGCAGTGTTTCCCAGCTCACCTGCTGGTGCCAGGTTTTCATTTCAGCACCTGTATTTCTGTGCCTACTCCACCACAGTCATGCTTCCAACAAACAGCTTTCAAAGCACACCTTGCAGGTACCCAGGGACATGGGCTCCCAAAAGGCATTTGCAATAAACAACTTCTCCCTTGGGCAACTGAGCAGAGCACCCAGCTACAAATGCTGGGCTAAAGTGGGTCAGCACCCCTGCACTTTTGTCTTTCCCCTTTGTTAACCCTTTGTTGCCTCTTTAGGAACAGCAAGAGTGATACTCAGGACTAACTTACTCCTTCCAAGCACACAACAGGCCAGGAGGTGTTTTCACACAACACCCACAGAGCAAGGACATTGTTTCCTTCAAAAAAAAGCTCCAAAGTATAAAATCAACAAATTATGATTGGTGCCATCATTTCCCACTATTAGCAGGCTGGCTAGTTCAGTATCTGCCAAAAAGATGATCTATGTTTCCATGAAAGTTAATTTGAAGAGCTGAGATTTCAGGTGACAGAGCTCAAGTTACTGCACTGCCAGAGTGTCTTTGAGACTTTGGGCAAGCTCACCATCTCTATGCCTTGCTCTTCACAATGGTGGTTTATTATGCTCCTCTTTCCTCAATTGAATTCACTTTACAGCCTTTAATCAATATTGAAATGTTCCTCTTTGGGCAATATGCTCACTCTTCTGCCTGCTGCAAATGGCTTTCCTGGGTTTTACTTGGATTTTCTCCAGCAGTGAACTTGACCCCACTACCTCTACTTTTCCCCTATCCCTGTGAGCTCTCAGGTAATGGCAAATACAATCAATTGCAGGTTCCATTGCTACAGAGATACCTAAGGGACTTAGGAACACAAGCCCAATGGATTTTCAGCAAGGCTTTTGTCCCCTGTCACTTGGGGCCTAAGTGATGATTTCACCATAGCTGCCTACCTCTTTATTTAAATATGTTTGTTGTACATTCACGTTGCATACAGCCACTGTTCTTGGATCCCAGAATCAGGAACAGATAAAATAATCATGGCTACATGCAAACAAATCTTCACTACAAACACTTAAAGAACACAAAACTTCCTAAAGAGGTTTTCCCTTGCACCTAGGCCTAGTCAGGTGTGCCTTAGATGTTATTTCTAAGCCTGGGTTTCAGCTGCCCTCCTGGGAATGTTTGGTATCACTGGACCCTGCTTCAAATCTGACTTGCTCAGGACTGGGTCCATAGCCCCAGCCCTAAAGTGACACCTCACTCCCTGCTGCCCCAGACAGATGGACATGGTCTGTCCAAACTTCCACCTCCTTCATGAGCTGTCAGTGTGCTCAACAGCCAGCAGGGTCTCTCCAGGCCCTTCTTCCCATTTTCACTCACAGGACTGGCAAGGCCAGATCTAGGGAAATAATTCCCAGATAAGAGCACACCCTACTGCACTGCCACTTCATACACCATCACCTATTCATGGAGTGACAGCATGGGATGGTGCTTGCTCTTTGCATGTGAGTGGGTACAAGTGGTTTTATTTGTTTATGTGCATGGTGGGGAAGGTTGAAGTTAAAATTACACTCCAGGTATAAAGGTAATTGGTCAGACAACAACAACAATCCCCTCAAATGTGAGTTCCAAAATAAAAAATACGTAAGGTCACAGGAGAAACAGCAGAGGCACATGTTTGACATGTCTGTGATATTACTCGATATTCTCACAAGTACACTCAAAATGGCTTTCTTTTCCCAATTCAACTCAGGCCATTTGCTTTCCTGCAGCCACATCACATAATCTGGAACAACTACTTCTCCATCCTAGAGGGCCCAGAGGCAGAATCAAATGGAACCACTGCTGCTGTGTGACAAAGCACCACAGTCCCAGCACCAGGGCCAATCTTCTTTAGAAAAAAGTTCAATGGGACAAAGGTGAATGGGGCAGAGGGTGCTCTTTCCAGTCCCTACTGTCTCTGCAAATGGCTGTCCTTGCCTCTACACCACAGAGAATGCACAAACATTCATAGGTTGGGAAGCTTTTCCCTCTGCACTGCAATATCCCACACAGTCTCTCACATGTATAAGCAGATCCATTGCATGCATCAGTGAGACCCTCTGCTCACCTCTGAACCCCTGCACATGGAGAGCATGCCAAGCAGCATGTGCTGTGTGACAGCTGCTTCCTGAACTGCTCTCACAGGCTCCAGCTGCCTCTGATCCCCCTTCCCCATCTGTCTATCACACCCACTTGTTCTAGCTCTTCATTTCCTCTTGGCAGAGCCCACCTCCTTGTTACCAGTCTCTACAACAGCTCCACAGGGCCCAAATCAAGACTCTTGTTACTCCAACTGCATCCAAAACATCACTGCAAAGGACCCCCAAATGCACATGGAGACAAAAAGGAAAGGATGGATTCATCCAAACAGCCTGTAACCACCAACAATGCCCAGGAACAGGACAACTACTTCTGGTTCTGGTAACTGTACTCAAACGACGGGAAAATTTAAAGCAGTGATGGCATCACCTCTCATTCTTTTCAGTTGGAAATTATCCTGTAGCACAGGTAGAACTCATGCCAGGCATGCTGGGGACTGGAAACAGCTGGCTGCAGGAAGGGCACATGTGTGCCAAGTCTCATTTGCATCACTCAATTAGCTTTCCCTTGGCTATGGCACAGATATGTTTCCTGATGTGGCTCACTGGACTAACCTCTTAGTTCAAGTCACAAGTGTTTTTCCCTGGCTCTTTGCCTTTGTGCCTTCAATGTAATGCAGCTGGACAGTCCCTCCCCTCCCTCCAGTGCTGGCTGGGAGGTAAAACAGTTTTCTTGCAAAAGTGTGAGCAATTATAGTGGAGTGAAAATCTGCACTGGTAACTGAATGAGGGTAAGATCATTTATTTATATGTTCAGCCTGAAGAAGAGAAGGCTTCAGGGTGACCTAACTGTGGCCTTCCAATACCTGAAGGGAGCCAACAAGAAAGATGGAGAGAGACTATTTTAAAGAGCATGGAGTGACAGTGATGCAGAACTGATGTTTGTTCTTTTTTCTTTTCTATTTTTTCTATATTCTTTACACATATGTTTGTAGCTCTGTAGCCTATCTTAGTATTTGTAGCTAGCATTTTACCTACTCTATTAGACAGAAAGACAAAAGAAATTCCCCAGCACCTCCAAGCTGTGGGCCAAGGTCAGATTCTCTGCAAAGCCACGGCTGAAACCAGCTCTCTGAGACACATTTTCATAAACAAAGTTTAGTTCCTATCTACAAGAGGGGGAATTCAAAGAGGGTGGAACTGGGGGTGAATTACCTCACCACTTATGTCTCTAATTGGGGATTTTTATTAGCTATGCTAATTTGCTAAAGATCTAAAAATTGTATATGTGGTATGCTACGTGTGCATCTTTGGTGTTTTCCACCTGGAGAATTGTGCACCTCAGGATCCTTATAAAGGCAACCCCTTTCATCACCTAACTGTGTCTGGCTCATGATTTTAGGTCCAGCAAAAAGGCATCAACAGGATGAGGGGGAACAGCTTCACACTGACAGAGAGAAGATTTAGATTAGCTATAACAAAAAAGTTCTTCACTGTGAGGGCAATGAGGCCCTGAGGTTGCCCAGAGAAGCTGTGGCTGTCCCTGGATCCCTGGAAGTGCCCAAGACCAGGCTGGATGGGGCTTGGAGCAACCTGTTCTAGTGAAAGGTGTCCCTGCCCATGGCAGGGGGTTAGAATTAGATGATCTTTCAGGTCCCTTCCAACCCAAACCATTCTGTGATTTGAATTGCAAGAATCCACTTCCAAGGGACACAACATTGCTTGTGTCTGATAAAAATGCAAGGCTGGATACTGTGTGAGGGCTCTCTGTAGCAGGCTGCCTGCTGCCTGGGCACCACAAGGGTGAAAAGCTCTGTGGGGTGGTACCAGCTACTGACCACTGGTCCTATAATCACCTGCCACCCATTGCAGAGAAAGGGAAAGCAACCTCAGGGACACAGGAGGGTTCAGGAAGATTAGCCTCTGTGGAGTGATGCTGGATTTATACCAGCTGAGGATGCAGCCAGCCTCTGGGGCCTCATTCCAGAGCATGCCACTCCAACAGTGACAAGCTCAAACTGATTCTGGATGTGCTGTTTTTCTTCCTCAGGAGCTGCTCAGACACGTTTAAGAGGCCAGATACAAATGCAATGTGACATAGATGTTAGAGGGCAAAAACTTCTGCAGCCAAACAACAGATTTCTGCAAATAATCAAGCCACTCCTTCTCTTCCCCATCTCTCTGCACATTTATTTTTGTTCAGCTCCAGATCCTGGTAGTTCCGGGTGCAAGGGGGAGCAAGAGCTGCTCGATGAAGAGCGTGCAGCTGGTCAGAAAGCAGAGCTGCCGCAGGTGGAGCGAGGAGCGGCTCAGAGCTCGCAGCCTCCGCTGCGCTCCCAGTGCCACCGTGCGGTCACACGTGGGAGCACCACGGGGACCACGGGCAGAAAAGCCAGCAACACTCGGCCAATAACTCAGCAGGGAGGCTCTCCCAGCCTCATAAAACATGAAGGGAAAGCTCAAGTCAGCAAGAGTCTGAACTGAAATACAGCCCACTCCTTTAATTTACTGCTATCTTTTCCTGTTGGCTTTTCTATGGTCATTTTTCTTGAAGGAAGATTTATATTTAAATATGTCTGGAACCATAGATGTTTGAAAGCGGGGTACAAAAGCAATACTCACACATACTGCATGATCACAGCAAAGCAGAAAAGCTTAAAAATCAATAGGCCAGGCTGGAAATAAAATGCAATACATGTGACCCTCAGGTGCAGTAAGTCAGGACAAGTCCAGTGTTGGGTTTGAAAGGTAACTCTGTCCTAGCTACAGGAGTTGCTCATCACAGGCCATCCACATTCCCACTCTTCACCTCAGAGATAGTGAGGATTTTCCAAAATAAACTGTAACTTCCATAATCCAAGGAGTTATTTGACCAAAAAGACCGTGCTCAAAAATTTCTGCTGACTGAGACAGTGAACTGGGTTTCAAGACAACACTGTTTATTCCAAGCACTTGAAAAAACTTCTCAGCATTGACTGCATCTGTGCTTACCATAGGTTTCCGAGCAGGATTCCCAGAAGAATTGTTGTGTCCTAGGACAAGGCTTTTTTACCTGTTCACTTCCTTTAGGATCTTCTCCATGTTCACAATGCTGCACATCTTATACAGGAACCACTTGTCAATGGCTGTGAGCTTGTGAATGACTTCCACAGGGACTTCATTATCCAAGGCCTGCCAAAAACAGGACAGCACCAAACAGCCCCTTTAACACACGCTGCACAAATACAGATTTAGTCTGCAAACAGGTAGCAGCAAGTATATATCAGAAAGAAAAAAAGTTTTGTAGATCAAATGTTCATCTACCTCCTGACCCTGTCTCCTGGAGCAACAGAAACTGTGCCCCATGGGGAATGCAGGGAGGCACCAGCCACTTCTCCCTGTGCTATGGTTCCAAAAGCTGGCTTCTGTTTCAGTGAGAGGTAATTTGCTTTTCACAGAGCCAGCAGCCAGACAATCTGATGGCAACTGGGCTGGGTGGCCACTGAGAGCATGCTCAGCTAACTACAGGGAGCCACATTCAGGCTGCAGTGACCAATCCTGCATCTGCACCTCTTACCACTCAAATCTCAGACCCACTGCCAACCTCCTAGCTGCAAATGTAAAACAGGAAGCTCTGGATTCTCAGCTGTGAAGGAATGTTTTGCTTTGGGGCATAACTCTTGATATACCCTTGAAATACAGGGCTGAATCAAAGCATGTGGCCTTGCATTACCTCTGAAGCAAGGGAAAGTCAGGTCCTGGGTGATACTTGCAGCTACAGCATAGCTCTAGCTTCTCTCACTCTACCTCAAGATAATGTCAAGACCATTCAAATTTCCCTGCATTATCTTGCTGGAGTATTGATTTTTTTAAAATCAATTATTTACAGCCCTAGGGTAAAAAGGAACCCCACAGAGGTATTATTCATAAGACAGCGTAATATTAAAAAAAACCCAGCACCTCAGAGAGTCCTCAATATGATGTATTTTCTATCAATCCAATTTCTTGGGTCTCACCACTGCTGTACAGTTACAACTCTCCTGATAAAGTGAGTATAATTAACCATAATGATAATGCCAGCACGGTATCTTTGCTGAGCTAAAGTAATCAGGCTCATTAATTTCTTACTATGCTTAATTGTTTTCTTGCAGGGCAGCATCCCTGGAACAAAGCCAGAGCAATGCCATTGAAGAAAATTCCAGAATTAATCCAGGAATGAACTTGGTCCACTGCACCTTAGCATTATTCCTCCAAGTTACCAGACTTTGGCATGATGTTGGTATCATCACCAGGTGCTTCAGCAATGGGGAGACCTTCTGCCAGCTCAGAGAAATGGGTCACTTCAGGGAGGCACCAACCACATGGATAAGGGATGGGTGGCAGCTCTCTGCAAAGTACTGACACCACCTTCTGCTTTTTCTAAAGGAAAGCCTGGGGCCCTGACAGCACTCCCTGAGCACTGGCAATGACAAAGCTGGGCTTCTCAGACATTTCTGGGTACACTGCTGGTGTAAGGCAAATGGTAAGGGGTCCTTCCCATCCTGATTCCTTAGTGCTTGGAGCGTGAGGTCATGCTGCCACATTAGTGACATGTGAGCAGGTCTTTTTTTCTGTCCATCTATTTTTACAAAACACATGCAGACTTGCACATCTTGAGGATCTCCAGCTCCCAGTCAATGGTCCCTGAGCCACACAGACATAGGCAGCATGACCACATACTCTTAAGCTCCTTAGGACACTTTTTTAAAAAAGTCCCAGGGATCTTCAAAGGAAACGGAAAAAAACATATGCCTTCCAATCATTCATCAGAGGTTGGGCAGAGAAAATCAACTATCTTCATCCCTGTTGCATAAATCTGGAGACTGGGAGAGAAAAAAAGTTTGCAGACATTTCTTGCTCCCTATCACCACACTCCAGGGGCAAATCTGCACTGATAGTGCAGTGAAAATCTGCACTGGTAACTGAATGAGGGTAAGATCATTTATATATTCAGCCTGAAGAAGAGAAGGCTTCAGGGTGACCTAACTGTGGCCTTCCAATACCTGAAGGGAGCCAACAAGAAAGATGGAGAGAGACTATTTTAAAGAGCATGGAGTGACAGTGATGCAGAACTGATGTTTGTTCTTTTTTCTTTTCTATTTTTTCTATATTCTTTACACATATGTTTGTAGCTCTGTAGCCTATCTTAGTATTTGTAGCTAGCATTTTACCTACTCTATTAGACAGAAAGACAAAAGAAATTCCCCAGCAGCTCCAAGCTGTGGGCCCAAGGTCAGATTCTCTGCAAAGCCACAGCTGAAACTAGAACTCTGAGACACATTTTCATAAACAAAGTTTAGTTCCTATCTACAAGAGGGGGAATTCAAAGAGGGTGGAACTGGGGGTGAATTACCTCACCACTTATGTCTCTAATTGGGGATTTTTATCAGCTATGCTAATTTGCCAAAGATCTAAAAATTGTATATGTGGTATGCTACGTGTGCATCTTTGGTGTTTTCCACCTGGAGAATTGTGCACCTCAGGATCCTTATAAAGGTAATCCAGGCAATCATGTAGAATTTGTTCAGGGAGGCTCTGAACTCCAATGTCTTTCCTCTCTTCAAACCTATATGAAGCAGTACAGCCAAAACACACCATGGAAGCAGCAGGAGGGAGCCAGGGCAGGACAGTGTGATTTCAGAGCCCTGCTCAGCTTCAAGAGCATCCCATCCAGCAGGGACTGGCCCATCCTGGGCAGCCAAGGGGTTTACAGGACTGCCTTCACACCAAGAGCCATGGAGTCAGCCTGGCCTCCAGGCCAAGCAATGCAGGGCAGCTCAGCTGCCTGTGCTTTCTCAAGGGCCAGCACCATTGTTCCTTCAGTTCCATTCTGGCTCCCCACCAAAGAAAGTATTTAGCTGCCTATGGACAGCAACACAAGTGCAAACTACACATCTGTAGTGTGGGCAACAGGAGACCAGGGCCCTGGTGTGAAACAGAGTGTGCATCAACTCCACAGCCTAAGCCCTCTGAGGCCACTTGTACTCAAGTTCTCAAAAGGATCTTGATTTATTCCTTGGTAATCTGCAAAACTGACCAGCTTTGACTGGCACTTACACTAGTGTAAATCAGGGCTGAACACTAGCCAATGTTTAGCAGACAAATATAATACTACAGGAGAGGAAACTAATCCAGGTCTCCACCAGCACTCAGCTACAAACTCAAGTGATAGGACACAGGAATGCATCTGGTGCTGAATGCAATGAGCACAGGCTAAGACTGTACCACCAAAAGTACAGAGAGGAGCAGAAAACACCTGACACAACCTGAGCATCCTTGCTCATGAGGCTGTTCCATCCTTGCAGCAGTCCCACTCTGGCCAAGGAACATCTGTGTTCACCTATGCCAGCCTCTCTCCTGTGCCTTCTTTTACATGACAACAGGGAGCCCCATTACAACAGCAGTAGCTCTGAATGGCATCTGAACTCCCTTTCCTTGCACCTCAACAGTTGCTGTTGACATTATCCAACAGGCAAAGGAGAGAGAAAAAGTAAAAAGCCTTGGGGGCCTGACTAGTGGGATTGGAGGGGAGAGAAGACATTTAAAAATATAATAAAGCTCCATCCTGTTTCAAACAGAGCTGATGGCTAATGGGGACTTATGTTGGCTTTTAAATGTCAACAAGCTGGGAAGGGATTTCCATGCAGACATTCCAGGCCCAGCTGCCAGAAGCACCTCTTATATTGCTTGCCTCAGTTATTAATGGGGATGAATTGGTGCACTGTGTTGGGCAGAGGCAACTCTTTATAAGGAGGTACTAAGAGTTTGTTCTTGCTTTTCCCAACAGCTCCCAGTGAAAATACCAGCAGCTGGAAACACCCAGTGCTCAGGGGGACCCAAACTCACCTTCATCTCCCCAGATTCCCTGTGTTAACATGGCTCTAAGTTTAATCTTTCATAAAATCTTTCTGAACCACTCAGAGACACAAGAAGTAAGATTTTCTCTCAGTCACAAAAGGAAGGCTGTAATAAAGACCAAACACAGCTGCTGAAGGATGAAGACATGCACTTTCCCAGCTTGAAAAGCAAGAGAGAACAGCTGGACAAGCCACACATTTATAAAACACTTCATGATTTTTCTTCAGGCCATTTATAAGAGGAACAGCTATGTGAAAACCTTTTTTACCTACACAGCACAGGCTCAGCTCCTCACTCATGTGGAGGTGTAACAAGATATACCTACACATGAGCACAAAGGGCTTAAAGACTCCACCACACAAAGTGGGGGGCACAAAAAAGATTAATTGGGCATTCCCTGTCAGGAAGGTTTGCAATCTTAAAAAAAAAAATCAAGCCAACAGGTAAGCAGGAGCTGTAAAAGACAGCTGTGCCCTCCTCTTCATAGAGGGTATGGACAGATGGACATGTTACCTGCAGCAAAACCAAAGTGTGAAATTGCACCTACCTTCTAAAGTAACTAACCCCACATTTACCACATGATATACACAGGCAAACACTGAGGAGATGAAGGAAAAAATAAATTCACACCTCAGTCCCCTTACAATAACACTCCCTGTTACACAGACACCTTCAAGGCTGAAGTGATTTGACCACTGTGACAGGAGAGGGGTTAAAAGAAAGCTACAGGAACCTAGGTCTGTTTCGAAGAACAGGGGATTTCTTGTCTGTGAAATTTAATGTAGAGTTGTGTAGTTCTTCTAGGTTCAAGCCCATACCAGCAGTGCAACCATTGCAAGTAGGCAGTGCCCTCACACACTGCAGCTTGCCATTCTTTATCATCCTTTATTTCAGTTCTCAAAAGGATCTTGATTTATTCCTTGGTAATCTGCAAAACTGACCAGCTTTGACTGGCACTTACACTAGTGTAAATCAGGGCTGAACACTAGCCAATGTTTAGCAGACAAATATAATACTACAGGAGAGGAAACTAATCCAGGTCTCCACCAGCACTCAGCTACACAAATGTAATACTACAGGAGAGGAAACTAATCCAGGTCTCCACCAGCACTCAGCTACAAACTCAAGTGATAGGACACAGGAATGCATCTGGTGCTGAATGCAATGAGCACAGGCTAAGACTACCACCAAAAGGCAAACACCTTACCTGAACATGAAAGATGCAGAAAGCATGATCAAGAATCCTACTCAAAGTGCTCCCAGTGAGCTTGACAGAGGAAAGCAAGGGAATGAAGAATACTCAGCCTTTGTCACCTCAGTTGACCCAATCCAGTAACTCCATTTCCAGGTACGTAGGTCGAGGTCTTTCTATCTTTTGTTACCTTGGCTATTGCATATATCCGAGTGCTGGATGGCTCAGAGAGCTCCTTCTGGAGATCTACAATGGCTGGCCAGGCTTTATTCATAGGCAGCTGTGAACTGAAGCCATCTACTGAGGGGTGGCACATCCTCAGGGCCTTTTGGAAGCTTTCTTCAAACGTGCGTCCGATAGCCATGACCTGTAAGGGAGAGCACACCCACAGGAGCCACAGTGAGCCAAGCCTGGCTGGGCCCTGACTCAGAGTGGGGAGAGCTCCAGCCATGAAGACAAGCACACAGAGAGATTGCAGCCTTTGGACTCCTCCCTAGGACAGTCCTGCTGGCTGTAAGGTGCAGCTGACTGAGCCTTGGTGGCCCCACTTCTTGATCTGACTCGGTTCATGGTATCAGTGGGGAGTTCTGGACAAGTGACTGCTTTTGGTTCCCATCTCTCTCTATAAGACACAGAGGATGCTGCTCTCCTCTGTAAACTGCTTTGAGGGAAGCACTCTAGTAGAGAGAAACATTATGCAGCCGCATGGGTATAGTAATATAAAAGAATATTTCTGTTTAACAACCTGTTAGAGATAGAAACTCATAGTGTGAATTTTTAAGGTTCAGGAGAAATCTGCTCCTCTTCCTTTAAATTACATTTAACAGTAACTCTCTCCTGTGAGAGCTCTCTTAAATGATTACTCCTCCTTGGCATAGCAGCACTGGGATTTCCTTCCTTCAGTCTTGACACCTTATCTAATAAGAAAACAAGCCTTTCTGTCTAGAAATCTGTGAGGTAACAGAGCCCTTTCTCAAACTTTTACATTTTTATTTCCCAGTGCAGTGAGACCTTAACAGCATAAAAATCTTCTCAAACACAATGCTGAAAAATGTCAAAAGAAAAAATAACATTGCTTCTCTTTTCTCACAGCTCCAGGCCCACTGCCCAGCACAACAGAGCTCAGAAAAAGCCAGGCCAGGCCAGACTGTTCAATTAATAAAAAATGCAGTAGGTGGTGTGATCTGGCTTCAAGTTCAGGCCTGGGGAGATGACTGTGCCACACTAATAGAGACTCAGTGGCAAGGAACTCTCTGCTTCAAAGACTCCCTCTCCTACCCACAGGTCCTGCAGATTAACCTTCTGGCTCAGTACCTCCACCAGCTGCAAACTGCCTCCCTTGGGCTTCTCCATCCCTGCTTCAGCTCACCTGCACTGTCAGAGCACTGACTCTCCCTGTAGCTCTGTCCTGCCTTTACCCAGAATCCTGCCTGGAAAAGGGCACAGGTTCAGGCCATTCTGTGACATCTGAACCCTGCAAGGACACAACATCTCCTTCTGCAAATCTGTATGGCCAGGAAGTGTCCACAGCTGATGGTGCACAAGGCAACTGTATTTAGGAACTCCAGTTCTACAGAACAGTCTCAAAACCCCTAAGCAGATAGAGGGTTAATATCAGGAAGTATCATCTCCCTGAAATGAAAAAACACACCTCATTACCATTAAAAACTGCCAATGGAAGATCAAATTCTAATTAATCTTTCCAGTTCTGATGAAGGCTTCTTTTCCAACAACAGTGATATTAGGAACATCTTGCATGTCAAAATAATTTAACTAAATAGCTATTTGAAAATGCAACTGAAAAAACATACAAATAATTATTTGGCTTTGGTAGCTGATATGTAATTAAGTGGATAATTTACCAATTTTGCTTTATTCTCCCCCTCTTAAAACATGGTCCAAAAATACTGTTACTGTCCAGACACCTTAAAATCTGATGTAAGAGACTTCATCTCTAAGAGAAGTCAAAACTTGAGAGCAAGATGACAATTTGTGTTTGGATTTCAAGACAAGAAGTAGGCTGCGATCTGGCATATGGTCTTAACACAAAGAACAAATAATTTGTGAAGAATTGAAAGCTGTGGCTCATGGGCACCACTGAAAATCTTAACACACTACTGCTGGTGAAATTCTACTGTAATTAACCACCACTACAGAACCTCAAACTAAAAAATAATTCTGAGAGCCCTGGAGTGAGTGTTAAGAATGAAGTCAACCCCAGGTGATCCATAGTGACCTCTTCCTTTAGGAGTCAAACCATTTATGAATCCACACCATGATATCCAACATTACACAGTCCTAACTGATTTCCATCAATTATGGTACTGGATAAAAAACATTTGAGCTTAACATATATATGCTCAAATTCATAGGTCCTTGAAGATAGACATTCTGAGGGTTTCCAAGAAAGAGAAATGGCTTTCCCAAGTGGTGGAAAGGAAGGTGAGGGTCTTGCACTGACCTCTCCCACACTCTTCATGGAGGTGCCAATGCGGTTGGAAGTGTGCTGGAAACGGTCCAGGTCCCAGCGGGGTATCTTGGTCACTATGTAATCCAGGCTGGGCTCAAAGCAAGCACAGGTTTTGCCTGTCACCACATTTTTGATTTCTGGCAAGGGAATCCCCAAGGCAATTTTGGCAGCAATGAATGCTAAAGGATACCTGTCACAGAGGAGAAGAAGAGAACAGTAGAGTGGAAAGTACTGTGGATCCAGTTAAACAGATGTGAGGTGATTGTCCCTCCTCAACACAATGGAAGGCTCCTGTGCTCAAGCACAGCAGGACCCATCCAGCCTCCTACCTCAACACACTGCAGAGCTACCTCCCTAGATCTGGGGCTGGCATTTTTATCCACCATGACACCCCTTTCAGTTGCTGTCACACCCACAGTGAGCCCATTCTGACAGATATGTTTAGCTGCAAGTCTTTCATCCAAAAAGAAAACATTCAAACACCCACTGTCCAACATCATGGCTTATCTCCAGCCTGCTATGGTTCTTAAATAACCATAAGAGTTGTTGAGAACTGCAAATTAGAGATTAATTTGTGCCTCTCAACAGCATCTGCAAAATGCAATTAAGAAGCCAATTTTTAAACAGCCTGCTTTGACCATCCTTATCTTGATTAGTTTATGATTAGCCAACAAAACAAAGGCAGCTAGGAATGCCATTTGCATCAATCTGACAGACAGCTCATTAATAACTGTGCCCTCTGGGTCCCAGAGATGATTTGCAGCCAACATATGGATACAGTGGATGGGCTTTGTAAGGATTAGGCTCCCACACACGTGCCTCCTGGGAGTTTTTCCATTTGTAGGAACAGCATCAGCAGGCTGGAATGACCTGGAGGGCTCACTAAGCCCAGCCTCCATCTCCCAGCAGGACCAGCTCTCCAAGGGTCAATCCTAAGAGATGCTGACAAGAGCTGTTCTTAGAAGCTTCCCATGCAGAAATCTGTACCTTGCTGACCTGACTGCTCCAGAATTCTCTCTAAAAGCCAACTTCAGTCTTCCTTGAGGAAAATGTGGGCTACAACTCCATGTTTTAACTACATGGAAGGCAGTTGCCAGAACTCTTCTTTCTTGTAGCTGTCACCTACTTATTTAAATAATACATTGATCCAAATCCCTTCTTCTCTCTTTCTATTCTGCTCTCCTCAATTGTTTGTTTATGCATTTGTTTGTTCTGTAGCATTTTGGTTTTTTAAAATAATCTTACCCTGTCGCCTTGGAGGCCAGAGCTGAACTTCTCGAGAGCCTGGCATTCACTTCAATGATGTAGTACTCCAGGGAAGTTGGATGCAGAGCAAACTGGATATTACACTCTCCCACAATGCCCAAATGTCGGACAACTTTGATGGCACGATCCCTTAGCATCTGAAACTCCTCATTATTGAGTGTCTGGCATGGAGCCACGACAACAGAATCTCCTGTTTGTCACAAGGCAGCAGAGAAGGGAGATGAGAAGCAGCTCAGCAGCAGTAAATTGTGGCCACACAAGTCAATGTCTTTGCTAACCCACTACTAGTAATGACATTACCAGAGATGACAACTTGTGGATGCTCAGCTGAGGAAAAGCAGAGATAGTCAGAAGCCCAGAGTTGGAGACAGACTAGGGAATCTTATGGAAAACACAATCACAGGTGTAGGTTTAGTCTGTTTCACACCCTATCTGGCTGTATTCAGGATCTGAATAGTATTTTTCTAGCCCACTTCATCAACCACAAAGCTCTGTCAACAACACCAGGCAGAAAGGCACTGCATAAAAAAGTCACTGGGCCACCCTGTGCCCAAGCCTACCTGTGTGGACTCCCATAGCATCAATGTTTTCCATGTTGCAGACAGCAATACAGTTATCAGCAGCATCTCTCACAACTTCATACTCTATCTCCTTCCAGCCAACAACCGACTTTTCCACCAGAATTTGGTTAGTCATTGCAAATGCCTGGGAATAGGTTAGGGAGAATAAACACCCAAAACCACCCACAACACCCCCAAAAACCCACACCAAACCCCTTATTAGACTATATTGCACATTTAAGACTTCTGTGACTTATCTCCAGACATCCCAGACTAACTGAAAGATGAAAATAAGTAAAGTTCATAACATTGATAAGAAGCACTTTCTATTTATCTTTCTTTCTTTCTTAAAAATTGCTTTACTGTGATTTGAAAGGCACATTTGAAAATATTTATGTGATACGATGAGGGAAAAAAGGGTTGGGCACGTGTACTTGCAATGGTATATAAATAACAAATAGGAATATAAAAACATCTAAGGCTTCAATCATGCAACAGACGTGCTTTCATGTGGGCAGCCCCAAGGACTTCAATAGCAGAACGCTGCAAAAAGCAAAATGACTGAGTGATGGGAGTGTGGGTGCCAGCAAACATTATGTAATTAATAGCATTAATAACACTGCTTGTCATTGGCACACTAACCAGAGGCAAGGGTCATGATTTATTCTTAAAGTAATCGTGAAAGTATTCCTCAGCACACGAGGCAAAATGAAAAATACAGTTTGTTGGTAAATGTGCATAATCTAAGCGAATACATGGCCTTAATACCAGCAGATAGAAAACATTCATCAACACTCGCTTTTTTAAAACCCTAGAAAGTGATGGGCACATTATCAATTCATCCTTTAGCAAAGCTTCTTGTTATAATGCTGCTCACAAATTGGCTCTTCAGTCTGGTCCCGTCTGTCATTAACTCAAGCTGTTACTTAAACATTGCCCTTAGCTCAGTTGCCAAAATCACACATAAAAAAAGAAAAAAAGGCTTGAGGAATGGCACTTCATGCCTGGCCTAAGCAGGCACTGACTTGGTGGGGATGTAGCAGGAACACTTAACTACTCCTGCAAACCAGTCCTGGATGCTCCTGTATCTGGTGCCTTCTCTCACTCAATGAGCAGACTCAGGAGACACAAGCTCAGGGCCAGGTTACCTGAACTAGCTGTGCTATCGAACACTCAGTGTTCAGTTATCTGAATTATAAACAGTTCAGTTCAGTGCCTGAAAAGTCAGTTCACTGAATTACCACAGGTCATCTTCATAACTGCTGGGCTGTGGAAATGAGCATCCAAATTTGAGTTAATTCAACAAATTGGTTTTCACTGTAAATTTTGAAATATCGATACTGAACTGAGAGGTGCTGTTGAGTCTCTGAGGGACAGGAGGCCTTGCAGAGAGATCCAGATCAATTTTAACATTAAGCCATGATTAATGGGATGACATTTAACAAGTAGAAATGCCAGACTTCACACTTAGGATGAAGTAACACCTGGCTGAAGTATTAACTGGGAACAGCCCTGCCGACAGGAATCTGAGTGTGCTGGTAGGCAGCAGGCTTACTTTGATAAAAAAACACAATGTGCTGATCAAAATCAGGTTCTCCTGCTGAAAAAGCAGAGTTTTCCTGCTGAAAAATGTTTTGATATAAACCTGTCAAGACAGCTGCACTCCCAGGGTTTTGGGTGAATTTCTGCTTCCTCTGAACACAGCCCACAAGTGAGACTGAGTAAGCAACGTGTTTCTGACCTCACCATGGACCTGTAAGATGGGGTTCCTGCCCCCATTGCCTCTGCCACCTGTGCCAGTCCTGTCCTGAGAGATTAAGAGGCTCACCAAATCATGGAAAGACAAACCCAAGAATTCTAGAGACCCACAGAGATATAGTTTTATTTCCTGAAATTCCGCGTTTTTGACAAGGAAAAAAGCTTTCAATTTGTTTTCCCCAATTATCTGTTTACTTTTCATAGCAAATGTTTAAACAATCCTGGATTTTCTATAGAAAAAGAGTAATCTTCATAGCCAGAGACAGCTGGTAGCTGTCAAATTATGAAGTGTCATAATTTTTGACCTAGGTAAATGACCGCCTTTAGACAAAAACACAGAATAGGCCCAAGCCTCCCAGCTCTTCTGTCCCTAAGACCACATTATCAGCATTTTAAATGTTTCAACTTCCTTCACACTGTTCATAATCATTTACTCATGAAAGTAGGTGAATATAGGCCAATATGGTTTTTTTCAGACCAAAACTGCTGAAAAACTTGCTCCAATTATGACTTGTTCATCATGAATTTGAAAGATCTGTCATTGGCCATTTTCATTATCTATCAGCAGGAATTATGAAAAGAGGGCAGTTCCTAACCAGGGCAACATTTTACAGATAAGATGAAGGGTAAGGTATGTACAATTCCTGTGTCTGTGACATTAGAATAGTATTTAAGAAAATCACATGTTCAGTTCTACTCCCAGAGTTGGCAGCTCCAGACATACCTTTGTACCAAGGTCCAGTAAACTTTCCTTATCAGGACATATGCCAGACCCCAGGCCACCAAGGGCATAGGCAGAACGTATCATGACAGGGTAGCAAATCTTTTCAGCTGCCTTCAGAGCATCTTCAACCTGAAAGGAGAGGGGAAGGCATTTCAGAAATAGAGAGCAATTCAGATGAATAAAGTCTTCAACTCTGGTTACAGGAAATCCCATCATTAAGACACTAAACTGTCTGAAGATAAAATGAAAATAATAAAAGTTTATAATATGTATAATTAGGCTTTATAATATTGCCTTTTTCTGCCAAACAGCAGAAAACTGGAACACGCATCCAAGGAGTTGACTTCTGCCCTTAGCTATACGTGGACTTCCTTGCTGAGCTGCCATGGACAATGTCCTTACATGATCTGTCCTCAGAGACTTCAGCATAAAATAATCCCTCCTAAAGACATCCCAGTTTAAGATCTGTTTGATTTCCTCCAAACCTGAACAGACCTTTCCACCAAACCGAATTTTATGTTTTCATACTCCCATCCTCAAGAAAGATTTTGGGGACCTCGAATCCTAACTCTAAATGGCTTGTATATGATTTAAGATAAGTACCCCTGACATGTCACATCCTTTTGTGCTGCAGCACAGGAGTCACCCCAACATCATTTACTTTTCTTGTCAATTGGTAAATTAGTTTGGGTTTCCACAGTGCTTAATTGCCTTTTCACTCATTTTAAATCATGGTGACCCAGCATTAATCACCGAGGAGTGCTGTACACACTACAGCATCCACAGTTACATTCACTCTACAAAAAGGGAAATATTTTTACTAAGTCAAATGGGCAACAGCAGTAGCAATCACATCTTCAAATTTATCTGATTTACCGATTCCACCGCAAGGCTAGGAGCAATCTTTTCATTTAGCTCAGTTAGTTTATCAGAAAAAAGCTTTCTATCCTCTGTAGCCATGATGGATTCAACGGAGGTACCAAGGACCTTCACACCATACTGCTGCAGTACTCCTTGCTTGAAGAGTTCCACCCCTGCAGAGTAAACACAGACACAGTTTTGAGGATTGATAGTAGATGAAGAATCAAAGAATTAGAGAATGGTTTAGGTTGCAAGAAACAAAAAAACTCATCTCATTCCAACCCCCTGCCATGTGCAGGGACACCTTCCACCAGACCAGGTTGCTCCAAGCCCCATCCAACCTGGCCTTGAACACTTCCAGAGATCCAGGGGCAGCCACAGCTTCTCTGGGCAACCTGTGACAAGGCCTCACCACCCTCACAGGGAAGAATTTAGAAAGTTTAGAACAAAGAAACTATTCAAAAGATATCTGATCAGCTGACTTGTCTGGCCTCATCCACAGCTAATTTTATTATTTTTGTCAGAACTCATAACCAGAACATGAAATTTTCCATCCTCAAATCTATGAAACCTGGGATAATACTAAAGTTACCACTTGGCCATCATCTGTACCACAGAGCAAAGCAGCACAGCTGAATATTGGTGCAAGAAGTTAAATGAAGGCAACTTTTTGTTTTGATCTCTGCCTCAAGGTGGTCAAAATATCCCCAATCCAACCACGTCAGAGACAGAAACAGTTCATGCCTCAAACACTGATATAAAGTTTTGCTCATCATAACCAAAACTGTATAAAGAAGCTACAACTAAAGAAGCTTCCCTGAAGATACCTGCCTGGGACTTTGGACTGTAAGTCAAACTGCTGATTAGATAAAGGGAAGCCCATTGTTCAGTCATCTCAGGCTGAGGAGAAGGTTTGCATCCACAAAAGGCCAAAGCCACCAGCTGCAGCCAAGTTTGGGTGGGGTGGGTGACCTCTGGTCAAAGGCAATGAACAGTGAAGAAATATTTCCTAACATCCAATCTAAACCTCCCCTGGTGCAACTGGAGGCCATTTCCTCTGGTCCCCTCCCTTATAACTTTACTTGTTACCTGGTAAAAACCATGACTGGGCCTGCATGGAGTGCCAAGGCAGCTGTATCCCACTCACCACAGTTGAGGGCAGTCTGGCCACCCATGCCCAGAATTAATCCGTCGGGACGCTCTGCCTTGATGACCTCAATGACAAAGTGTGGAGTGATGGGGAGGAAGTAGACAGCATCAGCCTGCTTTAAGCCAGTCTCATTGGTCTGCACTGAAGCAATATTGGGATTCATGAGGACTATTTTCACATTTTCTTCCTGAAAAATTAAAATCTGTGTTAAAAATAGGCATGCACATGCGGGGAAAAAAGCTAACAGCAGCAGCAGCACTAGCAGGAAGAGATGGGGTTCATCAAGCAATTTACCAACAACAGAATTTTAAAAAATTATGTACTGTCCTATAATCTCTTGTACTAGGCTGAGCTAATGCCAGTTCTTTACTTTTGTGTCTGTGAATCATGAGGGAATGGAGATTCCCACATTATTCAGAAATTTGACTGAAATTGCTCAACACATTTAGGAGTTACATAGAAGAAACAGAACAAATTCCAGCATACTTATGTCTGTCTTCCTTTCTAGACAGATTAAAGGTGCCAAAGCAAAAAAATTAATCAAAAGCTAATCTTTTCTTGCCAAGCAGTAGTTCTTTAAAGTTCTCAGATTTTTGCACCAACTAGTAATAGTAACCAAAATACATTTTTTGCTTTGACTTTCCATAGAAATATTTTATTGTCCTGGTATTATCAGTTTAAAAATCTCATCCCATACCTTTTTTATTTGATATTGCACATATTAAAAGACAAACTCTTCCCTTCTATGCAAGGTTAGCCAAAATTTTACACTGCTTTTTCTCTGTCACAGATGAGAAACTGAGATAGAGTGATAATAGATAATAAAGTTTACCTGTTTCCCCCTATAACAGTCTTGCTGCTCTTTAGTTACAGACAGAAATGCACTACTTTGCTCATTAATAGAAAAGACTGAGTCAGAGCTGGGCAGATCAATCCTCCTCACTCTGGAAATATTAGCACATAATGAGGAAACCAGCCAAGTTTTGCTAATAATGATGAGTGTGGCCAAGCTTAAAAACACCTGTGTCAACCACATGCAGCAGACATGCAGATGCAGAAAATTGTTCTACTGCTTTGCTGAAAAGGTGCACTGAAAAGTGCAAAGGCTGCAGCCTCATTTTTACAGGAACTCATTCTAATCTCCATCAACTTCATGTAAGGCTAAAAACTGCAAACAAACCCCATTTGCAAAAAACACTAGTTATAAATGTAAATTACATTTCAAAAGAAAAATTTGCTATATGGAAGTTGTTAAAAAGTTGTTCCCACTGAAAAGAGGAACAATGACAATATCTTAAAAATATTATAAAGAAACAGGCTGGAGAAAATGCTATGAAAGTGTTGCTGGGATCAGTACAGAATGTGCTATTTTCCCACAGTTCACAATGAAAATGCCATAGGATTTTTCTGTTTGTTTACAATTTGTGATTGTTTGTCTCACTGCTTTGGGCGAACAAAAAATTGTTCACCTGGAGCAGTGGGATTCTCACTCAGAGTTCTCAGTGTTCAGGTGTTGGAAAACATTTCCTCTCCTTTCTTTGATAACTTAAAATACTGCCTTAAAGACTGGCTGTAAATTTCTGCTGACCTTTTTTCCCTGTGAAAAGTTGGATTTGTTTTTCACTGAAGCACACTTCCCTTGGAAATGTCTGGAACAGGGGAGGGAAAGAATATGTAAAATCCATATGGAAAATATTTTGGATTTAAACAAATTATCCTTAACTGGGTAGTTTTCATGGCAATGGTGAGGGAAAAGATCAAAACATTATTCTGTAACAAATACATTCAGAAATTCATGGTTACAATTCTGTTGAAACAAATGGAGGAGGGAAGAGTTTATCACATTCCAACACTTTCTGCACATCTCAGCTCTTTCTTCCCTGCTTATCCAGGACAAG
This sequence comes from Drymodes brunneopygia, assembly GCA_013400955.1. Classification (NCBI taxonomy): domain Eukaryota; kingdom Metazoa; phylum Chordata; class Aves; order Passeriformes; family Petroicidae; genus Drymodes; species Drymodes brunneopygia. The sequence continues at coordinate 740,341 of VZTZ01014979.1, read as the reverse complement.
GTATCTTAAAGACCAGCTAGCAGTGATGATGAGGATAATTAATGAGAGAATTAATGAGAGAATTAATGAGAGAATTAATGCTCTCTGTGCTGAGAGACACGTTTCACTGATATCACATCATTCTGGCCCAATTGCTTGGGATGTTGGATTTTAATCCACATGCTGTTTGCTCTTGCAACCCTTTCCTTCAACTTCCACCTTTTTTAGCTTTTTATAAACATACAGAACTCTGTGTAATGGTCACCCATCCTGATGGAGACATTTGTTACAACTTAATTAAAGCAATGAATTAGCAATATCCCAGGAGGGCTCCATTGCTCTTTTTGTGTAACATCCATGTGTATTCAGCTCAGTTGGGATAATCCCCACAGAGAGTTATCCAGAAGATTTTCCAGGTGACCACAAGCTAGTCTGCTGTTCACAGATGCTTCCAGGCCTTGCTCTTCAGGGGATGTGCCTGCCTTTGATGAACATTTTTTCAGATACAGATTTACTGTGGAAGTCTCATCTCCTTAAGACTTTAGTCTTTAAAAGAAGCACCCATTTAACTGTCCAGGATTGAATACTAGTAAGTACCAGCACCTTCTTATAATGAATCAGCATTCGAGAGCCAAGCAAGAGCAGCAGCACCCAGCAGAATGAATCAGAACATCAGCACTGAGAATCAGTGTTGATTCATAACAAAAAATAAAACAAAATGAAGAAGTCTAAGGGGAAAGAAATCTCTCCTGTCTCCTGTTCACTGCCTGTTCTCTCCCAGCCATGTTCTGCAGCTTTCCCTGGCAGGGCTGACCAGCCACTCCTCTCTCACATGCAGCCCTCAGAGCCTCTGCCAGAGGCAAGGTCAGGAAGGGCAAGCTCTGCCTCTGGAATGGCTGATCAGCCTATGGATCACAGCAGCTTTTGGGTGGCCACATGAAGGGGAAGGGTTCTGTGGGAGGTCAAGCTGGTTAAAAAATGGCACTTTCTTTCACAAACCCAAGCTAAGTTTAAAGGACAAAAGAGGGAAAAAAGGGAAAAAAACCCCAAAAAAACCAGCGATATCTCCTTTCCAAATGGGTCATTATTGACACTCCCTGACTCTGGGATCCTCCACTCCTGACTTGCACTTGTCTCTTGATGACATGCTGAGTTGGAACAAATAGCCAGCAACAGCAATACAGCACACAAACAGCACACATGCAATACAAGATGTGTTGCAACATGGAGACAAACCCAGAGCACAGCAGATTATATTTAACATCACTAAAACCGATTTTTTTGTTCCTTCACTGCAGAGTCAGCACAGGATCAGAATGTTCATGACACCAGAATAGCCTCAGAACCCCTCACAACCATCACCTCACCTGATGGCAGCTGCTACATCTGCTCTGACTCTGTCAGGCCTCTGCAAGCTCCCTTCTCCTTCTTCACATGAGGTTAGACATGAACTTGGGGCCCTCTTACATTACCAGTAATAACCCCATCACAGGACATTCTACCCTTCTACACTTTCTCCTAGCGTGAAGTTTTGCCCTAGTAACCTTTCTAAGACCTGTTCTGGAAACAAAACTTGACATATGTGACCTTTAAACAGTTCATTCCATTTAAAATAAATACCATCTAGAAAATCTGCCTTGATGAGGGGTCCTTTTGTATAACAGTAGCCAACTGTTCAGCTGTTATTGGCTGTCTACCTAGCAATGTGTTGACATACCACAAAATTTCCAGTAATTTCAGCTCAAGTACATCTGACCATATTCCTCATCCTCCATTTCCATTCAGTTTAACAAGCCTGGAGCAACCAGGCACACATCACAAATAACAAACTGCTTGAAGACTGTGCTGGAAACCCCAGTAACATCTCTCTTTGGAAGATAATTCTGAGTGGTTAACCCACATCACTAAACCAGCAAGTTCACCAACAAAAATTGCAGATTTTCCCTACAGTCATTTATCTTCACCAGCTTCCCTGCCCCAGTTGGACACAGCTGGAGGATCAGTTTAGCTGTGAGAAGGGAAAGATGAGGTTAGTATTTTCACAGTATCTCCTCACCTTCAGGGCTTTCACAGCCTGCGATCCAGAGTAATCAAATTCCCCTGCCTGACCAATCGACAGACCCCCAGATCCCAGAATGAGAACTTTGGAGACCTGCAGGTGTCAAATGGCATGAAAACAATCAGTCCTGGTGTAGTGGATGTGGAAATGATCAGAGACTGGGCAGCACTGAACAGTCTTAAATCACAGAATATAAATTTGCAAAAGAGAAATCACTTTCAAAACCACCTCAATTTTACTTCTTAAAGCATTTCTACTGGAATTCTCCCATATATCTCCATTTAGAGAAACATGTGACGTGTTTAGGGCATACAATAAACATGTTAATTGTATCATGTGCTTATAGACAACCATGCCTCACTTTGGCTGCCCACAAAATCCAGCAAAACTGTATGAAATTCAGCTCACGTTAGGAATTTCAGACTTATTTGCTAAGCAACCGAGCACCAACGTTATGCTGCTGGCACAAAACCTCACAGCCAGATTATCCCAGGGCACCTCATTATACTGCTATGAGAGCACCTTCCTCAGGAGAACTGCAAAGAAAATACATGAAACATCAGAACTTAAAAACTCTTTCAAAGAAAATAGAGTTAATAACACAAGAGAGGCCAGATGACTGTGAGATAAGCAGCTGTCAGGACTTTTATAAGAGAAGCCTCCTTTGACTTCCATGTGCTATTTTGTGCCATGGGTTCAGTAGGAATTAACTAGCTCCCAGCTTCACTGACAGGCATGAAAATATCTGTACACTGACCTCCACTCTAGAAGCTGTCACTCCAGCCTTGGGAAGAACTGAGGGAATGGTGGTGCCTTTTCCTCTCTTAACCAGGGAAATAAACGAATCAAATAGGAACTAGGAAAAATAAACACATGTATTTACTGTCAAAGTTGAACTAAATATATACCAAGCAAAGAAGGAAAAACCAGGCCATTTGTGAACTCATGCAATCAGCTCTGCTCTGCTGCCTTCAGCAGGCAGATTTACACCATCTCAGAAGAGATCATTATTTGAAATTTATATAACAACTTTGACATATCTGACAAAGCTGCATTCAAGAAAGTGAGGTCATAATCAGGAAGAAAACACACATCAATCATGTCTGTGTGCTCTGTTTCTATGTGGCTGCCAGTGCAACGAGTGAACGTGCATCAAAAGCTAAAACACATAAGAGCATACCCTGAACTAGCTCAGGGAAGCATCTGGAATGGTGCCTGCTGCAGAGCAGGGTTCTGAGCAGGGACAGTTAAACATCAGTTGTGTGAAATCAGCACTGTCCTTCCAGAGGAGGTCCCAGGGCAGCTGTCAAAAAAGTGCTCTTCAATTGTGCAGGGCAGGCAGGCAGCAGGACCCTCACTGGAATCAGGCAGCTACAGGCAGAGGGACAGGCTTCCCACCCATCCAACACCTGCTAGGCTTCTGCCACACAGCCCCTGAGACTGGCTGACTGCTGGGAATTACCTGGGGAAGGAGTATGGGTGGGTCCTGCAAGCCTTGCAGGATAGGCACTATGCTACCAAAACATCCCAGCAGTGAGAGTGCACAGACTTGGAAAAGACACACAGCTGAGATTTTTGAGTTCTCTAAGATCCACTAGTCAATCAGATTGCTATGAAAGTTCCCAATACCAAGAGATTTACTAGCAGATTTAATCAACATCATCAAATTAAGATTTAAATAAGCATTTCTAGGTATTCTTCCATCTTTGTCTCCCAGGAAATGCTAAATACTTTATTTATGTTCAGACATGCTTCCTCTGCCTTCCACATCCCCTGATGCTGCTTAGTCATGTTCTGTGACTTCACAACCAGTTGTTACAGAATTTTTGTGAAGTCACAGATGGGGGATTAAAATTTCATTTCACTTAGGAGAACCAGAGTGAGGAAGTATGAATCCATTTACATAACTCTATAGTAATTATAAAATTTGAAAGTGGAACTAAAGTGTATTAGAAAGTTAATGATTTTATTACAAGGCATCTGGCTACTATTTTTTGCTGTTAAGATAAAATCCTATTCTTTTTGGCAGTTTCTTTTGCAACAGATTTGAGCCTGATCCTGTGAAGGCTTAAGCATTTTAGTAACTTCCAACACAGAGATAATCCCACCAGGACTCAATACATACACATCACATGAATGGAATCACTGATCCAAAGCACTAAGAAGTCAATAGACCTTTTGCTGCTGATTGTAATTAGCTCCAGATCAAGCTAAGCAGACACAAGCCCATGCATGACTGGGCCCTTTGCTAGGATCCTGGCAGTTCCAGACCCAAGATTTAGGACTATCACCAACTGGAACACCAGCAGACACACATCTGCACTCACAGGGCCATCTGAAAGCAAGCCCAAATCAGCCCTCATCCATTACCTCTGTGTCCCTCGGCCCGGGATTTGCATCTGGATAGAACTGCACGGTGAAAATCGATCTCCTCTCATGCATAATTCCCTGCAGGAACGAAAGCGACTCTCTCAGACATCTCCTGACAAGCAAGTGAACAGAAAACCACACCTTATCCCTGCAAACACTGAAGGCCAAAGGACTGGTGTGTTTCTAAGGGTTGTCAAATTGACATCCATTTCATTGCCAGTCTCTGTTAACCCTCCAGGGCCTGTGCAGCCCTCAGCTGTCCATGGGCTGGGGGACACAGTGGAGACATGGCTTTCACTGCAACACCAAACACTGATAAGCTGCAAGCAGCTGACAAAGCAGGTACACTGGGCAGAGAAGAAAAACACACCTGGCAAGAAAAGATCACCCAGGACAAAGCTGTTATGGAATGAATGGTTTAACCATCCCAAGCTGATTGGTTCTGTCATAGAAAAAAATGGATTTTCATCACACTCTTGATTTCCATAACTCACTGTAAATGCTGACACAGGGCCTTGATCTCTGCCCTGGGTTGGGCAGAGTGATGAAGGGGACAAAAAACAGCTATGAAGGACCGAAACTGAGTTTAAAGACAGAGTCTGTAGTTTCAGTTGGAGCCAGGAAAAAATGATTCCTCATTTGAGTGGCCTGATAGCACCAAGAAGCATGATCCACTGGGAGACTACCCTGTAGGTGTCATTGCTCATGGTCCCCAACTCCAGACGGGGGTAGAGAAGTTCCCCAAGAGGAAATTCAGGGAAAAATAGTCCTGATACAACCTGCTTCCCTTAGGAATGGACAAAGGAGCCCATGCAGTCTCATGCAGAGCCACAGTGCCATCCAGAGCTGCAGAGTGGGATGTCAGGATAGGACAGGGATGAGAGATGAGCTACTGACCACAACTGATCCATTATGGTATGAGTTTCTGCTCTCAGAGTAAAGAATTCCATCAGTCTGACACATTTTCCCTGAGTGCTCATGTTCCTTGTAGTTACATACAAATATCTTTAAAAAATACCCACTCCATGCCTTGTCAGTGTTTGGAAACATGTGCTGGCTCTGTCCAGCTGTGATAGGTCAGGTCAGCCACAAGAAATTAAATTAACAATACAAGAAAATTAACAAGATTTCACTAACTTGCACAACATTGGACACCATGGAAAAGATTTGATGTGGACAATTACAAGCCTGGGATCTCAAACACGGATATCACTTGACACTGGGCTTCTATCTTAGATTGTGTAAGCTATTCTCTAGGGGCAGTCCCTCTTCTTCATGACTTTAGTTATTGGAATTATATTTACATGAACAGACCATATTAGATGGCAATGATATCCCTTTTCTGTGCTGGGCAACACAGAACCAACACAACAAACTGGTGACACAGCCTTGCACTGCTGTGGCACAAACCCTAAGACAGTGGTAGCTAAGTGAGCAACACCAGCAGTAGGGAAATCATGGAAATTAGTGAGGCTTCTGTTCAGGGAAATGATAAAGTCACTGTTGCAATCCAGAGCAGTGGGGCTGGTACAGTGGGGTATCCATCCTACCCTGGCCGTAAAGCAGGGCTCCAAGTAAAGTAGATGGTCAAATCAACAAATTTAGCCTTGATAATGTGAGAGCAAAGTTGGAGCAGGTGAAATAAAGCCAGACATCTTTCCCCTGTGGAAGCTTCTCTGTGCAGATGCCTGGAATAAAGCAGGAGCTCACCTCATTGGTTTGGTCGTTGGCATTGACAAAGAGAGGCTTCCAGCCAGGAGGGAGGGTGGAGCTGTCGATGGCATAGCCGTGGTTCTGAGCAGTGATGACAGCCTGCCCATTCACTGCATTCAGGACAGGCTGGTTCTGGCCTCTGGAAGAAAAAGGGATCAGAGGACAGAAGTGCCAAATGAGTTCAAGTGCCACAGTCAGGAGGAGCTGGTAACTGTGGGGCTATACATAACAGTCCAATAGTAGCAGTAAAATACTAGCAGCTGATCTCAAAATGATAAATCCTAGGAGAGACTTTGCTATTCTTCAGCTTGATAGGGATCAATTACATCAAATACTTTCAAAACACACCCAAAAAAAGTAGAGCATGACATGGCAGTTTAAGTGAAAGGCAAGGAGAACGGCTGGGATGAAGGAGTAATGTTACTGAGATGCCAGCTGCTGCTGAGGCAGTTCAGCAGCAGAGCACTGCTGTTCCATAGCCCTTTCCAGTGCTGAGCTGCTCTGCCTGGGAAGAAGAGCTGCCACACCTGTTGGCCATCTGCATCTTGTAGGAAGTAGCTCCAGCTGCTATTCCAGTGATTAGATGCCCCATGCTAATTCCAAACAGGGGCTCTGGGCGATTGCTCTCCAGGACCTAAAATGAGAAGATTTTCAGCAGATGTTGGAGTGTCCTTGTCCAGCAATTCCAGCACAAACCATGCTAGTTCCTTCACAGACTTGCAGAACAGCTGAATGCCAGAGTGGCAACAGCCTATGAAGGAAAGTTTCCTCCTTTCCTCTGGTTCAGAGGGACGTGTCAGAGCACAGGTGTCAGACAACTAGGAGGGAATAAGCAATGACACTGCATTACAGCCATTTAGTGTGTGACATTATTCCAAGAGGGAGCTCTGAAATCAGTGCTGTTCTTTCCTAAGGTCACAGAGGACCTGAAAGAGCACAAGGTACTTCAAGGCACTGGTATGGTAATTGTGCTCATCATGTTTGCCATGTATTGCTCACTAAGGTCTATAAAGCCTTGTTGTAACTATTGGGCTAGAGACAAATCCCACCAGACCAACATGAGGAATATTCCGGGTGAAATGTCTGAACATTTGGCCCACAACAGGTTAGTACAACCAACTGTTACTTCAAGCTTTTGAAAAAAAGGCCAATTAACAAGTATAATCAGCCTATAGGCATTCCACTGTACCTTTCTGACATTCTGAATCACCTCCTGAGCCTTCATGGGATCCCCTGGACCTCCAGAAATTATGAGTCCATCATAATCCATGCCACTGAAATCATGGTCCCATGGAACCAAGTGCACTTCTGCACCTCGCTAAAAAAGAACAACAAAAAAAAACCAAACCAAACCAAAACAAAACAACAAATAAGGGAATAAGAAACGAAGGGAGGAGAGAAACAAATGAATTTTTGTAAGGAGGTTCTTCCTATGCTCTCACATCCTGGAGCCTGAGTTTGTATTTCAGTCATCAGTTATCTCCTTTGGCCAAGATTCAGCTTCTCTCTACCATCTGACCACATTACTTTTACAAAACTGGCAGACTTGGCCTCTTTAAGCCACCTCAGTGTTTGTCAAGTTACTCAGAAATTCCCTGATGAGATCAAAACTTACTAAAGGAAAGCAAAATAAGTGTGTATGCACACATGCAACAGATGTTCACTTTTACACAGTGCATTCATCCTAACTGCTAAATTAGGGCTTCACAGCCTTGTTCTGTGACATGCCAGAAGTAGTCCTACACATCAAAACTGAGACAAACGTCCACCTTAATTTGAAAACTGATTCAGGGAAATCCTGTGCATCCAGAGAATATGAGGACATTCCCTTCTGTCCTCCTGTTGTGGCTTAAGAAGCAAGAACTGCTAGATCACTGTGCTAAAAACAGGAAAAGATTTTCACAGAATTCTAGAATCAAAGACTCGAGATACATGAGCCTCAGGAGGTCATCAGGTCCAAACCCTGCACAAAGCAGGGGTGATTTCCACTTTAAGGCAGGTTGCTGAGGGCCTGGGGAAGCTGTGTTTTTCATATCTTCAGTGATGAACAGTCTGCAAGTACTTTGGGCCTTTTCCAACCATTCACCACCTTCATCGCATTTCCCCCCCCCCGCCATTTATTTATTTTTGACAATGTTGGGTTGACCTTCCTTCATTGTTCTTTAGAGAAGTGCCTCATTTTTTGAAAATTCATCTTTTGGGGTTCTTCCCATGGCTGAGAGGCTGCTGCACAGATCCTCTTCCTTATCCCCTCAATACGCTGTACCAAGTGCAGGAAACACCTCCCAGTGCATAAAAATCATCCTAAAAATTGTGCCTCACTTCAGGAGGGCAACTAACTTTAGAATGGATGTGTCCAGAAGGAAGGAAGGCTCGTGAGTACAGGTAAGGCTCTTGCCAAAGCAAAACAAGTGACAAGGGACATCAAGCACTGACCTACCTTTACTAGCAGACGGATAATGTTGTGCTTCAACCCACAGTCAACAGCTACAACTTTAATTGGATTCCCTCTGCCATAAATCTTGACTTCCTATAAAAAGACAGACCATATTGTAAATGACAGATCATGCCCTGTCCCCAAAACACAGAGAAGATGGGCAGCAGAATAACTTTTCACCAATGTGCAGCAACTGGTACTTAACAATCAATTTATGGGGAAATCTCCAGGAATACTGCAGACATTAGTGCTTCCTTCTTCTTTCTGTGAAAGTAGGAGTTATAATGCTCTTTGATATACTGTTGATTACAGCAGTAATGCAATTCCTAAGCAATCACTCGTTTCCATAGCTAATGACAAGCTTTTTTCCTGTGTGTCACCTCATTAGCAGTGAAGCAAAAAGCCAATTCTCACAGATTATTGCAGCCCAAGAGAAATGGGCCAGATACCCAGCGAGAGATTTTCAGCTGAAGTGCAGTCATCCTACTGATGCCAGTGGAGCAAGGCTGCTTCACACCAGCTACAGATCCATCACATGGAACACCACCCCCACCCTCCAGTCCCAGTCAGAGCAAGGCACAGCACAGCTGGGGATAGCCTGTGAGTGACCTTCTGTGCATCACGGCAGTGCAGCCAGGCCAGGCCTGTCACTGGGCATGGCCTGTGCTCATAGGGACCTGGCAGTTTTAGCTCACAACTTCTCCCCTTCCACCTGCTGTTCCTTAACCCATTCCACAAAGTAAATTGTCACTAGTCTCAAATCTGGACCATCATGCTTTGTGCACCCAGTTATCTACTGGTCACAGCCAGAATGGAAGAGAGTGAAGCCAAATCACTGTTATGTTATATGGCCTTGATACTGTGCCATTGCAGACTCACTGTCAGACAGCTCTAGCACTGATGTAAGGTTATTTATGGACAGCTTCTTTCTGAAGCTTGCTGAATTATTTTACTTGCTACATGACTGCAGGTAGCAGTTATTGATGTTATTCATCAATAAGCACATAAGGCTGCCTTCTTCCTCCTAAAAACAAACTCTGTGTGTACCTTCAGTCACCCTCAGCTTCTGAAAGCTGATATTGACAAATGGACTTTGCCCAAAGTGGCTTTTCTCTTGGGCATCACAAAAAAAACAAGGTGGTTTTTGGTGGGGTTTTTTGGGGTTTTGGTTTTTGTTTTTTTGGTGGGTTGGGTTTTTTTGGTTGGTTTTTTGGTTTGGTTTTTTGTTGTTGTTGTTGTTTTGGTCTGTTTATATTTTTGGTTTTTGACTTCTTTTTTTCCCTTTTTAGACTAAGTAACTCCCTTTTAATCAGCTTCCATGGTGTCCGTATTTCACATCTGGTCCTCCTTATGACAAGATGCTAAAATCCACATCCAATATGGCTGGCGTGGGGTGACAAACTGAATCATTTAAAAGGAGAAATATGACCAGCCAGAAGAAAAGACATCCCCTCTGCAGATGATTCAAGATGAAGTTTGTTAGCAGAATATTGCTATATTCTGTAATATTGCTATATTCTGTGTGTTACCCTAACACAGTCCTTGTTTGAACTTTTATCTTTGCAGAGACTGAAATGCAGAGGTTTCTAGAATGCAAGAGTGTGTCCTGTGTGAGGGCAGCTCTGATCATCATCATCAGGAGAGACTTCCTGCCATGTCAAGAGCAAGGGTGCAAGAGATGGAGTGCAAGGAGCACCTTTGTTCACTACAAGGCTTCAAGCTGCCACACATGAATCACCAAAGGTCCCTACTCCATCTCTGAGGATGTGACTCAGCCTGAGCCAGCAGTGTTACCACTGCTGCTGTGACTCCTGGTGTGTAAAACAGAAAGGAGATTTTTGTATGGGAACATACCTTGTAGTTCACATTACATAATCAGATGGCAGAGTATCCTACAGTCCTTTCTCAGAATGAGTGAAATCCTACTGAACCTGGGTCTTGTTAAAACGTTTCAGGCTTCCGATAAGAAGCTGTGCCTGACAACAGACGATGGTATCTTCACAGTTACTGATATACAAGTGGATTCAGCTTCCAACAGTCCACAGTGGAACTGTATCACGGCACAGGAATTTTATGGGTCTTCTACCTGCTGTCCTTCAGGCTTCTGGGTGGTGGGTTTCAAAAATCTCAAGAACATTAAGGTGTCAGTTCTCACAGGAACTAGCTTAGTGTCCTGTGTCAGAAACCCCTAAGAAAAACTCACCGTCCTTTTCAAAAGGGGCTTTTGAAGACCCCTGAATTTCTCACAACATCCATACTTAAAAAAATAATAAAATATTATGAAGCAAAGACCTCTTTCAAAGGTTCTCCTTGGTTGTTCTCATGACCAGAGGGAACTGTGGGGCAACACTAAATCAAGGTACTTTAACTAACCTTACTTTCAAAACTCTTCCCAGTCAAATTAATTAGCTATGATTTGTTACAACATTTTCTTCAGCAGCAAGACTGATTTTAGATGTTGCTGTCTCCACAACCCACTTGTCACACTCTGTCCTGCAGAGACCTGATCTGTCCCCTGCCTCTGGCCAAGAGTGTGTTTAGACAGAAACCAGAGCTAGATCAGAGAACTGTTAAAATACATTCCTTGCAAAGCCAGAGGATTTCCCTCACCTGTTCACGGCACAGCCCATAAAAAACTGTCCCAGTCTGAAAGGATTATGTGGGAAGACTGCAAACCAGTGGTCAGGGAGAGTAAAAGCTCGTGCTGGTACTAGTGCTGAGAACAAAAACAGTATGTGGGCCTGCATGTATGGAGAGATGTGGACTGGTTAAATATCTCTCATCTGCTCTGCAACACTGCCAATCACACACACCAAAAAAAAACTCCAACAAGAGCAATTGCAGGATACTGGCAGTTTTCCACATTCCCTGCCCTGGACAGGCAATGTTAGCAAGCACAGTCTGTATCACTAGCATTTAATCAAGGTGGCAGGGGGTGGGTAGGATATAATAAGAAAATCAATCACTCCTAGTGTACAATAGATAAGCAGATTCCTGATATATTGTATGCTGATTTACATTAAAATCACCATTGGGCAATAGATAGATTATCATGTCCAGTAATTACCAACATTAAACAGCTTAACTCATTTACAGCTTTATATGTGATGTTGTTTTTTCAGCCTATAAAATGAAGTTACAAACATAACGAGGCCACCAAAGTGCTGTTAATCTTACTGTATCTCCCTTTAAGAAGCTATTTTCAGCTTCTTTACAGTAATTCTGTCTTAGCAATTGCAGAGTTTAGCATCAGCAATCTTATCTGAGATACTGACTCAAAATGGCTCCACCTGCACCTCACAATCCTGGATCACAACCTCAGTAAGCAATTGCCATCCCTCTGTGTAGCAGCAAGGCCCTGACTGAAAACACAGTGGAGGTGTTGGCATGAGTTGGGGAGATCCCCCAAGGTGAGATTTGCGAGGCTGCCTTGTATTGCAGTGGTATCCCAGGAAACCAGTTACTACTGTAAATCCATGCCTGGATGGAGAGTGCTTCAAACTCCCACCTGCTTGCTGACCAGTCTGTTCAGGACTGCTTTTCACACATGCCATGAACACAGTAGCTTGTATGCAGAACAGTACACAAGCAACTATTTGCAGAGCTCTTCCAGAGACTCACTGATCCTGAAGGAACTGCAAACACTGTAGCAAGCACGGAATTTGCAAAAGGGACTCATAACTCAGTTCTCACTTCAGTCAATGGGATTAAGCATCCAGGGCACTCTTTATCCCTCCATTTAAATCCCCAAAGAGGCCACAATTTAAGAAACTCCCTCTTGAATTACCACAGGAATAGTTAGTATTTTTAGTATGGGCATGGTTTCCTACATCCTCATGATTTTGAACGTTCTTCTCAGCTGTAGCTGAACACAGTTTGCATGCCCAGCTAACAGAGTAAAAACTTCACTCCTGGTCTGTTCAGATCTATGGGAAAAGCAGGTAATTCCAGTAATATTAGATGCAGGGAATTCTTAATTTGGTCTGGTTTTGATATCTAGAAATCTCTTCTGGAATCACCCCAACAAAATTATGCCTGTACACAGATTATCAAATGGCATTGTGTTGTTCCCTAAAAATTGTCAAGGAAAGCAACCACTCTTCCTATGAATTCTTTTTATGTTTGAAAATATCCACCATATACCAGGTCTAACTGTATTCCCAATACTTCTCTGTCTTTGTAACACACAATCCTCTGATCAGAGTATGGCTCAGACCATATTCAGCTCAACACAAACCATTTTTTATCTCCAACACTGCACCTAAGGAGCCACATGGATATTGAGAAAACAGTTCATCAAAGGTCTAGAAAGGTGTATGGTTTAGAAAAATTCTCCAAATTGTTTGTTTAGAAAAACAATCTGGTTGATCCCCAGAGCAAATGGGGAGCAGTTACTACCTGGAGTGTACAGCTCTGACACTACAGAAGAACTTCTCACCTTTGTTGAAACTTCTGCAATTAAGTTTTGCTTATTTGGGTCTGCAAACTCCACAGGTTGACCTTCAAATTCAATCTTCCCAAGTACTGTGCCCTGTGGAAATACACCAGAAAAAACAAAGCATGAGCAAAGGAGAAGCTGTGAACACTGGGACGAGGTGTTGACAGGCCCAGCAACTGGAACAGCTGTTTCAAGATGATTTTTGGCCATTTATAACCATTTTTAGCATTTTCAGAAGTTGATGAGCCTTCCTTGGTATCAAAAATCTTTTAAAACCCCTTCATTCAGGGGAGAGACATTATCAACAGTAATATTTGTAAACAGGCAGTCTGGCAAGCTGTGTTGTGACATGAAATTGAGTTGTCTTCCAAGAAGATGAGAATTCAGATCCCCACATAACTGCCGTGTAGATCTGGGAGTAATCCACAAAGCAGTTTGAAGCGGTTTTTGTTTTGGAAACCCACTGTGAGGCTTTCAGCTGCCTCCTGTTGATAGCTATAAGGCAGCAGAACTGGTGTAAGGCTAAGCTATGTAGGAGGCAGGTCAGCCCAGCTGTTTTCTGAATAAACTGTTAAAAATAAAAATCACCTCTAGCAAGCCCCACTCTATATTGCTGCTACCACCCGGCAGGAGCTGGGATACTCTTGTTCTGCCAGCAGCATATCCTTCTTCTCACTGAAGTTCTCAGTGGGAAAAAAAATCCCTGCTTTGGCTTTGCCCCACTCCTGGAGTAAGTGAGATTAATCTAGGGTTAACCTCTTCTCAGCATGGGTACAGGGTGTACATTACAGAATTTTTCAAAGATGGAAGGGGAAAGTAAAACAGAGGAAGCCAATGTTTTGTGGTAAATTTATCACATCCCACTATCATGATCAAACATGTTAAACTCAGCTTGCTCTGTGGATATTACACTGGGATTTCTCCTTGGGTTTAGTGATTCTCCTTTGAGATACTTCCCTGGCTTCCCTATCCTTGCCACACCTTTAGGGCAAGCAACAGCCAATATCTTGCACTGTCACACACACTAATAAGGGCAAGTTTTAAGCACAGAGTTTTGCTCCTAACAGAGGCTGACATCCTATGTCTTCTTGAGTAGCAACTTACACTGAAAGCTGCTCCAAGCTGCTTCACCTGATGCAGAAGATCATCATCATCATCTTCAACAAATCCTGTTCTTGGAAACGAGGGTGCTGAGTTGTGCTTGACACCCATGGTGCTGAGTGCCACCATGCCGTGAATTCCATAAATGCTGATGACAAAGCTCTCAAAGCCCTTACTCTCAGCCAAACGGTGCCCTGCATTTACTTTTAGTCCAATTTAACAACTCATTGCTTATTTCTGCATTTATCATAAGGAAGCCCTGCTCTCACTTCCCAGTTTTTATAGACAGGGAGTGAAATACTAAGTAGCTTTTTTCAACCTGAGAAAACTGGGTGAAGAGGTGACATGCACTTTTTTAAAAACCATACACCAATACCACTCAAAGTCATGGTATAATGGGACTCACTACCATACTCTGCTAAGTTACAGGACAAACACTGAAAGTATTAACTTTGGATAAAAGTAACAGTGATCTATAATGTCTTAAAAAAGCAGGAAACATATTGCCATTTTGTATTGCATTAAATTGTACGTGTATGCTATCTGTAAGAGCAGGACAATGCCAAATCTTCCTACAAGAATTCATTTCTACAAATATTCCTCTATTCAAGCTGGGCCATTCCTGTTTTGTTCTGTGGAATGAAAGGGGGCATGGGGTTGGGCTGCAGACAGTAAATTGATCACCTAAAGAAAAGAGCAGCTTCAAATAATCCATTAGAAAAGAAGAGCCTCCAAGGCAAATTTACCTTCAGACTGGCTTTGATCACTCTTTCAGCCAGTGTGAAGTGTACCTTCACACTAACCTTCAATTCCATTACATAATCCTACCCATGACCTTCAATTGTCAGCTCTTGGAAAACAGAGAAAAGTAATGACTATTGAAAATAATAGCAGGCTTCAGCCAAATAAAACCAGGTTAGAAATCCATCTTAGATGACTGTAGGCATTCCTTTGTCTCAGAAGAGCAGGATAATTTCCACTGACCAAAGGTGCCACTGTCTGTGAACTAATATCCACAGTACCTGACAGAGTTGTTGCTCTCTTTGACTGTTTCTGAGTTAAGATGTGCTTGATACTACCACCTGTTGTGTCTGACACTACCTGAGGCCTTCCATTTACATCACCTTGTGCTGGCTCACTTATGTAGGACAGGAAACCCAGAGCAGAGCCAGGGAGAAGGGGGTCCTTGGGATCAGAGCATTGCCCAGCAGTACAGAGCCTTTGGAAGAGCATATGGATCTGAGCAGCATCTGAAGTCAAGGCAGCCCAGCAGTACCATTGCTACTCCAGGTTTGCTGAACCTGGAAAGGGAGCAGCATTAGCAAGGTTAATGCAGCTGGATCAAGGGAAGCAGATCATACCTTGTCACGAATTAATTTGGACAGCATTCTGGTATCAATCCCATACAGTGCAGGCACCTGAAGAAAACCCAAGGACAAGTTAGAGAACAAGCAGCTAAACAGGAAAGAAGACAGCAACCAGATCACTTTTATGAGAAGAACATGTCACAGAATCATAGAATGGTTTGGTTTGGCAGACACCTTAAAGCTCATCTCATTACAACCCCATGCCATGAACAGGGACACCTTCCACTAGACCAGGCTGCTCACAGCTCCATCTAGCCTGACCTTGTGTCAGGAGCTCAGGCTCTCAGCAGCAGCCGTACCAAGGCTGCCTCACTGCAGTTCTTCAGTTCTCCTTATTCCCACTCATAAATAGCTGAGTTGTTCAAATCTAGTTTCTGCTCTAAAAAGCACGAAATAAAGAGCTATCTTTCCATCCAGGTCAGTTCTTATTCTGTAGTTACCTCTAGATTGCTCACCTGTTCTTCTTGCAACCACTCTCCCAGGCTCCTAGTAGCCTGCCAGTGGCTGTACTCATTGCTGTAATCCAACACCAGCAAACCTGAAACCTGCAGAGAGAAGAAACACCATTTTGCACTGTAGGATCACTTTGTACTTATCCAGTACCTTCAATTTTCACTATTCATTCACCATAAACCATATCATGGACAGACTTCAGGCTATCTCATGACTGTACCTGGGCATTTTGACCAGGAAATCCACAGAAGAATGTGGCTTGGTAATCAAAGCTGCAAATTGCACTGAGCTGACAAAACACTTCTTGCCAAAAGAAAGAAAATGGAAATTTAAGACAAGACAAGATGTTTTATTTTAATTTTTATTGTATAAGAAAACTTTTCACTTTTAAGTAACATTTCATTTCCAAAGTCAGCTCCATTTTTCAATGGAGTTAGTATATAAAGCAGTCACTTCACCTCAGAACAGATACTTCCAGAAGGCACACGGCTTAGAGCAGAAATCAAGATGGAGTATTTTTTGCTACCATTCCTCCAAAGGACAATATCCAGAAGAAGAAAAAGAAAGGTTGAGTATTACTGATTCCTTCTATGAGGGAGCCAGTAAACTCTTACACACTCAGGCTACTGGGCACAACCTTTTGATCAGCACTGCTTCTCCCACTATTACCTTGATCCCATCAGACTCCAGAAATTTCCTGAGGCCCATTTCATCCAAAGCAGCCGTGTCAGGCACTCCACCATTCCCAACTATGGGGTTAGCCAGGGTAAGAATTTGTCCTTTGTAGCTGGGATCTGTCAAGGCTTCGGTGTATCTGGGTGAAGAAACAGTAGAAGAAAAGTACATGGGTCTGGAGTCAAAAAGAAAACAGAAGACCCAGTAAAAACAAGACATGTCTGAATTCCCATATGACAAAAAGACAGTAATGGTATTTGTGTGAAGATATTCTCAGAACAAAAGCAAACACATCTGTGAATATGCCCTGACTTTGCCATCTGTGGTTAAACATTTGACATGGAGAACAAGAAAAGACTTTGGCTTCTCATGTTTCATTTAAGAAAAGCACAGAAGCTATCAACAAACTCAGAGTCCTTTGATTTAACATGAGAAACAAGTATAGAGAGGGTAGGGAGATCTCAGCCCTGCACAGTGTATCACTGGACCCTCTGATAACAGCTTGGCCTGGCCTCTCCCTGGGCACACCCTGGGCAGTGTTTTGCCCTTGCTGAGCCCTGCCCTCCACGTGCTGAAAGTTTTCCCCTCTCAGTGGCATCAGAAGGCTCCAAAGGAAAAGCCAGCAGACAGCAGAGCTGTTTGCCCAGGCTTTGTCCCTTCCTCACACTGGAGCTTCCATGTCTTGGGATGCTCAGGGCTGTAACTGCTCTTTTTGTGGGGGAGGACAGAGAAGTCCTTGGGATTCCTCATGACTACTCTGGGTCCTTCTCTCCTACCTGCTCTGTCAACAAACCCTGCCACGGTCCCACTTCTGTAGTTTCTCCCTGAAGAGGCCTGACCTCTCTTCCAGGCAATCTCCATGTTCCCACCCACAGAACACCATTCATTTCACCTGACAAGACCCCTAAGTGCTTGGAAGCTGGTTTATGTACCCTTGAGGAAGGCAAGTTGAAGACGATGTTTTGGGATTCAGAATTCCACCCCTGGCCACAAGGCCCCAGAGTGTGTCCTATCATGAGCCCAGGCAGAAGCCTGGCAGATTGTTAAGCATCTGCCTGAATGCCCTTCTTAGCAAGGACAGATCTAAAACCATGTTGCACCACTCTTCTGCAGTGGAGGACAAAACCTGGGATTCCATGAAGTATCATCTCTGGACCTAGTAGATCCAGCCTCACTTTCAACCACATACAGGGGGACAGGGTAAATATGGTCTATATGCTCCTATTCTTCAGCTTCAAATTAACAGACAGTCCTTCACTTCCCCCCTGTTGCAAATATCCATGAAATAATTGCTGTCTTTCTACCCAAAACCAGCTGCAATTTAGCAACAGATTAAGTTACCCCCACAAGTATCGAGCCAAATGCATAAAGACACTTCAGGATGAAGCTGCCCTATACAAAATATAATTTATTACTGTCATTATTGTTTAAACAATACTTAATTGGCAACTCCAGCCATCTACCAGATATCAGCAAGTCACAAGAAACGTTTTTATGGAACACCAGACTTACAGCCAGAAGATTAATTGTCAAACATTGGGAAACTCTTCACAAAAGCAGGACTGGTTGCCGGCAGATACAGACAACGCAGCACACCAGCCAGCTCTGAGAAATGACAGGTCCAATGAACAATGGTCAGGAAATATTTCCAGGTAAGCCTCTCCTGATGTTCTATATTTGCTGCTGCAGGTAACCAACCACACAAAGTGCAGTGTGATCCCAAAATTGCAGTAGGTACCAGGCACACGGCATGTGCGTGCTTGGCATTGTTCTCTCCTTCTGAGCTAATTGGTTATGCCTCCAAAAGACTCCTTGTTACTGACAAAGCTAATGTAATTAACCTCTGCATGTCATTTGTAATCAGCAAACAAGGACAGAGAGCCATGGGGTCTGGGTGGGGTGTGCAGGCAGAGCTCAGCACGGACAGTGCCACAATGCCCTTTAAGCAGGAACAATGTCCTGTGGTGCAGATGGAAACACCAGCTCCCAACATGCTGCAAGGTCTAATCCTTGCTGTGCCTGCCCAGAGGTCTGCCTGACTTCAGTAAACTCCCATGAACCCTTTCTCTCACTAGAATATCATGGGAAACACATACATTTATTGGAGGTAAACACCTTGATGGAGCCATTTCAAACATACGACATTTTATGGGTTGTAACTCCTCTTCTTTCTTAATTGGAAATCTCCTCTTCTTGTTCCTATACCAAACATATGGCTGCAACAGTAGGTTTATTTTTTTCAGCAAATGTTTCGGAAAAGTTCATCCTCATGCTTTTCTATCAAAAATTCAACATTTCACCCCCAAAAGAGTGCTCTCAGCCTTCTATTCCAGAGTAATATGACAACATTTCAGCAAGCTTAAGCTGCTTCAAGCCTGAGAGCTGTATGCACATAAAGTGCTTTGCCTCCCGTTTCTATAACATGAATCAGAACGTGGGAGTCCAGATGAGGAGACACAGTGCAGAGCAGCCTATTAATCACCCCAGGACAGAGCCCATGCTCACCCCACTCAGCACCAAGGAACACCCAATTCACAGAAAGCAGGTCTGAGGCTTTCCAACACCCCTGCACTAACCTCTCGCTCCATATCATGACAAACTGCTGCGTGCCCCAGCAGCCTGGGCACCTCCTTCACCCTGGCACAGCCTCTTCCTGTGTCAGGGAGAAGGGACAGCTGGGTTCCTCTGGATACACAGATCTTGATCTCTGTGATCAGGAGCAGAAGGTACAGCTACAGGGTTCCTTTCAATGGACAGCAACCCCTGGACTAGTAGAAAATCTGCCACTTTTATGTTCTGCAACAGTGCTGCAAAATCTTGTCTTCCATTTCTCTGAACCAATCTGTCATGTTCTGTACAGGGGGCTCTGAAGATACCACCTTACATTTTGAATGTTTTCTCCATGCCCGTATGCTCCCCAGCACAGAAGAGATCTCTGTCACAGCATCCTCTCCAAATTATTAGAAAATGAACAAACACAACTTCTGCTGCCACAGTAACATGTGGAGAGGAAATTAATCCTTCAGGTCCTCCTTGACTTTTGTGATGTGCCAAGATTTATGGCCCATAATCTATCAATGAGAAGAGAACTCAGGTGCCCTCCATCATTCTGATCTATATTAAACAGTGGCTTGTTGGCAGGTATATTAACACAGCCAGTAATTAGTGCTGTCGAAATGCTTAAATAATTGTCTCCTAATGCGAAACTCTGCAAACTGATTCCCCTCTGCAGCAATTTAACATTCTCACCAATGATATCATTTAAAAACTCATCCTGTGAGTACTGAGATCTCCAAAGGAGAGCAGAATTTGGGGAACACAATGCAGGTGAGCAAAGACAGCTATGAATGACTGCAGAAGAAGCTCAAGAATCAACAACTTCAGAGATGTCTTATCTCCCCAAGGATATGTCCCTGTCCTTACCCAAAGTCCCATTCCTTTGGTCAGATTCCCTCTGCTCAAGCAGTCCAACAAAAGCACTGGCAGCATTTGCCAACCTAAGTCAGCCACAGGCTTCAACCACTCAAGAGGACAGACAATCATGCTAGGTTAGGCAAGAATCTGATCCTGCCCTTTAGCTGAAAAGGGCACAGAGTAAAAGCATCATGACCTGTGGTATGAGCCAACAAATGACATAAGGGATGAGCCATAAAGGTGACCAACCTGAGGTGTAAGAATTTTGCACTCAGAAGCCAAGTTCCATTACCAAGAAGGCTGCAGATGCTTCAAATCTCTGTAGTTGATCTGGGCACTGGAGGGAGAACAGACAGCTTCTCTGCTCTGACTCAGCAATTCAGTAGGAAGTGATCAGAACCCTATGTATCTCATTATCATCATTAGATCAGTCTTTAAAGGTGCTTATCACCACAAAGGCTTTGGCACAAGAGATATCTGCCTGAGATATCTCCATTAATTCTCTCTCTCTCTCTCTGAATCTCTGGACTACAATGCAGCCTTACACAGAAAACCACCGGCTTGGATCAGGACCCCACAAGCTTGGAAAAAGCAGCTTTCAGACTTCAACAAGCTTCTAGAGAAGCATTGATGCTTCTGTGTCATTTGCTGCTGCCTTACCCAGAGAGCCCCGTGTTGAATACGACTTCCCCTGCTGTGGAGGATGGATAGCCAAAAGAATAGCCCTTCATCTTCATCCCATCTTCCAGCACCAAGTTTGCTGTCTGCACCTGGAGAAAGGCACATGAAGAGACTCAGACACGGGAGGAAAAGCTTGATGTTTATACAGGTAACACCTAGGATACCTGCCTTTTACACCTAACACGCTAAGGATTCCTGCCCTTCTCCCACTCCCAGCTGCCAAGATACCATCTCTTTTACTAGTCTGATGCTTTTTTTCTTTCTAACACTTAGGAAACAGTGTTATCCTATGAGCTGGTAAACCTCACTGCAAGCAGAGCATGTGCTGCTATTATTATGAGACCAACCTTCCCTATCCCTTAGTTAATTTTTTCCACATATGACATCTTGCAATTTACCAACATCATAACCCTGTAGGGAAGGGATGGCTTACCTCCTCAATGTTTGCTCAAGGCCTTCTGCTGACTTTGCTGGCTCTCATCCAGCTCTGACCTTTGACAGGTGCTTAACTTCTAGTGCAACTGTACAGCAATATTGCTAAAAATAAGTGTGTGTTTAGTTGGACTGGTGTCAGACAGCAAAATTCAAAATACCAGTCTATTCGGCTGTAGGACACTAGACCAGAGGAACTCATGGATCAGCTGGATGCTCGTGGTCTCAGTTACCTCAGGGACAGGAATAAATTGTCCTAGAAGAAGCAGCTATGAAACAAGCAGCCTAGAGGAAACCACACCTCTTCCAGAGAGTGTTTAGCAGAACTGAGTCCCACACAAACTGTGGGATCCCTTACAGGCTTCATCACTATTTTACAGCCAAGGCAGATGGGACAGAGTGAGTTTTACAGAAGTCCTTAAGAGATTAATTGTCACGACTAGGTCTTTGCACATATCAGACTAAATGCACCACCCTCTTTGGCCCCACTTGGAAACTGAACCTTTCTTACCCTGTTCAGGCACTGGATGGGAAACCACCAGAGAACTCACCTTCTAATAAATAAATAAATAATGACTACATGCACAGCAGAAATGACAGAATGAGTTGGGAGATTCCCTCAGACGGCAGGATCACTGCTGACATGTAGAGGAAGAAAAAGAGTAAGCAAAGCTGTAAATAGATTTGCCAATTAATTCCTGGGCTTAAAAGAATTTGGACGATGAACTTTCAGGACCCTGACAAACCTCCACTTCTTGAAGGCAAGCACAGCCATCTCCTGGGCACACGCAGAGTGACCACCAGTGCAAAAATCCCTTTTATTTTGTGGTCTGTGCCACAGGAAATGTGCCAAATGTGTCCACAGGAAGCAGCTCTCACTGTGATTTAGCTTCATATTGGTTTCTTTCACAGAACTATTCCTCTTACTGGAATTTTTAAAAGAAAAATCAAGATCAATTTGCTGCAGAAAGGAGATGGAGAGCTACTTTCCATTAGCCGTGAATCAGGTGAACAGTCACAGCAAGGAGAAATTTCATTCTCAGTATTGAACATTTTGTAACCATCATGACAAACATTCATTTAGAGCCCCTCTGCAGTTACAAATACCACACAGATCAATTACTAATGTACTGCAAAATACACTAAAAATCAAACTGTGCTGCCAAGTAATTGAATTCTGTGCATCTGGGATGCCTTTAGCCTTGCCATTTTTTCCTCATTAATGTCAAACATCCAGTCACTCTCCAAAGATTTAGCCGTAAGTTTTGGAACCTTCCCACACCATTGGACAGTTTAGTCAGCAACACCAAAATCTCCTCCATCCCCAGAATTTTGGTGTCTAAATCCCCTAGGTTTAGACCAAATTAAAATGACAGATTGGTGGGCCCCCTAATCTCCCTGTGGCTCTCACTGCAGAGAACTGCCAGACACTCAAAGCACTGCACAGCACAGAGGTGGTGGGGGTGCCTCACACTGGGCTTTGGACAGGACCTCTGCCCTTCCAGAAGCCAGCTGAAAGCCCAGCCTACTCTGCCCACATGGAACACTGACTGCTGGATGCATTTTCTCCCAGCTTTGGTGTTAAAGGCTGGATCCTTTCCCCCAGCAGGTCACAGATTGGAGTCCACACAAATAGCAACTCCATTTCAAGCATGTCCCACCACTGGGCACATATTGGGGCAGTTGCCTGAATTGTGGTCCTATCTGCCACCAGACCTGGCAGAATCCTTCAGGAAACAAATTCCACAATGGTGGAATGGCCAGCAAATTTAATATTCACCCAAGTGCTGAAGGCCAAACCCCAGAGCAACCACTGTGAGCTTCAGAGCCTCACTTGACAAGGATCTGTATGGCCTTCCTCCCACCACAGCCCACTTCCCTTCCATACCAGACAGCACAGAAATCATTTCTGTTGAACAGAAGCCCTTATTATACTATTAGAGCCCCTACACAGTGTTCAAGTAATGCAGAATAATGTCCCTGAGCAACCATAACCTGCCTGCAAGTTCAGCTATAGCAGGGGATAGATGTTCAAATGTTTCCCTCCCTTCCTTGATTTATTATTCTTAATTAAGTGGTTGGTTCATTGAGCATTCTCAAAGCAATTATTCTTGCTTACATTTCCAGTGGAGGTGTTACCATATCCCTAAGCTGCCAGCCTACCTTGCTTTTTCAGTTTTGTTTTTAAGGTGAAAAGTGATTTACAGACTATAGAGAATGGCTGTTGGCTCAATCAGGGATCAGTTGGGAAAGATACTTTCAAAAAAAGAACAAGCAAGAAATGGACAAGAAGAAATAAAGCTTCCATGAGGTCTTTTTGTCTTCACCCTTCTCAAAAGTATCCCCACATAGCCTCAGATAAATCTCTGTTTAATCTCAACTAAATTGTTTCTGCCACACCCCCCCAATGGAAGATATGCCATGTGCAATCTGATTTCTTCTTCCTACAGATCAGTAGCTTCACCTTTAGCAGAGGGCCCTGTGCTCTAGAGGAGCTGCAGTTCTCTTCAAGAGCTTTGAGGATGAAGATGGCTAACAGAAAGGGTCATGCTGTCGATGTCGTGTTGATAGATTTTGAACATTTTATCAAAGCAGCTTGAAGAGTCAACTAGTTCAGGTCCCACTTCAGCAAGCACTTCACACATCAAGTAAAGAAAGCACTTTAGAAGTTAAAAGAAAAACATACCTAAACCCAGTAAGAAGGTAAGAAATGAGATTAAATTAGTTCCAGTTAGTTGCCTGCTGTAGCAGCCCTTCCCACCAAAAAAGTGGACGATAAAAATCTGCAAAATCTCGAAAGATCTACAGTACAATTTGCTTTTCAAAGTGTGTCGTCTATAAACTCCTTTACTGGAAAGCGAAGGGGTAAATTTTCCCCCTTCTTCCCTCCCAGTCAAGTAAGTCCAGTTCTTCACCTCCAAAGAAATCCCCCACAGTTTATCTTGGCAAGCTGAACCTGAACCCTGAACTGCTGGAGGACTTCAGTACTGCCAAGTACTGAAGCCAGGGTGGGTAGTGTCACACTCTCTCAGCCAGGCAGAGACACAGCTGGCACTCAGATTCGGAGCAGGCCAGTTCATTTCCCTCCAGCAAATAAATGACAAAACATCTCCTTTCTAAGGCAGACCATGATTCCACACAGCACAACAGCCTCTGCCGCATTTCTTGGCTCACATCTGGCTGCCTTCAGAACAGCTGACGTATCAGAAGCAGAGAAGAATCCAAAAGCTCTGAGATTCCTTCTACAATAAAAAGCTGGTGCCAGAACTGAGTTACATTCACTCTCCCAAGACCAAATAGCCGGCAACAAAGGAGTAGTTTTCTCTTTGATAAAAGAAACAAACATAGTCTTACTCTTCTCATGAGTAGTATGCCATCACAGGCTGGAAATCTGTCTGGACATGGCTAACAGTCAAGACTTTCTTTGACAACCCTGTGTATATGTATCTATATTTATCTGATTTTACTCTGGCACATTTGTTTCTGGCTAACATTGAGAGAAGAAGACAGCAAGAAAAAAGAACGAGTCAAGGCGAGTGTCTTGGGATACACCAAAGAAGTGTCACACTTAGGATATTTTCTGGGGAGAAGCACTGGATTAATTCCTTTATCATCCAAGACAAGCCCAAAGAAAGGCAACACAGGTACCATGGTATAAAAGGCACAGTTCCTACAACTTGAACTCTTCTTAAGGTTGTTCACAACAATCCGCAAATTTTTGTCCATCACAAAAGTCAAAGGAGAAGAGTGAACCAAGCCAGATGAGGTACCTATCACAAGTCACTGAGGACCCATGGAAATGAGCACCCCTTCTCCCCCCCACAGTACCAGTTCACTAAGTTACCCTCATCTCTATAGGAATAGGCCCCATTTCACATCCTCTTCACCTCCAAAAAGAGGAGAGGAGCACCTTGTGACTCATCTTTAACTTCCTCACTCATCTCTCTACTCTCCTTGCAGTCACTGTCTCAGTTTCTTTCCACCTGCCTCAAATACATTTGAAGAGTTCTTTCACAGTAATCTGAAATAGTTTCTAAAGCCAGCGCTCTACAAAATTTTCCTCATCTCCCTCTCATTTCTGGCTACATTTTTAGCTCATTCCTGGTGGTTCTCATAGCTCTCCCAAACCTCTCCTTACTGAGCCAGCTATACTGTTACAAGCCACCTATTTATTGCTCGTACTACCTTTAACGTGCCCATTTAACTACATAGGCCTCAGAAGAGCATTAAACAGTAAGAGCTTCAAGCTGCAGTCTCTCTGCCCATTCCTGAATTTTAAACAAGCTTGATTAACCTGAAACCAGTGATGCTAAACATCCCTACTGAGAGCCTTGAGGAGTCTCTGGTCTGCTCTCTGCCCCTCTTTCACTCATGGATGCCCATCTCTTCTTTAGAACTGAAGGATGGGATGTAATAGGGAAATATGGAGCTATGAGTCCCCATATCTAACACTACTCACCTACAGTGGTGTTTCCCCACACAGGGTGAGTTTAACCAGACAGAATACAGACTTGGGAGAAGCATTATTAGGCATTCTTCTAAAACTACCACCTCTCCCTCATGCTGTCTAATACTTAACTTATACATATGTTAGATGTTTTCATTGTATTTTGTTACGTTTCCTAAAATAGCCCAGAAAGAAAAAGCAATTAAAGTCAACTAAATGCTCATTTAAGCCTACAATAATGGAAGAATGAGACCATTACCTAATACTGCCATTAGTCCACACACAGTGTCATGGATCATAGAATGTCCTGAGTTGGAAAGGATCCACAAGGCTCATCAAGTTCATCCAACTCCAACTCCTCTCAGGACAACCCCAAGGATACCACCATTTGCCTGAGAGTATTGTCCAAACGTTTCTTGATCTCTAGCATGCTTGGGACCATGACTTTAATTACGTTGCATTTCACTCTTTCCTCAAATTTCTCATAAATATCCATTACCTCCAATGCTGGTTGGAACACCAAATCCAGCCATAGGTCACCACTTGGTCACTTGCCTCACAACTACACTGAACTATCACACCCTGATGCAAAGTTATGCAATAGGTAGGCTTTACAGGATGACTTATCCTTAAAATTTTTCTTCAGGCCTCCTGCTTTACTGCTTGCATATAAATATTAGAAAGTCTCTTCCATGGGAGATGCAGAGATCGCTTGCAGCCCATGGGATAAGTACTCACTCCAGAGTGGGTGGATGCCAGAGAAAGCTGAGATCCAGTGGGAGACCCAATGGAGAGAGGGCCTTTCCTTCCAAACTAGAGCAGCCTGTCCTTAGAGGACTGCACCCCGTGCAGGAGTGACCCACGCCACAGCAGTTTGAGGAAAGAGCATTTGCCCATGGGAAGGACTCACATTGCAGCAGTTTTGTCTGGACTGCTGCTGATGAAATTAGAGCCACGCTGGAGAAGTTCACAGAGAACTGTCTCCCATGGGAGGGACCCCACAGCAGAGCAGAGGAAAGACTCCTCTCCCTGAGCAAACAGAAAAAGATCTCAGGTGATGAACTGACCCAAACCCCCATGCCCTGTCTCCCTGCACTGTTGCTGGGAAGGAGGGAGGGACTGGGGAGTGGGGGGGAAGTGCTTTAAAAGATAATTTTACTTCTCATTATCCTCCTCTGACTCTGTTAATAATAAATTTACTTTATACCTTTAAATTTAAACGTGTTTTGCCCCTAGACTGTTTTCTCTCAATCCTCATCTCAACTCATAAGCCCTTGGCTAACTTTTTTTCCCTCTCCTCTGCCCAGCTGAGAGCAAGAGAGGGTGAGCAAACAACTTTCATGGGTGCCTGGTGTTTGGCCAGTGTCAAACCACAACAATGTCCCACAGAAAAGTGTTGTAGAGGCCTGTCACTGTCTTAAAGCAAAAGCCCCAGACCAGGAAAGGTTCAGGTTTTTGTATTCAATAGTCTGAATTCAAGCCTCACAAGGCTTGAATCACAAGGACCCTGTGGATCTGGCTTTAAAATCTGAGCTAAGTTCTCAAGAGCCATAGACTCCTAAACTACACCAGATGTCAGCCTTATTACTCTCCATCCATTCTGACAGCACAGACTCCTGCAGGTATTGAACTCAAATAATTAAGTTTCAAAAGGAAACAACTTTGCCCACTGTCAGTGTCAAGGCAGAAGGTGTCACATAATAAATGTCAGAAAGAGACTTCTGGGACTGTTTGGTGAACACCACATCTCATGGTGAGTCAGGCAGTCACAGTGCAGGTACAAATCCTCCACTGGATGCAGCTCTTCAGATGCACAGTAGGTCTTGGCCACCCTGCAGTAGATCCTATCATACACTGTGAAACCAAAAGAGAGTTCAATTCATTCTGACCCACCTTGGATGTAGTTACAATTGCTGGGACTGACATTAAAATAGCTTCCAAGGGTTTCACCTGGCATTGCTCCCTTAACAGGTATTCACTCTCCTTGCCTTCAGCAGTGGTGTTGGCTTTAAGCAATCACCCTTTAAGCTTTACAGCACAGATAAGTAGATGCTAGAATAGCTGGTACTGGAACATCATCAGAGTAGGGCAGCAGCTTTTCATGGGCTTGAAACATCTTAACTGGATGCCTCAGCATTATAAAATATGACCTTGTAGGTCTGTTACTGTGCAGTCCTTGAATGACTGACACAACATGTATGTAACACCATCAATCTGCCATTTAAGATGTCAAATCCAAAATTCAAATACTATTCCATCAGTGTAAGAATGCATCAGGTCCAGCCTACTAGCTATGGCTACCTGAATTAACCCGGGATGTGTAAAGAAAAGAGGGTGCCTTGACATCAAAAGCTAGATCAGCAATCCTAACCATGGGCTACAAGGATTTACAGTGGAAGATGCCTTTTCCTGCAGCAGACTGATAACCACAGGCTAAAGTGTGCTTAAATCACTTGTCTGTGCATCACAGTGTCCAACTGCTGTACTCTACAGACCATGGCAGAAATAACTGAACCAGCTCCAAAAAGCAAGAGAGGTATCAGAAGCAACAGAGGCCAGCAAAGGTGGCATTCCAGCAGAATTCTTCAGCCCTGCTTTGTTGGCTTGACTGTTTTCTAAAACCTTTGTGAAGCTGAGTGTATCCACATGGACTGCTGTTCCACAAGGCACAGCATGAGCAAACTGATGCTACAGGCCATCCCAGCCACAAACCCAGCAGCCAAGTATGAATCCTGGCCTTCTGTCTCCTAGACACCATGACACTGGTCAACAGCACCTCTTAGTGCATCCACAGGTCCCCCTCACCCAGAAATACCAGCAGTAAAATTGTCTCCATTTTCTCCCATCCCTTTTCAATCTGAAGCACAAAACCCATAGAGAAGAGATTGTTCAAACTGCTGCAATTTGCTTTATCACTCCAAGAGACACTCTTTAGCCCACTGATGAGGTTTCAAAATGGAAGAAAAGAAGCTGGTAGCTGTCCTGGAAGGTGTGAGAAGACAGCACTGCCCCAGCTGAGGGCTCTGATATAATTTTATTGTACAGTCAGTGTCAAAACAACATAGCTTCCCCAGTCTGAGGAGCAGCCAAGGAATTTGCTCCTCATGCCAGAGCCCTACTTCCTCTTCAAATGGTGCAGCTGTGGAAACAGGTAACCACAACGGTTTATAATCCACAAGCAGGACTCCTGTTGTCATTACAATGAGAAGTAACTTCCTCCCAAGCCAGATCTGATTGCAGAGTCAGAATTAATCTGCTGGGAGGAAGATTATTGGGCTCTAAGACTGTAATCAAGGTACCAGTTCATGCCTGCTGTACACTTTGCAGAAGGGGAAGACAGGTCCAGCAGAAAGGATTCTAGTTCACTAGTTCACCACACAGGCTCTGTTTCTAAAGGTGAGACAAAGCTAATCTGGGAACTCACATGCTGAAGGAAGGCATATCAAGGTTGGAAGGGACCTTAAAGATCACTGTGTTCCAATCCTTTGCCATGAGCAGAGACACCTTCCACTGGAAGGTTGCTCAGAGCCCTGTCCAACCTGGCCATGAACACCTCCAGGGATGGGGCAGCCACAGCTTCTCTGAGCAACCTGTTTCCAGTGACTCACCACCTTAGCAGTAAAGAATTTTTTACTAATATGTAACCTAAACATTCTCTGTCAGTTTGAATCCATTCCCCCTTGTCCTGTCATGCAACGAGTCTGTTGCAAGGAGCTCACAGAACTCCTGCAAAATGAGTGGTTGTGGAACTCGTAAGAGAAACCCTAGGGCAGATCAGCCCTTTAGACCACCCTGCCAGGTAAGGCAGCACTTGCAGTCCAAGTCTCTCAATGCTCTTCCCTACCACTCTGAAACACCATTCCTCCAGTTGCTAATTCTATTGCACTCTTCATTCAACACAACACCTGTGCAAAAGTGCCTTTTCAATCCAAACTGCACACTGACAGAACTCACACAGCACTTCAGTGCTACAGAACTCCCACAGAAAATCCCACTCCACCCATGTACTCCAGCTCCTGTAGCAAAGAGCGCTAGAAAGCAGGGGAAATCAACTCAGTGGTCCAGCCCCAGCAACTGAAGAGCTGATATACTGATGTATTCACAAGAGTTTTCTACCTCTCCAATTAATCTCAGAGCCATTGTAGTTTCTAATACATTGAAAATGTATTCTGGATGAATTCAATAGGATTCATAACATGCCTCAAGTGATGCATGATTTTAAATATTCAGCCAAGTCAAGCTCATAAGGACTGAAAGATCTGTTCTGTTAGCTATCAGTCCTACAGAAGGGTGAGGTGTTTCTGAAGAAAATATCATATAATAATTAACTGAAACCCTGAACTTCTACCTTTTGGTGTAATCTACCCTATAATTTCCATTCCAGACTAGACGAAAAGTGTGTTTGCTTAGCTAATAAAACCATTTAGCCAAGCAACCCCCTTGCTTAGGGTTCAGACAAATTTCCTCTGGCTCATGTCTCTAAGTAAGCCCTGTTATCTGCAGCAAGTTATCTCTGCATGCCAAACACATCTATTAAACAACAGTAGTTCAGTCACTGTTACCTTGATGCTCAACAGTCTGGTACCTGTCCTTGAGAAACTCCAGTGATCAGCAGACACATTGCAAAACTTCAATCTGCCTTTCAAAGTCTTCACCACTTTGCAAGCTGTCAAAATTCTTGTCATCTCGAAAGCTGCCGACGGGTAACTAAAGTTTAAAGAACAAAAAGAGAAAACAAAAATCTGCTTGTATGTATTTCTTCAAGATTTGGTGCTGACAGTATACTCTTGTGGATCACAGGGTAAGAGAACAGAGGCACAGCAGACACGTTGAACTGACTGTACAGCACTGCCCTCCACCTTCCCCTTTATTCTGCCATTAAAAGTCCCAGGTGCAGCCCCACCTCGTCCCACCCCTCCTCAGAGAGGTGCTGGTTTAGGCACCCTTGCAACACCTCTCCTCAGGCTGGTCTCTGAGCACTGTCACAGGGGTTGCAACACAGCCCAGACATCATCTGGAACACAGCAAAGCCTGCAAGAGAAATCGCCTCGAGAATAAAAGAGCATGTAGTGGCAGGACAAGGGGGAGTGGGCTCAAACTGAAAGAGAGTAGGTTTAGATAAAATATTAGGAAGGAATTCTTCCCTGTAAGGATGGTGAGGCCCTGGCATAGGCTGCCCAGAGAAGCTGGGGCTGCCCCATCCCTGGAAGTGTTCAAGGCCAGGTTGGCAACGTGACCTAGTGGAAGGAGTCCTTGCCTGTGGCAGGGGGTGAAACTGGATGATCTTCAACATCCCCTTCCAAATCAAACCATTCTATGATTCTGAACATCACAGGGGCCAGGCTGTTCACAGAGTGGTTTTGAGAGCTCTCCAACGTGGGGTCTGCACGCTGGCTGGTGGGACAGCCTGTGGCTGCTACAAGTATACTTGTACTAAAGGATGTGAAGCAGGAAGACCAAATTTCATGGAAAGATGAAATCTTTATTCTGTGTTGGAAAGCATGCACTAGGACAGCTTCCAAAGTGCTGTCTGTCCTCCGATAAAGAAAAAAAAAACATTTCCCGACAAAAAATAACTGGTTGCAAAAGAAAAATATATTTTGGTGATATTTCAATGGCCAACACATGAATTAAGGTGAAATTTTCCATATATTATCCCCTAACTAAAGATCTTTGTGACTATAATATTCCACCTATAACACTACACTACTTCGTAAAGAATCATACTCCTCATTAGCCAGGGATGAAAATGCCTCATTAAGACAAAAGCTGGGGGAGAAGTATTATTCTTCATTTATTACTCTTCAAGAACTAAAAAGAAGAGGCATCTTTTGAAACCCAGGTGATCAAAGTTTTCATCAGCTCAAAGCAATATATATACACAGATTTTTTGTGCAGCTGGACACATTCTGGTGTAAAGGATTTAGGTGACTTTCAATCAGTGGCAGTAATAATCATGACTTCTTTTTATACACTGGTTTGAGATTAGTCTAAATTGACACCAGTACCACATAAAAATATTTCCTGTGCAACTCATTACATATTCACCAGCTTGAACAGTCATGAACATCATAAAAGGCAGAGAGAGGAGAGGGCAATGGGTTTGGGTATCCTGCATGACGTGAAAAGCTTTTTGGCTATTTGGATGAGAAACACATAGAAAAGGCCCGAAATAGACAGAGATAGGATAAAAAGAGATAGACACAGATAGGATAGAAGACAGGCTGGGTGTAGTGAAGCTCACTGCTTCAACATGGGCTTTACAGGTGTGCAAAGTCAGGAGAACCAAGCCAACAATATTTCCTGATCACTTCAGGACATATAATTTTTCCTACCATAAGATATCTGACATTCATTCTGATTCGTCAAAGGAGCTTGAGAGACACAGATTGTGCTTTTTGCAAACAAACAAAAACAAATAAATACAGGGGACTAGAAAATGTTTTTGTTAGCTCTTCCTCCATTTGCTTGGCTCTAGCCTGTAGTGATCCAGAAGCCAAAGCCATGCTTGTAAGTGACTGGATTGCAAAAACCTATACCTTGCACAAAAAGGTCATCTTAATATACAAACACATGTGAGCTCACAGATGCAATTCAGGAGCCAGCTTTCTTCCAAAGTCACATTTCACATCATGTTAGCTTTAAACAGTCATGAGTATAATACACAGCATTTGGAAGGCTATTTGTTATGGCTATACTGAACAGAAAATTCCACACTCCATTTTACTCCCTGCCAACATCAGGGGGTGGCTTTGGGCTCTGGGATGCATGTTTGAACCAGAATCAAACCATGCTGGCAGTCTCAGCACCCTAACTGCTAATTCCTCACTTCCCTCTTCCACCATGGGAATGGTGAGGCTGCACCATGAAGCTGATGGATCCACATAAAAAACCACCCCTTTCTTCCCCCATGAGGCTGTTCATGAACACAGGACATAAGGAATGAGTAGAAAATGGACAATGCCTTTTGGCAGAGTGGCATCTCGCAGGTGCAAACAGCTGCATAACCACATAGGCACTGTGTTCAGTGTGACAGGGATCTGCTGCACACATACAGACCTAATGTGGCAGCTCTCTGTTAAGGGTTAAATGCTGTATGGGTGAACCACAGGCAAAAAAACAGTTTCTTTCATCACCTACAGATCAAGGATGTTCCACTGACTACTGCTTTAGATTTGACCCTGCTGTCTTCCCTATTTTCATGTATGTTTTATTATCAAAATTGATTAAGCCCACCTCAGACCTTCTGAGATTAGGAAGGCTATGCCTCCAGTATAAGAATCTTAAAGCCTCCCTCATGATGAAGGAATTTCCCTCTGCCAAAACCAGGAGAAAACATCCCACCTATTTGTCTCACTGCCAACATGCACAAAAAAGGTCACAAACTATTGACACCTTAAGGCCAGAAAATATAGAATGTATTCCCTAAAGAAGCCTCAGCTCTGAAAAACCTGTAAACACACAAAGAAGCCTTCTGTAGTTTGGATAGATTTTAAGTATGCTCTTCACTTAACATAAAGACCAGAATCACTAAGAGATAGAATCAATGAGGAAAAAGAAACCAACCACAGAACAGTGGAAAAAGAGCAGAGACCCATGGTTTAATGGAAATGCAACCACACTGCCTGAGCTTAGAACTTGCCAGACAGTACATGACTTGCAATTGTAGCACCCCTACAGAAAGAAAGTTTGGGAGGAGCTCTGGAGGAGGGATGTCTATCAGAGAAATCAGGAACTGCAGAAGATTCACTCAGACAAGAACAGTTCAAGTACTGGGGGAGAAAGGTGGGAAATTGCAATTCTGGCTCCCTTACCATGTCTTAGGTGTTTAGAGAAAGGCCGAGTGCCTTTTGTTTCATATTCAGTTACACTTTTGTACAGAGAACGGAACTGGGGGAAGGAGAGCAAAATGCACAATAAAATGAGGAACTTTTTGTAACTGTTTACAAGTGGAAAACCCCAGAAACAAAATTCATCACACAGCCTCACTGGGCCATAAAAATGAAACAAAATCAGGGGTCTGTGGCTTTGCAAATCCCCAAGGACAAGAGATTCAAAAAAAGCTAAGTACCTACATTTTCAGAGGTTTAAAACAAAGTGCTTGATCTTAAGAACAGAAGTGCTCAGAGCAGATGGGGCCCTCCTTAAATGTCCCAGAACTGGTGCCCCAAACTGGAAGCACCTAAAGCCATTTGTCACAGCTGGGAAGCTCTGTTTTCAGCAACCAAGCTATGCAGGATTTTTAATTTTCAAGTTTTCTGTAAAAAGCACAAGACAGCTTGAATCTTGCTTGAGAGACAAGAGATCAGGGCCAATTTGTGCCATGTTGGGCCAGATTCACATCAGTGCAAGCCCCAAGTAATTGCCTTCAGCTCAGTGGAGCTTCATAAGTCTCCCCTGGATTGGGACCAGCGTAACAAGCAGCCCACATGAATTGATTGGACTCTATTTCTTATAGGTGAGATCAGAGAAGGACTTCTTCCCTCCATATGTCCTTGAGATACTTTTGGAAATCTCTCCTGCTGTATGTCAGGTTGTGTCTGATTTCTGACTACCCTGTCTTGTCTCCACTAAATTACACTTGAAAAATATTGACTGGAAAAGCAGAATAGTTGGAAGTTCCAGCAAAACTGCAAATCTCTGCCACCACTGGGAAGAAGACAAATATTCTCCTCCACCTCTACAGCTCACACAAAATCCTTCAAAGTGATTTTGAAACTCTCTCTTCCATTTCAATGCAAGCTCCACTTGCTTCCCAGGGAACTTATAATGAAGAGTTTTGAAAGCACTTGAAAAATACTGAGATTTACCATGTATTTCCTAATCAGGTGTTAGTTTATCAAGAGAGATCACTGCAGAGCTAGGTAGCAATTTTTGATCAAACCCCATTACCTCAGAGACAATAACTTACTTTTTTTGCAGTATGTAGTGGGAGAAAAAACAAAGTTCTCTTGTTCACATGCAAATGAACTGACAGCATCCAGACATTCCCCATTGCCCAGTCCTCTTGGATTGCTGCAGGAGAGAAAGCTGCTTTGATCCAATCTCAGATCAAATGAAGCATTTCAAGAAAACCCTATAATGTTTAGAAAATGGCAAAGCAACACAAACTGAGAATTTCAAAGCTAAGGCTGATCTTCACCTGTGTATACAGAGAGAAACTGCAAGGAGTAAGAACCAAGTACAACTCTTACCCCTCAGCTTGCCTGAATTCTGTTGTTTAAGCCACAGCCAGAACATGGGGGTTTTTTCCACAGAGTCTGTTCTATTTCAGAAGAGGTCTGGGGAAAAGAGTATTTTAAATTTTAATGGGAGATGCTCTTAGCAGATCTTCAGATTCAGGTGCTGCTTTTTGATTCAGTCTTACTAACTCACATAATTGTGCCCGGAATGATTCAATATAAACTCAGATGATTTTTTTTTTAGATGGAAACAATTCCAAGTGACAAGGCAAGAACAGGAACTAAAAATGGACTACTCCTAGCTCCCCACTGTGCTTTTGCTTGCAGCTTGTTTTCCATCCAACTCAGTGCCTTCCTGAGATACAAAGTGCTCAGTCCTCTTCAGTCTCAAGTCCTTTCTACCCCTGAGACTGGCTTTTTGCTCTTCACTTCTTTCCACAGTTTCTCTGTGTGAGTAACAGTCTCCCAGCTCCTTGACATGACTCTCCAGCCCACCACGCTCCATGGGTGCTGAGAGCTGCTTTCCCTTGAGCACACTTCACAGGACACAAGTCACCCTCCAGTCGGCACAAGTTCTGTTTGTGACTGCCCCTCATACTAGAAACAGCAAGAATCCTATCAAACCTTAACTATTTCCTGCAGAAGGTAATAATCCATATGAAAAACCAGTATGAAATCTGCTCTTAACAGCACAATTTAAACCTTATTCTTAAGTCTCAATCTTGCAGTCCTCATTTGCAGAAAACAAGTGTTTCTGGGTAAAGGAGAACACACAAACCTGAACCCCAAGCCAATGTAAATGAATCGAAAATACAAGAATAGGACGTGCAAACTTCGTGTTGGTGAGGGTCTGAGATACAAAATTCCAAAATTCAGGCTGTCCTCCTCATGATGTTTGGCTGACAAAGGCCCAGTCTGAAGAAAACACGGATACATTCATAGTTAGGGATGGAAAACACAGTACCTATAACTCAAAACATCTTCCTTATTCTGATTGAACATCACTTTTTGTTTGGGAGTCCAAACAAACAAAAAAGCATAAAGAAATGTTTTAAATGGAGTTGCTCCAGATCTGGTTTTTTTGAGTACTGCAAGTAGTCATTTTCACTACTACAGAACACTTCTTTTTAGAGAGATACTATTTTTCCTCTTTTGAATTAAAAAAAAAATTCCTTCTGTTTGGTTTTTTTTTTTAAACACAAACCTAAAAGCAAATTTCAGTTAGCGAGAGTTTCATTTTGATATTTTAATTGAAATGTCAAAAAGCATCAGAATCAAACTGAGATGCCGTGTCATTTTCCTTCAAAAACATTAGTTCAGTCTAGCTGACAGCTAAGAGAAATTCAGTTCTGCAAGGTGAATAGTTTGCTCTGGAAACAGACACTCATGCCATATTCACAGTTTCATAAAATGAAAGAAGCATGCCTCAAAATAACCAAAGTATCCAGGGGTGGTAGAAAATCCCACAGGAATTCAGGATACAAAAATGTTCACAATCACTCAACAGGCCCTGTGATAGTTTCAATTGGCATCCTACAAGATAGTTTTAAAAGCTAATAAAGACTTCATTTCGTAAGGAAAAATAATATAACAACATCAGTGAAAATCTCAAACCAATGCCATGTGAAAGAGCTTTCTAAAAAAATAGCAAATTTCTTGCTAATTCTGAATTGCCTAACTTGGCACCTCCCTTCTTTTCAAAGTTTTGTCTTTAAGCAATAATCAAGACAGTCTTTTGATGAGTAAAGGAAGTTTATAAAATGTTTGACAACAACTATTCCCACATTAGAGAAAATCTGTTTTCAAGGAGATTACACTTTTTATTAAAGCTTGAACAGGCCAGGGTACACTCCTCTGTCTGGGATACAGAGCCCATGCTTCACCCAAACTTGACAAAGATAAGGCTCTTATCTTCAGCAACAGAAAAAGAATCAACATCTTGAAAACGGGTCAAATTTCATTGCTGCTGGGATTAGCAGCTCCTCTTAGATCAGCTGACGTGGATGAAACAGAGAAAACCCTTGCAGTGTCTGGAAAAGACTGACATTACTCCAACAGGTCGTTTTCAGAAAGTCCTGAGTCAGCACAAACCCAGAGCTGGCAGAAGAGTGCTGCTGGAGGGTGATAAGGATAACCCAAAGTGCAGTTTGCTCCCAGAGCCACAACGAGCACCACACCTCGGACACAACTCTTATTTTCATGGTGATGCAACCAAGGGAGACTGGCCCCAGGAATCTCAGAGACACCCAGAAGGTGTCTGCAGTGTTTGACTGCAGGCTGGAGCTGAACTCCATTTACTGGAAGGTGTTTGGAGGGAGCAAGATTTCTCATACCCTAACATTTTCTAAAAATACATTTTTACAAATGGGGGCCAGGATTAGCAGTCATCCTTTTTCCTCTGTGATTCCAGAGGCTCATACATTTCACTGGCTTGTTACTGTGGATCATTAAAAAGGCCAAACAGGCTTTACAAAAAGGCCTACACAAACACAGTCTCCCCCATGCTACACATTCTTTACAGAGCCTAAAAATAACATGATCTTACAATGCAAGATCAGCTACATTTGCTCAAGATTCCTGTTACACTTGCTTCCTTCTGTAGCACTCCTGTCATAGGTTATCATACCCCAGTGTGTTTGATGTATCAAAAGAAAACCCTGACTTGCCCTTGATTGTATTATAAATAAGTAGGCTTTTATCTGGGATGAGAGCTACAACATACACTGTCCCCAAGCTGCTGATTTATGCATACAATTGTTTATGTGCATTTGCACAGGCACATATGTTCATTGGGGAGTTTTGCGATTTTTCTTCAACTTGATCGTCATCCTTTCCCCAGTTATATATAATTTCACTAAAATTAAAAATTCTGTGACTGAATCATTTTCATGGATATTTTGACCTGGAACAGACCACTTGGTCCAGCCTTCTTGTTGGCCTGTACAGAGGATCTTGGCCAGACCCATCACACACCACCCTGTGATCTGTGATCTTGGATCTATGACCAGGGCAATCCAAAAGGGAAATAAGGAAATGAGTAGAGAGAGAAAGCATCCATCAGAAGAGATAAGCACCACATTAGAAATGTGTGTTATAGACATTTATATTTCCTAGAACAAAAGGTCTTTGCAGCCAGGCATTCTGAAGTATGATTCACAGGAACTGCCCCTGGCAGGACAGCTACCTGTTGCCTGGACTACAACAAAACCCAGGTAAAAAAGGCTTCTTGTTCCCAGCACATTACTGGGTCAGGCCTAAAGCTGTCCTCATTTTAAGGGAAAAAAAGCAGCTCCACTGAAATGGTGTAGTGCATGACCAGCCTTGATGATTAGCTTATGGGCTTGTACCCCAAGTGTCTGGGTGAAGTGTCCTCTCCCAGCCTTATTTGACCAAGCTCGTCTGAGCAAGAAACACTCTCTTAATAATATGCCCTAACATCTCTTTTACCACAACAGATGTCATACCCAGTGACAGGACAGGCTCAAAGCTGCATCAAGGGAGCTTCAGACTTGACATTAAGGAAGCTTTTCTTTACTGAGAGGGTGGTCCAACACTGGAATAGGCTTCCCAGAGGTGGTTGATGCCCCAAGCCTGTCAGTGTTTAAAAGGCACTTGGACAATGCTCTTAATATCACATTATAACTTTTGGCCAGCCCTGCAGTGGTCAGGCAGTTGGACTAGATGATCCTTGCACGTCCCTTCCAACTGAAGTATGCCATATGAGAAGAAACAGAAAGTTTTCTACAGAAAGCTTCTCCCCTAATTTCCTGAGAATAAAAGTGAATTAATCATCCCTCCGGTGTAAATATATTTACTCTTTGGAAAGGATATACACAACATTTCTCTCCAGTCTAGTTTCTTACCCTTTAGCACCTGTGCAGTGCTAGCTGTCCCTGGTTTTGGTGGGAGGGAGAGTTAACATTTCATAGGAGTTACTTAATGTGGCCTTGGCCTCTCACCTTGTATACAGCACCTGTGATCAATCAGCATTTTCCTTGTTGCTTCATGCCTGGTGCTCCAGATTGGAAGGATTTGCAAAATTTGTTTGTCTAAATCTTTTCTTCACTCCTACTTTTTTCCTTCTTCCTGTGGATGTCCTGGGAAGAAAAGATGAAGACGAAAAGCTTTGACTGTTGCACACAAGGCTATGCACTGAAGCATTTTCTTTAACTTACATATAGATATGCATTAGGCAGATAAACACATGAAGATGCAGATCTCTCTTCAAACAGCACAGCAAAGCCTTGCTATACGGATCTGTAATGTCATTTCAGAAGGGATATGATTTTGGCTGATTAAAAACATTTCTAGGGCTGGAGAGCAATAAGGTTTGAAGAAGTAATTGATGCTGTCAGGTAAGTGCTCAGGACTTCAACCCCAGAACTCTAGCACTGTCTATCCAGATAGCATTGCTGTAATAGCAAGGGAGCTTTATGAGCTGGTCAGTCATAGGACTTTATCATGCTCCGTGGGGATGACAGACACTAGATAAAGTTTTATACCTGGAAATACACAGAATTCCAGAATGGGTCAGGCTGGAAGGGACCACACTGGCTCATCTGGTCCAACCTTCCTGCTCAAGCAGGGTCAGCCCAGAGCACACAGCACAGGATTGTGTCCAGATGGGTCTAGAATATCCCCAGTGAGGGAGACTCCACACTCTCTCTGGTCTCTGTTTGAAAAGTTCTTCCTCCTGTCCAGGTGGAACTTCCTGAGCATCATTTCCTGCCCATTCCTTGTATGCCACTGCTGGCCCCCACAGAGCAGAGCCTGGTCCCTGCTCTGAGCCCTCCCTGCAGACAGGGACACACAGGGATGAGGGTCCCTCTCAGCTGGGGCTCCTCTGGAGGATGAACAGCCCCAGCTCCCTCAGCCTTTCCTTGTCCAGGAGATGCTCCAGGCCCTT
Source organism: Drymodes brunneopygia (assembly GCA_013400955.1). Lineage (NCBI taxonomy): Eukaryota > Metazoa > Chordata > Aves > Passeriformes > Petroicidae > Drymodes > Drymodes brunneopygia. The sequence continues at coordinate 700,687 of VZTZ01014979.1, read as the reverse complement.
CCTCATCTCCGCAGCCTCCACTGGACCTGCTCCAGGAGTTCCCTGTCCCTCTTGTATAAAGAAGCTGAGAACTGGGCACCCCAGAAGTGCCTCACCAGAGCTGAGTAGAAGGGCAGATCACCTCTCTCAACCTGCTGGCAATGCTCTTCCTGATGCATCCCAGGATTCCTGAGGCCTTCCTAGCCCCAGGGGTACACAGCTTGATGTTCTTCAGGATGCTCAGGTCCTTCTCCTCAGACCTCCTTTCCAGCCTGTAGAGGTGCATGGGGTTAATACATAGTGCTGTTCTTTAACAAACACAGAATTTTCCTTAGCAAAATCCCTAGGAATAGTCTCCTTCCCACAATGACCAGCTAGCTCAAAGAGAATCTGTGCTTTTGAGTGAGGACTCCCATTGCACATCTTAAAAGAGGGCACAAAACCCTGGCTGACATGTGAGTGAGACCAGTGCTGAGGCTTTAGATGCAGTTAGGCTGCCCTTCCCTGAAGATATTCTGCACTGTATTGTCCCTGTCACATATTTCACTCTGACACCTAAAAATGTTCAGCAAGATTTAAATCAACCAACCCATGGGATCATGGAATCACTCTACATCCCAAAGCAGCAGGTCCTAATTCTTCATTCATTTGAAGGCAGGATCTCAAATACTGAACGGTTTCGTCTCTTTCAGCTTCAGGAAATACAAAGCAACTAGGAAGCTTCAGTTCACACTGAAAAGGCCAAGAGAACACAAGATGCTTTTCCTTCTTCCTCTAAGCATGCAGACCTCTGCCTCAAAGAGCACAGGAACTAACCATAGAGCTGGAGACACCAAAAAGGCCTGTCTGGGTAATGCTCTGACAACTGCGCTCTCAACTTCCTGGATCAAGTTCCTTGCACTGCCAGAGTCAGGAGTGTCAACATGGTACAGTACTGTCAGAAAAAAACCCAAAACACACCCATCTGTGGATTTGGTTTAGCCCCACAACAGTCAAAGCCTGAATATATCAAACATATGGGGGGAAGGAAGGGTTTTAAGCCGACTTCGACTAAGAGCTGTAAACACAGGGTTTAGTTTTCAGATAGTTTACTTTGTGAACAGATGTGGTTATAATTATATCAGATTTTAGTAAAATGAGAAATCAAATTGTAAAGTGGAGTAGTCCAAAGGTAGTTTGTTCATTTTCCTGTACTGATTAAAGTAATTTAAATACTCACTTTTCCATCTTTATCCACCGCCATAAATAAACAAAAATAAATTCTATTCATTTATTTCTACTTCCTATGGATTCCATGACACCACAATCCATTGTAACCAAAGCAACCATAAACTATGACATCCAGTGCAATGGGTGTGACAAAAAACCTGACAAAAAGTCCACAAGAACTAAGTGCTGCTGAGAAGTTTTCCTTTCATTACTCTGATCACAGAGATCTCAGCAACAGTGTGTGCTTTGGAGACCACAGCAAAGATGAGGAGCTGATTTATATAGGCCATATATGGTCAAGAAGAGCTTCCACTTGTCATTTCTGACTTGAGGGAGGAAGTATGGTTTGAAAAATACAGAATACTGGCATAGGGGGAAGCGAATATTGGCTGGTAAGAAGGGTGAGTGGCAATGCTATAAGGACACAGACCACTTTACCCAAGTGTTACCTCTTTCCTCTGCCAGCTAGAGTGTCAGCCAGTCACACACTCCTGTAATCCCATTTAACCTTTCCAGAGAGCTGAATTCTCTCTCCTTCTCTTCTGCCCCTAAAAATCCCCTGTAGCTGTGGCACACTGGGGAGTGTGCTTTGAAGAGTTTAGATGCTCATTCTGGGCAGCTTGGGTCTGATTTCCAGCATCAACAGCAGAAGAAATTAGTATCAAGCCATGACTTTGGAAAAGACTGAAAAAGAGTCAGACCTTTTATTCTGTTGATTCCTGTGAAGTTTAAAGCCTTTATCCATACAGATTTCTGGCTTTGCCCTAGCCCTCCTCCTCTCCTGCCCATTACCACACCACTTTACCCTGGTCAATACAGGTTTTTTCATCAGACTCTGACCTGAATACATTTACCTGTGCAATCCAGCAGGTAGAACAGCAGTGTTGACACACTGTGAATGCTTCCAGTTTTCTGTTTACCACCATTCTCTCATTATCAGCTTCCTGCAACAGATGGACTGTAATTTTACAGGCACAAGAAGAGTCAGTAACTGGGTGGGAGAGGCAGGAAAGGCTGCTGCTTCAGTAGAAGAACCCAGAGGGAAAAATAAAGGCAGAATGTTGTGGAAGAAATATGGAGACCTATGTTTAAGCATTAGCCCAGTATCAGCCATGAGCACAGCTTCAGCTGGGGCACTTCAGACTGCCTTCTCTTGCCAGATCTGCCTTTTTTCCAGGAAAATAGGTTCCAAGAGATGCAGCTAAAGACATAAATAAATCTGTTTCAAGCCATGATGTTCCTTTTGTTGGGACAGCACCCATTTTGATAGCATCAGCCACAGTCCTCTCTACTAAAGGTCCCTAAAAACATTTCCATCCATCCTGCCAATCAACTAACATAAAGTCTCTGCAAATTTGCAAAGGATCATGTGGGGAACTGAGGTTAAATTTTATCTTTCCATTGCTTGCATCCCCCAGGAAAAGTCACAATGCACCCCTTTTAGGTTTCTCCAAAGGGCAAATAAACAATAATTAAAACTCATCCAGGCAAAATAAGGAATGATAAACTCTTTATGTTTGGACAGACATCAGCTTTCAAGCTCACCACACTGGAAATGCTACTGTGTTATGAATTCCCTTTCCCCCTCTCCATGTACCTATAATAATGCATGTGGAAGGTGGGAAGCCATGAGGCTGAGAACATAGTGAAGAAACCGCCCCTTTGCTTTGAGCAACATTATGAGTCAGAAAAATATTTTCAATCCCTAATGGCTAAGCTTTAAAAAGCCCTTCTGAAATCAAAGCCAGGGCAAAATACTTCAAATACAAGAAGAGCAGGAAGCTCTCTGGCACATAGCAAGCTCTGTTCCTGTGTTCCAGGCAGCAACCCATCAAGAGATGTCACTTCCCAGAGAAAAAAGACTGGTGCTGTGTCCTGGCAGGGCCAGCATGGCTTGTGGCTGAGTGACAGGCAGCTGTGCTGGCCCTGTGCCAGCCGAGATGAGCCCTCCTTTCAAAAGTCTCAGTACAGCAGCTCGCTTTTTTAAGAGAATAATGTATCCTGTGGGGTTAGGGACACATCAGAGGTGTGAAATAACATTCTCAGGGGCATATCCAAGCCTGCCTTTCTGCAGTGTTTTAGTCAGGGGCAGTTCTTTTGACAGGATCAGTGAGGTCTGGTCTTAGCAGAGCTCTCTGAGGGTCCTCTGTGAAAAGCCCTGCTGATCCATTTTCTTTTTGTGCTGTGCCTAAACCTCAGGGGAGCACACAGCAGCACCAAACCCAGCACCACACCTGAAGAAGAGGAGCTTCACCACACCTGCCTGTTGAGATATCCCACCAGCTCCAAAGGTTCTTTACCACCACTTTCCAGCTTTCATATGTTAATAACTATTAACACTCCAGTCCCTGCTCAGTCATAAAACTGTCAACAACAATTAAACCTGTGTCAGAAAGGCCAGTCTGATCCATCCTCTGCATTCAAGGTAACTCCAAGCTCAGCTTCACTCCAAGAAGCAACCAACTGCATCTGGGGCGTTGCAGACACCCATAGTCTTTGCTAAGAGCTGTTCTGAACTTCTGAATCATGAGAGAGTTCAGCAGAAGTTTACAGCCTCTGGAGAGTTCGACAAGAGACTGGAGTCTGTAAGAAATTGGACTGATTACGTGGCATCACACATTTATGGGGGCAGGATTTAAAGCAGTTTATTTAGATGTCACAGGGCATCTGTGCACTGACACTGTTAATTACAGCTATTAGTAGCACAGGGACTGTGTTAGATGATGCTAATGAATGAATACTTGTGTCTTGTATGTTTGTGACTCACTGACTACCTGCAGGAGGGGAGAGTGGTTGCAAGGGGATCTGTAAGCTACAGGAAGACTTCTAGGATACTAGTTGCAAGGAAACACTTTGGACTGAAATTGAGCCACAGATTTTATCACAGCCAATCTCTGAGAACCAGGAGACTGTGGATTACCTGCTGGGACTGGCTTCGCATCAGAATGGGAATCTCTCCTTCATCACCAGCTGTCTTCCCTTTGGGATCTAAAGGCTGAAAATGCTGGTTAGGGCACAAAGCCTGACAGAGCTGAAGAAGTGTTTGGACAATACCCTCGGGCACATGGTGTGGCTCTTGGGGAGTGCAACTCGATGATCCTTGTGGGTGTCTTCCAACTCAGCTTATTCTGTGATTCTGTAATCTCCCTGAAGGAGATGAGAAGCTCTGAGTAAGTTCTTCCTCAGAGCCATCAACCAATTCCCTCTCCAATGATGGGAAAGGTCACAGAAACAAAACAGTCAGACACAAGCCTAGCAGGAGCAGGGGACAGGAATCAAGGTGAGCAAACTCAATGGAAAATCCAGCAGGAGTGATCTTCTGAGAATTGCCATTACAAGATCTCTGAGAAATGGTAGGTTACACCTACCAGGATGGTGTAAACCTAGGACCTAATGGCACATATCTACTGACCAAGACAAATCTAGACAAAACTATTACCATAAAGGTGGATGTGGATAATAAAGATCAAGATACTGGCACAGGTGCCAAATCATTGCTGGATCAGGAGAGACTTTGCAATGCTGCCAGGGTGGCCCTGTTGTCAATAGTATAGACACCTGAGATTGAAGGTCCTTTAAAAACATGACACTCAACAGTTTTCCACAAAAAAGAATTGTACACTCTGAGCAACTGCAGGTTCCATTTTAAAAAGGGGGTAAAATGTACCAAATGAAAAATAAGGTCCTCTCAGTGCCCCTCAGAGTCCTTAGAGCACCTGTAAGGCCTAACTGCATTGCTCAGAGTAACAGAGACCCCGGTCACTGCCACCCCAAACTGTTCACACAGCTAAGCAAACAAGTCAACAGTCATATTTACCACAGCTCATCCTGTAGATGTGCAAAGGTGAATGGAGGTTCAGACAGATGTCAAACACAGAGTCAGGATGAGCAATCAGTCATATCCACACATTGGCAATCACATCTAACCCTCTCACTGAACTTTAAAGACAGGTTTAAGGATGAAAGTGCCCTTCACATAACTGCTTTAGTCATTATAACAAAGCAAAAGAAATCAGACTTGATGTCAGTCCTATCCAGGGATCAAATTCTACCAAAGTCTCAGCAATCCCTACTGTCTTCCAAATTACTTCATCACCAAAACAAAGTTCTTTATCCAGTTTTTAGCAGTCTCCTGACTGGTTTTTTTTGCTCCTAATACTGATCGCCTCTTCTCAATCAGGTCTGCTCTCCAACTTCTCTCTTGCGTTTGCTAAAACAGGATGGATTCCCACTGCTTTGGCGGATATTGATATCTTACGGTCCACGAGGAGGAGAAAATTATAAAATGCCACAGAGGATTGCTATGTACAGAACCACTGCTCCCTACTCCTCACACAGCAAGCAGCCTCCCCCTCGCACACCGAGCATGGATGCCTTCCCGGTGTGCCAGGCTGAGGGCATGGGCACAGACGGCTCCTTCCTTGCGGGACAGAGGCATCTAGCGGCTGAACGCTGAAAGTTCGGCTAAAGCCACCACACTTCAGTCAAGGATGTGTTTGTAGTTTAACTGAGATGCTGCTGCCGCTGCCGACATGAAGACAGCTGCAAAGCTGTTCGGCTGTTAACTGCTCTGCCCAGGTTCACACGACATAAAGCAAAATATAAACACATGGCACCAGGCACAGCAGCCCAGAGAAAACCCTCCCAGAGCCCAGGCAGTGTGCTAGAGAACACACACACCAGCAGCCCCCAGCACAGGCCCAGCTGTGTCTCTGTACGTGACAACCTGTCACAGCCTAACTCCATGAATAATCCTCACCTCTGAAAGCTGCTGCAGTTGATGTCTGCTAGCTTTGAAAGCCAGTGGGTGACCCTCCCCTGATCATACATGTGACATTGTTCCAGACTTTACAGACACCCACTACAGCCCTTTTCAGATACCTCTTTTCCAGCCTCAATAGTCCTGGCCTAGCTATTTAGTTCTTGCATGTAAGTCATTCCACACAGCTGATGATCTCTTTTTTGGCCTTATTAGTCTTATGACTTGTACCTCCTGCTTCTAGGTCTGCTATTTTGTTTAAGATGAGATCAGGACTTAATACAGTATGTGGGATGCAGGTGAGCCACAGACACACATAACAGTATTCTTAGTTTTGTGCTCTTTTCCCATCCTGCTTTAATTTCTTTTTCTTTTGCCTTGTGAGCAGTATTTTCACAGAAGTACCTACTACAGCTCTGAGATCTGAGTGGGAAGCACTAGCTCAAAGCCCCTCACTGTGTTCGTGCATGGAGTCAGAATTCTCTGTACCGAATGCTTGGCTTAATAAACTGGCCACAATAAATACAGGCAGGATACAGGTGAGCTCTGCTCCCCACAAATACTATCAATAGGATCAACTAGAACACGTCAAATTCTGTGACCAATACTTAGCCTTTGATCTCTTCATACAAGCTGCTAAAAGAAAAACAATCAATGCCATCTGTGAACAGGAGAAAAATACAGTAAACTAAGATGCTTTTCCCTTCTCCTGGACATCTCTGTAAAATAAAGAAAATTCCACTCATAATGCTGAGATATAACACTTGCCTCACCTTCCAAGCTTCAGAACGGCATTAAGATCTTCAATTTCTTGATGGAGGTTTGCATTTTTACTGAGATTGAATATGGGGAGCTGTGGCTCTAATATTAAAGAATGGCAAAGTTTCTAGAGTTAACTCTAGTTTATACATGGCATCATGGCAGAAACAAAACCTGATATTCACAATTGTTATTTAAAATGAAGAAAAGGGCAACTATGATTTTGATCTTTTATATGTCCCAGGACACTTTGAACATCCATCTTAAATATATAGTATCTTTAGCTATGCTGCTGCTGAATAAATAATATGTAAGAGAGGCTAATGAATACAGCTGGGAAGCTTCTCACTTTTACTCTGTGCTGTCTGAAACAGGAACACAAAGGAGCCAACACCAAAAGGAAACAAACCAAAGCAGAGATGGGGAGATAAATGCCACAGCTTGGGTTACATCTCTTAAATGTCCATAAAAATCTTGTATTGCAGTAGTTCTGTGATGTAGTAGTTCTGCTGAGACATCCCTTGGGCAATTTTTCAGCAGAGGAAACCCCTCCCACCACCCAAGTACTTTGCCAGTACATTTTTCCAGGACATTCTCACACACCTTGAGTATGACTATACTCTGTGGAGCACTTCCATACAGCCTCTGAAATTCCTTTTTCTAGCTGACAAGGCTACGAAGGACACTCTACCCTTGCACACTGCACTCCCTCACATACAGCACACAATGGCAAAGGAGAACAAGCAACCCTCACATTTACTGTTATGGGGTTACCATGCCAAGCCCATCTGGTCCACAGCATGGAGCCTGCTGCGTGAGGTCGGTCCGACCCTGAGAGGAGGCTGTGGAGGTGGGGCAAGGTGCCAAACTTCCATTTTGGAAAGGCCACTTGCAAGTCCGCATCTCCACTGCCCACATCTGGCACCTGCTGCAGGGAAATTCACTGTAGATGAGTTTACAGAACGGATGGATGCCTACAGCCAGTGAAGGACGGTCTCCAGCAGGAGATAGCTCCTCTCAGGAAGGAGATGTTTCAGTATACCCTCAGGCAGGATGCCAAGTAGTATGCAAGCAGCTGTAACATCTGTCAGAGGTTTTGGTTTCACATCCTCACTGGAACGAGGAGGGAGCAGACACCCAGGCATCCTGAGGTTTTTTTCAAGGAGGACTGTGAAACATCCATTTCAATCACATAATCCACAGATATGCTACCAGTCCAGTTGGGACCACCAACAGCCAGGATTCTTATGTTGCTAAAATTCAGTGAGGATTTATCTTTTCGACAGTGTTGTGGAGCAGAAAATATTACACCCTTTTGTTTTCTCACAGAAAGATAGAAAGGTAGAAAGGTTTGGGGACATCTATTTGACCACTGATTGTGAGTCATTACGGAGACACATTTTTCTGGGGCTAACTGTGATGGGACTGCCAGGAAGGCTACTGGAGATTGCTTTCTCACCATTTTCTCTGTGCTCTCATTGGTGCATTCACACAAAATTCCTTTCTAGATGTGTTCTGAACAGATCTGTTTCAGTAAGTTTTGAATTTTTTTTTCAGAGGACACAGCATGACCCTTTTTGGACAAAGGAAACAAATAGGCCCACCACCCCCAAACAGCCCAAACTGATTGGGATTGCAAGAATACAGAAGCGGCTTTCCTCTCAAGCACACTTACTTCTTTCATTCCCTACTCTGCATGGGCAGGTTACTAAGCATGAATCATGAGTCACTTGCCTGGGCTCTGAGTGACAGCTGCAGCCTGGATTTCTGTGTTCATTCTGGGCAGCAGGAGGAAGCCAAAGTGACCATGACCACTTTGAAAATAATATACTGTAACGTAACTCCTTGGCAGGGTGGTGAAGAGAACAGGCACAATAATTTGGGAGAATCATCTTTGTCTTTAAGTGGTCAGGAAAGAAAACTAATGTGAGGAATCAAAGAAAGACTCTGAAGCTGAAATGCTGTGCTTTATGCTAGAAGTTAATACTGAACTGTGCCTGAGGGAAGGAGGGCACTGAATACTCCTTTGACCTGCAGATGGAAGGGAAGACCATAATATGAGGCTGTGAATTTGGCCTAAAGCAGAAGACTCCACATTACTTTTTGCTGATGCTAGAGCTGCTGCCCTGAATACTAAAACTGCAGTCCATCTCCCTGCCTTGAATGCAAGACAATGTTGACACGACTGAAATTCACTGAACAAGGAAGAGCTGAGTGAAAAAAGAACTGAAAGTAAACATAATTGCGATTCTCTCTTTTCTGCCTAATTCTCACCATATCGTGAAATAATTTACTTTTTTCTTTGAGGTCTGGTTTCATTGATTGTAATAAAGAATGGACATATGGATAGAAAACCAGAATCCCTTATATAATACAACTGTCATAGGCACGAATGCAGCAGCCTAATTTATTCTGAGGATGTTCGCAGTCACCAATATGTAAATTCTTCGAGCAGAGCGGTTTCCCCTTAACCCACCCAGATGGATTCAGTTCCTACAAGGGGCAGTGTCACTGCACTTAGACCTTGACAAGCTACCAACACCTTCAAGCTCCGCCGCATCCTTTTGCGCTCCCCTGACAGACACATACGCAAGCCTGCAGTGCTAGAAGTGCGAGGGACTTTAAATTCCACATAGCACCCTAAAGCACACAGAACGGCCAGCAATGGGCCCCTAAACGCCACAGGGCCAGCTGCAAGTGACCTTAACTCCACAGCGCTCTATGAGGCACACACAACCTGCTGCCACAGGCCCTGACCGCCGCAGCCTGGGCCGGACAGGTCCCCGCGCCCTCAGCGNCGCGGCCGGGCGGGTGAGCGGGGCTGGGCTGAGGCGGCTGTGGGGATCTGCCGCGGGCGTGTAGAGCAGAGATGTGTTTGGTTACAACGCCGGTTGTGCCCGGTGTACCGATGCCCACCCGCCTGCTGGCGTTTCCTTCACTTTTGGTGGGTTTTCTCTCCCCAGCTGACCCCCGAATTCACGCAGAGGCTGAATAACAAAATCAGGGAGCTGCTGCAGCAGATGGAGAGGGGCCTCAAGTCGGCCGACCCGCACGACTGCACCGCCTACACTGGCTGGACAGGTAGGGAAGGTTCCCATGGAGCAGGAGCTCCCTGGAGCAGACTTCTAGATCAGGCCGTGGGGGTTTGGCCATTGGAATGGTCACAGTAGATACCATGTCAAAAATGGCACTTCTTCTGCATGTTTTAGGCAGTTAGAACAAGGGGATGTCTTTCTTAAGACTCCCCATTTTTGAAACAGGTTTTATGCTGCAGGGGAAAGACCACAGGTCATTGGGCAGGATTGGGTCTTATCCTTGTTAATAGTGCTGAACTTAAACAACAGAGAAAGTCAGCACTTGCCTGACAGTAGACATGGGAGCTTTCAAAGGGGCAGGCTCCAAATCCAGCCACGGTGGGGATGATGACAGCTAAACCAGTGCTCCATCCAGTGCTCCATGAAGTAGGCAGGTGTATATGGTAGGTCATTTACCTGCAAGGAATCCTTTCGTCTGGCAGCAGTGAGCTAATGGCCTGAGATAATGTCTGTCTTTTCTGTTCGAGCTGAATTTTATCTGATGACCTTGTCCGATTGGCAGATTGCTCCATTCCTGTTCCCCAGGTAGTGCCACTCCACTTAGTGAGCGCTAGTTTTGCTCCAGTGCCTGTTGGAAGGAGCAGAAATACTAATGTGAGTATAACAAAGTGTGGAAGCCTTCCTTATACTAACTCGTGTGCAAAGCTTCCAGGAGCTTGTCTTTCTTCTATTCTGCATTTTCAACCTCGTTTTCCTTCCTTGGGAGTGTGCCCCACCTTTGCCTCCCTGTTTCTACCCACTGGTGCCAGGGAGGACACGCCTTTCTCTGTGCCCCATCTTTAGCTGCTGCTGTGTGCTTTGTCATCTCTCCTGCCTTCTGCACTGTGCCAGGCAATATAGAGAGACCCCAGGGTAGTTGAAACTCATCTCATGCTTGCTGCAAGATTTTTTTGCTGCTGCTTCTTTTCTTTTGGCACTATACTGCAATCTTAAATGGCAGCTTTCTATAGTAGAGTCTGGGTGTGGCTGGCTTGTGTGTGGGTGCTGTGGGACTTAATGCCAACAGTTTGCTTAAGAGAGTGGTGTTCACTGTGTTGATGCTAAACTAACGTTGCAGCTTGATGACAGCAGTGCTAGAAATGCCTGCTTCAAAATTTTAGTAAGGCAGACAGGCACTGAGAGCACTCAAGAGCAGTTCATAAAAAATGCTAGGATGCCAGTATTAAATTCCAGTGTGGGAGAGCATTGATTTCATCAGCTGCTGTCTTGGCAGCACTCTGCTCCTACTGCCAGTGAATTTATACATTTCTGCTGAGTGCTGGCTGATGTTGCCTTGGGAGACACGTTCAGTTTTCCAGTCTGTGCGACCCTGTGCTGAGGTCCCCTCTGATGAAAAGCAATGCTTGGGTAAAGGTGGTCTTCAGTCATGATTGCAGAGTCTGCCATTGGACAGAAAATTCAGGAGAATAGTTGATGTTAGGAGTACTCTCAAAGTCTTTGGAGGGAAGGAAAACACCTTTTTCCAGAGGCCATGCTCCCTTTCTCCAGGTGGTCCTAAGGTACTTCATGTTGGAAAGTGACTGCAGTTACGAAACAGTGCATGAGAACTCTGGTAGGATTTCAGCTTGTTTTCATTTGGAAAGCAGCTTCTCAAGAGGGATTCCTCTCTTTTCTTTCCAGAGATCATTACTCAATGGGCACATAGCCTTCTTGCCTTGGCTAATAGGAAAAAATCCGTGGACAGATTTCCTGGAAGTCACAGCCAGCATGGTGAAGTTTGCAGATGTTACACTGTAACTTTGTCACCCTACCTTCTTTTCCAGTCCTAGCTGTATTAATTTATTCAGAGCTGGTTTCCAGAAACAAAATTAATTGGGCCAAGACAGCGGCTTTTTCCTGTAATTGCTTCTGTAGGAAAGGCTTGTTGAGTATCTCCTCATGTGAATCATTGCCCAGCAGCCTGAAATCAGCCCTCACTCTCATGGTTGCTAATAAGAGAGATTTGAAATATGGCTCTCTTGGCACAAACTCTGCGTGAAATGTAACGTACTTGAGTGTACTACGTTACACTCAGTAATACACTGCATATGCTGGCATTTTACTTTGGGGCTCATTTCTTTCCCAGCACACTGGACAGAGCCCCATTCCCCCAGCGTGCGCTTCTGCCAGGGAAGCCACGGCTTCTTGGCACGTGAAGTTGGAGCAGAGGGAGGGAAGGACTTAGATTTTCAGCTCAGAGGCAGTAAAAACACATTTTGGATCAAGATTATCCAGGGTATGGCTGAGTACCCTCAAAACGTATTTGAATCAGCTTGTTACGTTCTCATTCAGTTCCCCGTTGAGATCAGGGCCCCATAGGGAGCACCTGGCACGTGCCTGGGTACAGACCAGCCTCAGCTGTTGTGTTCTGTTTTGGCTTTTCATCAGTTTAGGGAGACTGCTGGGAGAGTTTCTTTCCTAATCTCCAACTCAGGTATCACACTGCTGACTGAGGGAAGCTAAACTACTCTAAGCTAATTCTGAGTCAGAAGCAGTTCAGGTCCTGGTAGAAGCACAGCAGCCTCATCCATTTTCAAACAGATTAGCATGAGGATGCTGAGGGGTACATACATGCCTGTTGGTGTTTGTGATAATGCAAAAGGCCTTGCTCTGAAGACTGCCTTGACTGGGAGCATAGATGATAGAAAGGGAATGGAAGGAAAAGCTAGGATGCTCCTGAGTCCAGTGCCTGCTGGACTGTTGCGTCCTTCCAAGGTGATGAGGTATGTAAGGGAGAGATTCACCTTGCTCCACACTGTGGTAGGGCATTTGGAATTTGTTTCCCATGCAAGCATTCCCTTTTCTGGCAACATCTTAGTTGTGGCTTTCAGCACTGGAGGGCCTCTGAAACTGCCCAGTGAGTCCAGCTGGCCTGCCGTATCCACAGCTTCTGGCTGGCCCATTGGCAAGTAGGGACAGAGCAGGGCTCAGTTGTCTTCTGAAAGGAAAGCCATGTAAGAATGTAATTATGACTGAACCAGTTCAGGAAAACTTCTGGAAAAACACTTTTCATTCACTTTAGTGCAATATGTACGTTTTAACTTCAGAACCCAGAGAACTTGTGTCCCTTTTAGTCCTGTTCAGAAAAATGGAAATCCTCAGATAATCCCTTCAGAACAAGAGAAAGTGAGGCTGCATTTGCAGAGATATAATAGAGTGCCTTGGGTCACTCACATAAACCACATTCCTGCCAAATGCTTGGCACGTAGTTTTTGTGAAATTTCTGTTCTTGGAGATAGTGTTTGACTGGACAAGGCCCAGAACAATGGCATGTAAATTTGAGGTTGACCTTCCTTTCAGAGGGTTGGAGCAGATCACCACTGATCCCTGCTAAACTGTTGCAGGATTTTGTGATGGGGTAAAAAATTTTACAGAAGGAGCTCTGTTACCCAGATTTTAAGGCAGGATAGGATAATCCGGGATAGAATAATAATTAGGCATCTAGGATAATTATTCAGTGTCCCACAGTGCACTAGGAAGATAAGCTGCAAACTGGCAACCAGTTCTCAATGTGGACTACCAGAGATGTCTCACTGTTGCGTGCAGTATGGCTCTGGCTTGAATTTAGGAGTGCCAGGCAATGTCCCATGTGTCTGCATCAGGAAAGATAGTATCCTTTGAGCTGGGCTATAAAGCTGGGCCATCCCTGCTCTTTTACCCCATGTCTGGCTTAATAAAATGACATCAGCTGTCTCACTAGAAACCATCAGGCTTCATCACTGTGCAGAGAGAGGTTCCTGTTTCTTCTCTCTGTGTTTGACATCTTACTTTGAGGCTACTGGCTGACTTACTGCCCTGGGTCAATGCAGGATCTCTGAGATCTTTGTAACTTTAGGTGGTCGGTTTGGAACAAAATATCTTCTCACAACAACCTCCTGTCCTTGGTAGGAGAAGCACAGCTCAGCTCCTGCTGGGCAAGGAGGCATGTTCAGAACAGTCTAATGGCATAACTTGCTCGCTAAGCCAACAAAAGAGCAAGTCTAAACTTGCAGAGAAGTTGAGGCACAGCTTCTCTGCGATCATCAGAATAGTCATATGGATGAGATACTCTTCTGCCTACTGCAGAGCTTCAGCTCACAAGCAAGACCTTTCCTGGTATTTCCAGCAATGCCTGCTCTGTTGAAAGCAATGGTTGCTGAAGTCAGGGCATCAGCATAAGCCAGCTGGTGCAAACAATTCCATTTCTACTATGTACAACATGTACTCCTCTGCCCCACTCAAAAGAAATCTCTAATGTAGAGTAGCCCTCTGCACCTACTGTACAGGAGGGTGAGAGGAGAGAGGTGCTGTTTACTGTACTTCTGAAGGTGTTGACTAAGCAGGTTTTGTGAGACATGCAGAATTGACTTTTGCCTCCTGATTCCCTGCAGTGAGCAAGCACCTTGAGCATTGACACTTAACTCCAGTGTATTGGCTTCCTGCATGCTGGAGGTGGCCATTTCAGTCATCAGAGCCGTGTTTATCTGTGAGTAGCACGTGTTCAGTGCAGCCCTGCACCATCAAAGACTCTCTGATGCATTCCCCATCTCATTTGGCTCTGCAGCAGGGGCAAAAAACAAAACACTTGGATATCTGAGAAACTATAGAGAAGAAGGTCCAGTAGTAAGCAATCAACAGAGCAAAGCCCAGACATCTTTGGCAGTAGGAGGCCACAGGCAGCCACTGTATGGCAGTTCTGCTTGTAAGCAGAGGTCACAAAATTAGGTCATTTCCAACTGGGACACTGAACACAGAAATGGAGGGCACACAGAAATGGAGCAAATCCACAGCCTACCTAGCTCCATGTGTCTGGTGGTGCCATATTTGTGTACCATTTAAAGCATGCCAAACAAACACCCAGTCAGTCAGCAAATCCTACCTGTCACTTGGGGTGAGGAGGATGTTGGAGAGGGAGTGAGGCAGAGCTGTGGAAGAGCTTCTGCAGAGCAACACTGCCTTAACTGAACCAAGGTCAGCAGGTGGATACTCCTGTCTCTAACCTGCACTGCCTCTGAAATACTCTGCCTGCATCTCAGTACACAGGTTAATACAGGATATCCCTACCCAGGTGACTGTGTTTTGTATCCCTGTCAATATTGCCTCTTCATGCTTGTGCCTGCCCTCCTTTGCTGCCTTCCCCCCTCTGGGGCTCACAGATGGCAACAGTGACCAGCAAGCTGAAGGCAGCACTGTTTGCGCCCTTCTGATCAGGGAGTAAGGAATTCCTGAGGAATTGTGTTGATTTGGCACAGCCTGATTTTTTGGTAGCGGGGAGGGCCACAGGAGTAGCTTCTGTAAGAAGCTGCTAGAAGCTTCCACCATGTCCAACAGAGCCAGTCTCTGATGGCTCTGAAGATGGACACGCTGCTGGCCCAGTTGGTAACACCTCTGTGATGACATACTTAAGAAAATTAAAACAGCACACGAGCAGTTTTTTCCCCAGGGGTGGGGAGGCACCACAGCTGCTGCCATGCTGTGAGCCTTGCCTGCCTGGCTGTCCCTAGCCAGCCACGCTGCGGGTAAAAGGGCAGGGCAGAGGCAGTGGCTTCTCCTTCCTCACATGAAGAGAGGCATTAAACAGCACCAGCCACGGCCCATGAGATGGCAGCGGGGCGGCTGGCCAGCAGCAGAACCATGGTGAGTNAAGAAGCTGCTAGAAGCTTCCACCATGTCCAACAGAGCCAGTCTCTGATGGCTCTGAAGATGGACACGCTGCTGGCCCAGTTGGTAACACCTCTGTGATGACATACTTAAGAAAATTAAAACAGCACACGAGCAGTTTTTTCCCCAGGGGTGGGGAGGCACCACAGCTGCTGCCATGCTGTGAGCCTTGCCTGCCTGGCTGTCCCTAGCCAGCCACGCTGCGGGTAAAAGGGCAGGGCAGAGGCAGTGGCTTCTCCTTCCTCACATGAAGAGAGGCATTAAACAGCACCAGCCACGGCCCATGAGATGGCAGCGGGGCGGCTGGCCAGCAGCAGAACCATGGTGAGTGATTCCCTGATGTGGAACCTAGATGAGATCACCTTCTCGGCGCTGTGGAGTCTTACAGGAATCTTTGAGTTAGTGGAACTTGACAGTGGTACCTACAAGCAGCAGTTTTTCTTCTAGTCAGAGAAGAGCAGGAAGTGAGGACATGTGAGGGAGAACCACATGGAGGCAACAAGGTTGGTGGAAAAAGTAGGGAAGGAGGTGCTCCAAGTGCCAGAGCCGAGATTCCTCTGCAGACCATGGTGAGGACCATGGTGAAGCTGCTGTGCCCCTGCAGCCCATGGGGATCCACAGGGGATGCAGAGATCCACCCACAGCCCAGGGGGATCCACAGGGGATGCAGAGATCCACCCACAGCCCAGGGGGATCCACAGGGGATGCAGAGATCCACCCACAGCCCAGGGGGATCCACAGGGGATGCAGAGATCCACCCACAGCCCAGGGGGATCCACAGGGGATGCAGAGATCCACCCACAGCCCAGGGGGATCCACAGGGGATGCAGAGATCCACCCACAGCCCGTGGGAGAAGTACTCACTCCAGATGCCAGAGAAAGCTGAGATCCAGTGGGAGACCCAAATAGAGAGGGCTCCTGCTTCCAGAGATAAAGAGGGCCTTTGCTTCCTAACTAGTGCAGTCTATCCTTAAAAGACTATACCCTATGGAAAAGTGACCCACACCACAACAGTTTTGGGACAACTGCTTGCCCATGGGAGGGACCCCATGGCACAGCAGAGGAAAGACTCCTCTCCCTGAGCAAATGGAAAATCTCAAATGATGAACTGACCCAAACCCCCATGCCTTGTTTCCCTGCACTGTCACTGGGAATGGGAGTGGGGCTGGGGGGAAAGAAAAGTGTTTTAAAGGCATATTTTACTTCTCATTATCCTCCTGTGACTCTGTTAATAAATTTACTTTATACCTTTAAATTTGAACCTGTTTTGCCCTTAGAGTGTTTTCTCACAATCCTTATCTCAANTCCAGTGGGAGACCCAAATAGAGAGGGCTCCTGCTTCCAGAGATAAAGAGGGCCTTTGCTTCCTAACTAGTGCAGTCTATCCTTAAAAGACTATACCCTATGGAAAAGTGACCCACACCACAACAGTTTTGGGACAACTGCTTGCCCATGGGAGGGACCCCATGGCACAGCAGAGGAAAGACTCCTCTCCCTGAGCAAATGGAAAATCTCAAATGATGAACTGACCCAAACCCCCATGCCTTGTTTCCCTGCACTGTCACTGGGAATGGGAGTGGGGCTGGGGGGAAAGAAAAGTGTTTTAAAGGCATATTTTACTTCTCATTATCCTCCTGTGACTCTGTTAATAAATTTACTTTATACCTTTAAATTTGAACCTGTTTTGCCCTTAGAGTGTTTTCTCACAATCCTTATCTCAACATGAGCCCTTCATTAATTTTTTTCCCTCTCCTCTGCCCAACTATAACAGAAGAGGGTGAGCGAACACTTTTGTGGGTACCTGGCGTTCGGCCAGTGTCAAACCACGACAGGAATTAATTAAGAAAACTGGCTTTAGATGCCGTTTATACGACCTTTGGGTTTTAAATAAAAAGGAAAAATGAATGTTTTGGGAAAGCAACTTCATCCTTTAGTACAGGTCAGTAGTTTTTTGGAGTCTTTCCGAAGATCCTCGGGCCTTGGAGGAATTGGGGTGAGAAATGTTTTAAAAGAGGAGAGGCAAAGAATTCAGAGGAAAACAATGCTGAGATGTACTTTCTACAAATTCAATCCTAGCAGTGTCTTGGCAGGGTACTTATGTGCATAATTAGGGTGGTATGATGGCAGTGGAAATAGAAACTACTTACAAAGCTAAAAGTTGTGTATTAAAGCAGGTAAGTCAAGAGTGCAGGTTGTGCTCAGACAGCTATCAGGATAATAAGAGTCTGGAAGATGTGCTAGGTACTATATAAATCAAGGAGAGTCACTTGACATTTCCTTGCTGGAAGAGGAGGGTTCCCCTTTAAAGAAGGGCTTCATATCCACATCCTTATAGACTTGAGTGATGGCACTGTACAGCTGAGCTCTCTCTAGAACTGCTAGCACTGAATTGCTTAGAGAGAGGACAAGGTTGTTAGCTTCAGCAGGAAATGGAAATTTTATACGTTATGTACATGTGGAATTGAATTGTCTGTAGCATGAAGCTTTGGAGATTACCCATACGAAATGAGAAAATTATCTAAGTTTGAAATTGTCCTCAGTACCTTGGACTGTAATTTTGCAGCACGCTTGCCCCCTTGACCTTAACACATCAAAATCTGCAGAGATTGGCTCTATTAATTTAGGCTTAATGCAGGACCCGATTCTTCTTAGAAATGGTTATTGATAAAGGAAGAAATAAGCTCTTCTCAAAGTGATGTAGGCCAGTAGCTTTCTTAAGTGCAGTTTTGAGGATGGCTCCCAGATCAGAAGGATGGTTCAAGTGTGGCAGACCTCTCAGGCACAGACTTATTGAGAACTCCTCAGTTACCTACTGAAAACTTCAAGATCTGGGTGAAGACAAAGCAGAGAGAGGCAGGGACAGCAACTGATGTGACTGCTCAGTAGCAGAATTGTTTTTGTAGCTGGCCAGTCCATTGGAAACCTCTAGTGAGGACCATGCAGCCTTTTCTAGTATTGCAGGCAGCTGTTTGTGTTTCAGACAAGGGCTGATCTCATGAGTGATGTGCTGCAGAAGAGAACTGGGCAGTCCCTTTTTTCTAGGATGGACCAGTCCTTGCTGTAGGGCTTGGGACTTGCTCAACAGCAGCAGATGATGTCCAGGGAACTGTAACAGCCTTGCCAGTGCTTCCCAGTAGAAAGGAATTTTAAAAATAATAATAGAAGGAAATTTAAAAAAATAGTCAGGTAGGATGTCTTGATGTCTTAAGTGTGCTGTTTCTCAGTGCTGATGGCATGTCACTTTTTAAAAAAATCCAAGCTAAGTGACCCAACCCCTTACCCCCCAAGCATGGGGAAGAAATAGAGAGAGCGCCAACTCAGTTCTGCTCTGTCACAAGTACCATCTGCCTGAAGATGATTTTTTTTTCCTCTTCACTGTTGAGCAAAAGTCACAAGTACAGTGTATGGATTTAGGTGGGTTTGTCTAGGTCTCTTCTTTTGCTCCTTGCTCCTAAAATTGTGTGTAATTGTATATAACGTTTTATGCAATTCTGTGCTGTTCTCCAGGCCTTCCTGCTGTTGTCTTGACCTGCCATCAAGTACAAGGAGATGACAAAGCAGGAAAGGAAGCTGTGGGTTATGTCCCTGAGGAGCCTGTCTGTAAGGCTTATGCCCTAGATGAGGGCCAGGCCAGAAGTAACAGAGCAAACGTTGCTAGTGGATGCAACCTTTATGTTCCTTCTGCAGGCATTGCTTTGCTGTATTTGCACCTGTATGATGTGTATGGAGACCCAGCCTACCTTCAGGTGGCCCATGAGTACGTGAAGAAGAGCCTGAGGTGCATGACCAGGCGATCCATCACTTTCCTGTGTGGTGATGCTGGGCCCCTGGCAGTGGCTGCTGTCATCTACCACAAGCTGCAGAACCAGAAGCAGGCAGAAGACTGCATCATCCGGTAAAATACTTGCTTATGTCTTTGACCTGACCTTCCTCTTGCTCATAAAGCTGGTCTGGGCTTGTATGAGGCACTCTGTGATAAATGTGAATACATTTTGTTGCAGTCTTGTGTGAGAAATAATCCAGTAACATAGCAAGGCAGCACAAACTTTTCCTGCCCTGGTAAAAGAGGTGGTTTAAGGACAAACACGTTTGCATGGCAGCCTGCAGGCTGGGGAGCAAGGATATTATTCAGCTGGTATTGCCATCTTAAAAATAAATCTGATAAACACAGGAAGAAGAAAGGGCCAAAATTAAAAACAAAACAAAAAAAATCCAGAAGGTGGGGTTTGGTGGTTTTTGAGAAGATTTCAATTTAGCTTTACAGTCATTTTTGATGAAAAGGAAAATGTGGTAAGATTATTAGATTTAATTTTGGTACTTGCTTCCACTTGCTCTTTATTAGTTGTCTTTGGCTTAAATGTAAGATTGACAGCATCCCTTTCAACTGCAGAATGCAGCTGGTTATGATTCATTTATTTCTATTTCCTGCCTTTCCTCGACTGTTTTCTCATGTATTTTTGTTGAGTACTTAAGAAAAGGACAAACAAGCAGTCATAGATCAGCATGTGGCAGAGGAAGGAAAATAGTTAAGGAGATGTAGTTGCAGCTTTTCTCAGTTCAGGGAGATGAGTTTGAAGAAGGTGAGAAACAGCCCTGTAGAGGGTTTCCATTCATACATGATCAGCACAAAGAAGGTACAAGATCAGCACAAGAAAGACACTTCAGAACACTGACTGCCCTTAAACAGCCATGAGCAAGTGATGCATAATAACAATTAAAAAAAGCCAGCAGCAGGTGGGAATCAGAAGTGTCTGTATGGTTTATACACCAAGTTCCCACTCTCTTAACTAAGAATAGCTTCTGGTTTATGTGGATAGATCAGTCTGAGGACTCTCTTCTTTATTCTGGTAATAATGTGTGGGTTAGATTTTGCTTTGACAGAGTGGCAAATCTCACTATGATTAACATCTGCTAACAAAAAGGGAACTAATCTGTCAATCAGTACTGGTCAGTTGTGGCCCATGCATAAGTCCCAGGTTGTAAAAACAATCCCTAATTCATGTTTCCTTGCTGAGGTCTCCCCATATCCCTCTTGTTCTGCCTATGGTTTGGTGACAGAATGGAATCTCATGATTAATTTTGCACTGCCATCTAATGGTATAATAAAGGCAGAACATTGGAAATTGGTTTCTTCATACATTTGTGAGGAGGAAAATAGAAAAATGTGGCTTTCTCAAATGAACAGTTATACTGTCCTTACCCTGCCACCAATTCCCAGAGCAGTTAGCCTGACCATGATCCTTTTAAATAGAGTATTTCTTTGAGAAGTAGCTCCCTTAATCTAAACTCTTAAATGGTTTTTGAGTATGCTGTTTAGTTACAGAACAGTTGCTAAGCTGTGCAGTGCAAGTGCATAGAAAACACTTTTATCAGAGCTGTGGAGAGGAAGGGCCTCTCTGCATTTTGTGCTCTGTCTTTAGAGCACCTCATCTTAACAGAGCCAATGGAGAGAATCCATCAGTCAGGTTTTACCTGCAGTGGAACAGACAGAAGCTTGTTTTTCCTAAATGAGTTCATGACCAAAAAATGTGCTCTAGAGAGACTAATGTTTCAGGGCAGCCTATTTTCCAAGAGCCTGTGAAAATCTGAGCCATGTTCTAGGAGCCCCCTTTTTTCCTGTCACCTCCCACCAATTCAGAAGGTCAAAGCTTTCCTTTCAGAGCCAATGATGTATAAAAATCCCATTTTGCTCCACAGCTGCCTAGATTTCCCTCTGTCCAGAAACCGCTTGACAGCTGAGGTTATAGGCTGATACTGTGAATAGGAGTGGCTCTTCCTTTCAGAGACCTCAGTTTACCCCACACACCTGAGAAATGCATTCTGCATGCAATCAGTCCAGCAGCATCCCAGGCATCTCTTTTTGAATGCATGACCACATTTCAAAAACAGCAGAAACTACTGGCAGGCTTCCTCCCCTGATGATCCTGCTTGAAAAGCAGTTAGAGGTAGAGCAGTAATGCGCAAAGAACAAGAACAGTAGGTCCAGTTGCTCCAGATTTCCCCATGAAAAGAAGATACCACGTCCAGAACTGAGAAAATCCCTACCACTGGTATTACAATTCATGCATCCATCCATTCCTTCTATTTCACCTGACATTTCCTGACATCTCAGAGCTGAACAACATCACCTTCTCTTCTGGCCAGCCTGCTGCTAGGCAGAATCTGTCTGTCCAAATACCTCCTTGGGAACCCTCTTCATCTGCCTTCCCTGGACTTGGAAACAGGTGCCATGAGGAGGCAGCAGGCCTTTCCTTTTAACTCCTGCAGCTGAGAGAACTCATTTCTTGGGTGTAAAGTCTGTCTCTTGGGTTTGATCTGTGAGAGAGAAACCTCCCCCATGGAGCAGTCCACATGCCAAGTGGTACAAGAGCCAATCCACCTTGGGACGCTGCTCCCTCCTTTCTCCTTCAGAATCCCTGCTCACTTTGAGTCCAATGCCAAGGGAAAGTTTCCTGCCGTGAGAAGTCACAGCCCGGCATCCTCTCTACTTGAGACATTTGTTTGTTTCTTTACTTTGCAACACATTGTTACAAAGTCCCCGGAGCCCCGGGAGCAAAGGCTGCCTAGGCACCTTTTCTGTTCTTCACACTGCTGTGACAGGGGAGCTCAGCACACACAGAGCTTTTCCTGGCTGTTTTCACAGCAGGAAGCAGTCAGGGAACAGCCTTGAAGCCACTTATGCTGGAATTTTAAAAGTGATGGCATTTTTCAGATTGCTGTCTTACAGGTGGTCAGAAAATAAAGCCAAATCAAATCACACTGCTACCTGCTGCCCTGACAGGGAAGGACATCCAGTCTTCCTAGAATTGTGATGAGAGGTAAAACAAAGGCAAAATTACACCAAGAGTGAATTTGGGTACAAAGCTACTGCCTTCACCAGTGTGAAGCGCTGTCTGTCTCTGTTAGCGCTACAGGAATATCACCAGCTTTGCAATACAATAATAGAACAGTGGCAAAGAAAATATTTGACTGCAGCAGACTTCACTCTGCACTTGTGGGCTCAAGCCTGGTGCCAGCCAAGCTGTCCTCAGACAGCCACAGCTCTCCCACTTTGCTAAGCTGTCCTCACTGCTGCTCACTCCTCCCTAGAGAATATTTCTTCAATGTGCCATGGCAGCTTGATGTTAAACATGCAGCTCCACCTCTTACTTAGATTTTTAGCTCTTTCTCACCTGACAGCATAGCCCAGGCTATTTGCAGACATGGAGAGGAAGGGACTTTTCTATTATGACTTCTGAGCATAAGGAGTGAGATTTTTCCACGTACCGTTAGCACTAGTTTGACTTTCTAGTATTCCTTTAGCAGCCAAATTAAAAGGATAGCCATTTAATTTGAAAGTAGTGATTTTTGGCAGAGTGTCTGCCTTGCCAACAGCATCACAAGGAGATAATGGTGGGCAGCCTTTCCTGAGCAGTCAGCAGCTTTATTCTGACCATTTCTTTTAAGCCCAGGTTTCCCCCTCAAGTAGCTTTCCAAGCTGGTGCTCTAAAACCCAAGCACGAAGTGTGAGTGTGTTGTGGAGAGCAGAGCAGACTGAAGCAATCAGCTAAACAAAAGGCAGAGGGGAGGGGACAATTCCACACCTTGTGCAGTTGGAAGGCTGAGAGCCAGAGCCTGGCCTGGCAACTCCCAGGGCACAGGCAGCATGAAGGGATGAGCCATGGTTTTGAGCTCCAGTCTTAGTGCTTTTTCACGTGGTTTTGATTGTGCTCTCACCTCCCCTATGTGAATTTTTCATTGTAGTTTGCTGCACCTACACAAGGCTGACCCACGAGTGCCAGATGAGCTGCTCTATGGGCGCATGGGCTATCTCTCTGCACTGATATTTGTGAATAAGCACTTTGGAGAGGAAAAGATCCCTCAAAGTCACATTCAGCAGGTACTGTGCCTTTTGCTGATCTGTTATCTGTTGCTTCCCATGCAACTCACCTTGGGGCAGGTAAAAATCAATGCTAGATGTAAAGAACTCTGGCAGTAAGGGAGAAACCACATCCTGGTATACCTGCTTTTCTTCCAGAGAGATAGAGCACCACATGTCCCCCACTGTCCATGTAAATCCACAGGCAGTACTGGACTGGCAAACATTTCATTCCACCCTCTGCTTGGGCAGAAAAACAAATCTCGTTCTGTGTCAGAATACTCACTGTGCTGTGTCCAAGACAGCAACATTTCCCTCACCTACATTTGTTCCAATCCACAGGTCGTCGAAGCAGTTGTAGCCTCAGGAGAGAGCTTAGCCAAAAAGAGGAACTTCACAGCAAAGAGCCCACTGATGTATGAGTGGTACCAGGAGTACTATGTAGGAGCAGCCCATGGTTTGGCTGGGATTTACTACTATCTCATGCAGGTAAGAGACATGAGAGGAGGGGCCCCTAGCAGCTGTTTCATATTTCTTTGAACAAGGAACAGCATTTGAATTGACTGTTGGTAATGTCAAACTGGGAAAGATCCCTTGTCTGATGGATTTACCCATGTGCTTATCATGCATGTACAATTGTAAAGGTTTTTTTCAAATCTACAATTGAATCTCCGATCTTGGAGATCTGTGGAGAAACGTGATCTGCATTAACCAGCAGTGTCACATAATGGAGGCCTGTAGCTCATCTGGGTCTCAGTTTCCCCCTTGTGTTAATTGCTTCTAAAGTATTCACATTTGTTGGTATCTGCTGGCTCCCTGCATTTTCTGAGGTGGTTATTTGGAACAGTGTCAGATCATTAGAGTGAGTATCTCTGAGAGAAAAGCATGATGAAAGAAATTGTGCTCATAGTAGGAAAGTGGGAAATGCTTTTGTATCCAAAGCAGAACCTGTTTCTAAATGTGAAAGAGGTGAAACTTTGATAAAGGAACTGAGTTCTATAGTGCCTGAAGCAGGCAGAGCACGACAAGAGGCTGGGAGATGCAGTAACCCTTTGCTTTGATGCTTTCTCATTATTTTGCACAGCTCACTGGAGCTCTGTCAATATTTCCTATTCTGGCTCTGAAAAAAATGAGGGTGATAATTCCCCTGTGTGGGTCCCTTCATGCATATATTTACAGTGCTTAAGCACTTAGAAAAATAGCAGCAATAAATAACATTGAATTTTTAAAGCATTAAGAGCACCTAAGAGCAACACAAATTATTTTGATCTAGAAATAGTCTATAATCTTTTATTAGACATAACTCTCAGAGCAGATGGAAAAGGAAGGCACCAGGTTTCAAGTATTTGAGCTTTCCTTCAGGAGTGTCTAAGTTAAAGCCCATATACTGGGTCAGTAGAAGTCCTGTGAATACAACTCTACTGTGGCTCAGAGAGGAAGGGGTGGTTGGTGGTTTTTAAGTAGAAGATTTGGCAAGAGGAGGATGCAAGGTGGTTATTGCCCAGAAGCACAGAATAGCTGGGTAGGAGCAGGAGAAAGAGAAATGTGCTGTGAGCCTAAATTTGTACCAAGTCCCTGAACTTGTTCCCAAGTGGCTGTTTTAAATAATTTTAAGTCTCCCAGAAAATACTGCATGGGCTTTATGCTTCTCTGCTATATGAAGTACAAGGAACCTGGATCAGCCAGGCATGATGCATAAAAAACCTTGGGAGAAGCAAGCATGTGAAATATGGAGAGGAGAACATCTTTTATCTCTAAGGGTTTTACAGCACAAGTATTGATTTTTAATTTTCCAGTTACCAACCTGGGAACAGTGTGATCCTTACATGAGAGCACTTATTGCAGTCTGCCATGGGAAATTAGAGCTGCACAGATTTAATGTGGGACAGTGTCATTGGAAGAGGGCACTGAAGCCACTCCCTTGCTTCCATCTGAGGTCAGCAGTGAAGTCAGCCTCTTGAAATTACCCAGCAACATCTGTGAAGATACAGAATTGCAGCCTGCCAGCTGGGCTGGCCCAGCAGCTAAGGGCTGAGATGCTCTAGGTGCTAGGAATCATCCTTAATACTGATTTCAGACAGTTTTCCCTGCACCTCAGCTCTGGGTACCTGAAGCTATTCGTGGTCATCTTTAGGAAGAGCAGCAGCAAGCTCTCTTGCTTAGAGCACCAGGTGACGTACAGGGACAGTCTTTGTTTCTGGGATGCAAGGGTATGACTGGAAGTAAGTCCCTGCCAAAAGGCAGAGCAGCCAGGAGCTGAGTGAGTAATTGTGAAGTGTGAAAACCTGAACCAAAGAAATTACTTAATTTACGAGGCGCAAGAGGGAACGTAGCCATAATTGACATTGTTTCCACCTTTTGGGTGGACATTGGGTCTCTTAGGGTCAGACAGAATGGTAATGCTCCCTGATTTAAATGTTTTCTCTCTCTTAGCCTGGCTTTGGAGTGAGCCAAGTAAAGCTGCACAACACGGTCAAGCCCAGCGTGGACTATGTCTGCCAGCTCAAGTTCCCATCGGGGAATTACCCTCCCTGTATCGGTGACACCAGAGACCTCCTCGTCCACTGGTGCCATGGAGCACCAGGTGTCATCTACATGCTTGTCCAGGCCTACAAGGTACCAGAAACCTTGCAAAGACCCTTTAGAGACCCCTAAATGTGAAAATTCCTCTGGAGAAGATGCTGGGAGACTTCCCCTTGCCTGGAAGTAGGATGGCTTGTTACAGTGAAAACACCCCACAGGAACCACTGACTGATATGGAAATTAGTCTTCTAAAAAAATATTTCTGAAAATATCCATCAGTTGTGTGGGCTGCCCTGTTGCAGGTGATGGATGGTGACAACTAGTTGTGTGTGAAGTAATGGTCTTACATCCCTGTCGCCCTGGTTTTACAGGGCCCCATAAGTTGTAACACTGTAGCTGTAGTTTCTCATGCTTGTTCTGTAAACACGGTCCTTGTTTTTCTTAACTGGCCGGGATTGTTTTGCACTTGTGGAATTGTTTTTCATTCCTTTCCCTGGGGTAGAGAAAGATGATTGACCATGTCTTTGTCCTGTAAACCTTCAGGGGTGTTGACCCCTTTCACCAATCTTTGACTGTCCTTAGAACCCTATAAAAATAGGTAAATAAAGAAGGGCAGGGCTTTTGGTCGGTCCTGCCTGGTGAAACCACTGCTGCTCTGTGACCCGCGTGTTTCTTCTGTTGCTAACTAACCAACACATCCCCACTCATGATATCAAAAATATCCTCCTTAAAAGTAAACAGCAAAATCACTTCAGCAGGAAACCCAAGCCTCTGCATCCCACAGGGATGCTATTTGTTTGGAGGACATTGCTTCAGACAAGGACAACTGTTTCTTGTCTCTACAGGTCTTTGGGGAGCAGCAGTACCTGAATGATGCCCTGCAGTGTGCAGAAGTGATCTGGCAGCACGGGTTACTGAAGAAAGGCTATGGGCTGTGCCATGGCACAGCTGGCAATGCTTATGCCTTCCTGGCACTGTACAACCTCACTCAGAACATGAAATACCTCTACAGGGCCTGCAAGGTAAGAGTGTGTGTGAGGCAGTAGAAGGGTTTATTCACTTCTGCCCTCTACATCACTGCCTTTGCCTTTGAAACCCAATTTCTAGTTGGGCAGACATGCAGCCAGATCTGACCAGCTGCACCAGAGTAGTCCTTCAACAGTGCAGTCACTGACAGCCTGTACAGAAGGGATTTCCCTCAGAAGCCTTGCTCTGCAAGGGATAATGTGAGGACACAGGATAGTATTTTCTTTTCAAGACTTGCCTTTAACCAAATTTAAACACTTTTTGTTCCTCTTCTCTCAGTTTGCAGAGTGGTGTTTAAGCTATGGCCAACATGGGTGCCGGACTCCAGACACGCCATTCTCTCTCTTTGAAGGTAATCTCAGTTTCTAGCTTTGTGTTTTGCTCCTGGATCTAAGCTGGTCCAGCACCAAGGAAAACCAAATATACGCTCCTCTGGAGTCTTGCAAAACTCAATGTAGAGGACAGAAAGGTTTTCTACCCTTTCCCAGAAGCAGTCTCCCTGTAGCACAGGCTAATGTCTTAGCTGAAGCATCTTTTCTTCTTAGGCCTCCCACACGGATTTTGCATACAGATCTCAAGGGAAACTCTTTGATGGCTACAGGCCTCCTTTTGGTTATTTGTAGCCTGCCTTCTCTGACAGTCTCTTTTCTGATCATTTTTAAGGACTGAAATCCTTCATGAGTGTTCCATTGATTCTAAAGGTGAGAAACAAATGGGGCTGCTTTTATGGGCCTTGTTGGCTCCTGTGGCACTTTGTGCCTCCTGCTAACAGCTCCTCCCAAATCTGCCATCAGCGGATACTGCTGAAGGAGCCAGCCCCCCAGCTAGCCTAAATCTCCCCAAGCTGCTGCAGGCCAAGGGCCAACAGCAGTTCCATCAGTGAGGACCTTGGGCAGCAGTGTTACAAGGACTAGAGTTTGACAAAGCTGCCCAGTGTTGAACTTGTGGATCGTTAAAGCAGAAGGGAGGGAGCTGGAGTGGGGAAAAGACCCCTTGTGTTTTGCCAGGTGCTTTTCAGCATTTGATTAATTTCAAAATGCTTTTCCCCACTGAAGTACCAAAGTTGCTCAGGAAACCTGGGCTCAGACCTTGAAAATTATTTAGGACCTTTTCTTCTGTCTTCATAACTCATTCACTCCCTGGATAACTAAGAAAAATGGTGCCCAAAGGGAATTTCTCTGAAGCACCGTGTGTTTTTTTCATCCTCAGGAATGGCTGGAACGATTTACTTCCTTGCTGACCTGCTGGTGCCTACCAAGGCCAAGTTCCCTGCGTTTGAACTCTAAATCTGAATCCTGCTTGGCAGTTTGCTGCCTGTATCCTTCTGCACTTGGAAACGCAGTTCAAGGCTGCTTTCTCCTTTTTCCACTCATTGTTTTTCACCTAACTGAACGTAAATCCATCCTCCTGAGGGCATGCTGACTTCTCTTAACATTTCTAGTTGTCTCATTACATTGTTTAGTTTAAAAGACAGTATGTAGATTTTGCTGGTGTCCCTTAAAAACTCAGGGCTGCAGGTGGGAGCAGGGAGAACTGTACAGTATTTTGTTGGTTACAGAGTTTTGCTATTTCCTGTATCCCATTTCCTGGGAAGAAGTTTTCTACTGAATGTAACCTGGGCTATTTAACTTCTTTTTGTGCTAACAAAATAGTTGCAGGAATTTAGCTGCCTTTAGAGAACAACAGATGGAAAACTGAGACTACTGCCCTGGAAGTTGTTTTCAAGTGTTTTCTTTCTGAGCACCCAGAGAGCAGATGGTTCAGTATCTGGGCTGTGCTACATGAAGTGAATGTGATGGACTGTGGAGTCTTATATATATTTTTAATATCTTATTGCAACTGGCAGAGCTGGAACTGACATGCCAAAGGCTTGTCCTGAGTTTGCACCTATCTGCTCTAAAGGCAAAGGCTATGTATAGCTCTTCTGTGCATTTGTTCCAGTGACAGACAAGTAATCCACTGCCATCTTACATTAAGCCTTGCTAGTCCATTGGTCATCCAATGGCAAACTCCAGTCCAAAAGTGAGCTAAGCATGCTTGCTTTTGTGGTCTCTTCTTGTTAGCTTTGAGAGTTTATTTTGCAGTCTTTATTTAAATTTGTATATTCGGTGGTGCCAGGTGCCCACCAGCATCAACAAGGGAAAAGAAATGTATGCCACTGAGTTCTGACAGTGTTTAACCTATTAACTGTATAGATGTTATTTACATGTTTTCTTTTATAAGCTTTCTCAAACCTGCATAATTTGAGTCACTTGTTTGCCTTGCTATTGCTTGTTGTGGTTTGATTTGCAACTACTCATCCGTCCAACTGGAAAATCTGCACTAGGTTAACTGGCTTTGATGTGTCAGGCAGATCAGGTACTTGCAGGGAGTAAATCTGCTTTTCCGTCCTTAGCTGATGCTGCACCAATTTGCAGAAATTTGGGACCTGATTAAAAAAACCACTTTCTTAGCACTGAGCATGAGCTAAACACTGAGCTCAGGGAAGTTTACAGGTGCAGCCACACAGCTTTGTGCTGTTTGAGGGTAGCTCCTCAGCCTGCACCAATGTGGCTGTGGGTTTTGATCTTTAAAGGGCTGAGCTGCTGAGTGCCTCAGGTCCCATAAGGGCAGGGGAGAAGTAGCAGGGCAGCACAGCCACACTCCTGGACCAGCAATGGCAAAGCAGGAGCACCAAACCTGTCACAGTTACAGTTACACGTGCCTGAACACAGGGCAGCTGAGCCCCAGTGGCACAGGGAGCCCCTCCAGAACAGCCTGGATAGGCGAGGGCCAGAAACCAGCCCAGGAAGGCTGGCTTGTTTCCTCAAAGCCCACACTCCTGCTGCCCTCTTGGGTTTCTGAAAGTCCATCAAAAGACAGCCTGAATTGCAGAAAAGCTTATCTCCTTAAGGCTGGGCATCCCTGTCAGAAGCCTCAGGCTCATGTGGAGTCAGCAGCAGGCATCCCCTGTCATTCACAGAACCTAAGCAGCACAGGGAGGTGACTGGGAAGCAGAGAGGAGTTGCCTAATCAAACAGTACCTGAAGTTACCTCCCAGCTTGATGGCAGTGCAGGGACGCTGCTCTGAGCCTGGGTTTCTCCTGGGCTCCTCTTCTGTAAAAGGCAGTGGTGTGTGCAGCCTGGGTCATGGTGGCATGACAGCATAATGTCCCAGGGTTTGTATACTGATCAGGGGAGCATCAGGGCCATGCGTACAACTGCTGAGTGGAGCACTGTCTAATAAAAATGCTGAAACAACCAAACTTTGGGTTATTTCTACCCCTTGCTTTGTGACCAGGATTCATGTCTGAAGAGATCAACATATGCCACAGCAGCTGTGCTTTGCTGGCAGCTCCTGGAGGCTCAGTGGCCTTCCACCGACCCTGAGTGTTAAGGGTATTTCGTATTTTTCCCTCATCTCCAATCCATCAAGGCCAGTCCTGGGCTTTCCCTTGCAGCCTGTGCTTCCATCCCAGGGCATCCTTTTGCTCTGCTGTCTCCATCCAAGGCTGCATCCTCCTTCTGTGGCTTCCACTGAAGACCACAGTCCTGCAGGTTACTGTTAATTGCACCAAAACACACCTGTGTGCAGTGCTGGCCACCAAAAGGAAGAGGTGGATCCTCCTAGAAAAGCACCCTCCTGCTCAAAGAAAGAGGAACAGGGCACCTGGGGGGGACTGTGACTGTCCAGCAGCAGAGGCTTTTAAGACCAAGCTGTCAGGAGTGGTGTGGATAAAGGTGATCCTGCCCTCCAGCACAAGCATGTATTAATTTGCTTGAGGTCCTACACAACCTGGTTTTCTATAGTTTTTATTAAGTTTTGAGGTGAAGTTCTTGAGGAAGAGGTCCAGCAATGAGGATGAGAAAGCAGCATAGTGCAGCTTCTCTGGTCACCCTTCCTTTCTCATGTAGGGATTTGGTGTGGTGCTGCCCACTTTCACCCACCTTTGTATCAAAGGGAGGGAGCAGGACCAAGACAAGGTTTGAAAACTCCTGTTTCAACAAGTCCCCTGAGAGGGACTTTATCAGAAGTGTAGATATTTGACACTTGTTGATGGTTGTGTTTGTCCATGGTGATGATCTGTTTACAAACAAAAATAAAAAATATATAAAACAACCTATATTCCCAAGAAACAGGTAAAAAACATATTTTGAATGCTTTATCATCTGGCTCAGTTTGTGTTCACCTCCTGTGTACACTAATGTGATCAGCAAGATGAAAAACATCCCAAATACTGTTGACCCAATGCCATATGTATGTGTGCATGTCCCCCAAGAGCCCGACTTGGTTTCAGCTCTCAAGAGCTGACAGCAGCCCCAGCTATCAAAGATATGACATACAGACAGTGCAAGAGAACAGATAGTGCTGTCTCTCCCTAAATTACTTCATTTCTCATTCCTACATAATAATTTTTCAAATGCCCACTAACAGCAGTCAGCACTGACACTAAATCCATGGCTAACATTATTTAAAGTTTTAAAGCCAAAAAATCCTACCATGAGCTGTCCTGAGCCCCTGTAACCTTTGCAGTCAGACACACTGAGCTGATAAATTGTAAGTTCATAAACTGAACTACCTCTGCAGGGGTTTGATGCACACTGGTTTCCCTTTGAAACCACTTTGGAGTAGGCTGCTGGCTTGTCATTTGGTGGATGCTCCCCTAGAGTTCATAGGGGAAAAGCACAGCAAAAATCCCAGCTCATCCCCCTGCCCCAGAACAGGCACTGTTTCTATCTGGCAGGCTTGGAGCTGAGCCAGGTGGAGAAGGGTGGCACATCCCACGTGCAGTACCACAAAAGCAGCTCTGGGAGAAGCAGCCAGTGGGGCCCAAAGCTGCTGGCTTACCCGAGTTGTCCAGCCAGACCCCACTGCACCACTGTCTCATCTTTCCGACTTCCCCTATTTCATTTTGTCCATGTTTTTGCACCCCAGTGTAATAGCTTGGCCATATCTGAGTGGGGTTTTCTGATGGCAACACCCAATGGCTGGGTCCCAACAAGACCACAAGTCCTGCTCCAGGCCAGTTTCCAGCACATACAGATAATTTGTAGCATGAGATTTTTTTTTTATTTCATTTTTTTTTTCATTGGGAAGAGCAACACAGGTTCCTCACATGTTCCTGCCTAGAATGTCCAAGTCCTTTAAGGTCAAAGTGTCCATTGCATTCCTTTAGCTGCACCCGGGAAAGAAACCTGAAGGCCAGTACCCAGACCAGGAAATTTAAACCCTCCGAGTTACAATTTGCACGTTATTAGTGCTTGAAGACAAACTCCAACAAAGCAGGAGGCAACAGATCAGCTCAAAACGAGCACCTGAGGAAACAGGCTGGACCCTGGCAGGGTTGCTGGCTTGCAGACCCCTCGCAGAAGGGCGTTGGTGTCCCCAGCAGGTGGCAATGCAGCCTGACAGCAGCAGCCACCCTGTCACTCCAAGCACATGCCCGCACTCCTCAGCTGCTCAATCGTAGCCCGGGAGAGCTGGGGTTCGACTCCTGGGAAAGTCACTCAAACCAAAGAAGCCCACACTAGTGAGGTTGTATTTGTACACTGTGTGGGATGACAGATGTGAGAATCACGGAAGCCCTTCTGAAATGCATGGCCTCTGAGTCATCTACGCTCCTGGAAAAAAAAAAAAAGGGGAGATCTTTCCCCGTCCTGCCTGAAGCCACCCAAGCTCCCCATAGGGGAGGACAACTCAAGCTCTGGTTATCAAGGAAACGCTCCACATGCTGGGTGAAAATACATTATCTCCCCACATCAGCTTTACAGACATTACACAAGCCCTGCCACCAACCACTCCCAATGTTCAGGGAATAGAGACTCAAATACCTCCTTTTCTACAGGTTGCCCTCGGCTCTTTGAAGTCTCCTGCACCAAACATACCTCCCTGTGGAATGCCATAGGGATCAGGGACATCCCAAAAGAGCAAGGGTGTCAAGAAAATCCAACAGGGCACATGTGTAAGGGTACCAAGGCTCACCACCAAGGTATTTGTCAAGGGAAAAGCCCAGCCTAGGTAGAGCTGAAACGATTCTTGTAGATGGGCTTGCAGTACTCTCTCTCCCCAGCAGGGCCAGAGCAACCTTGGTCTCCCTCACCTGCTGATTGCCTTGGGAATTTCCAGGCAATCCCCCTGCCTTGCCTGTGCATGAGGACAGAGAAGCACAAGGCAAGGAACTGGGCCGTAAGGAGTGAGGGGCTCCAAGGCTGTGCGTTGTTTCAGGTTTTCGGGGCAATCTGTGTGCACAGCAGGGATGCAGTGTTACCATGCAAAGTCACTCTTAATGCAGCAGGATCAGATAAACTCAGGCCAACATAGACTTAAACCCCCAAATTCAGTCAGTGTCACAGCTGCTGTGAATGGATACTGCAGCATCTCCAGAGCTGTGCCTCTCAACTTAACCAAGCATGGTTCAATAACCTTGGCAAAATGCACTTTTTACCTTTATGTGGGCCAGTGCTGGAGTTGCCTGGAGTTAAACTGATTGAGAGAAGTTTAGGATCCAGCCCCTCTGCAACAGCTGAACATGGGAGTTGGGGGGAATTATTTAACTTTGAATAGTTGGTCAAATTTCATACGTAGCTAATAAGCTTGTTTGCACCTGACCTTAACAGCAAGTCTTAGTTGGATCCCAGCAATATCTGACAGGGGGATTTTTGTTGTTCCCTTTTTCTTTTTTCATTTGTTGCGGG